>VZRH01006475.1:192591-218835 GCA_013397555.1 Urocynchramus pylzowi
CCCGCGGCCCCCGGGCCCTCCCGGCCGCGGCCCCACGCACCCCGGAGCTGCGGGCTCGCCAGGCGCCGCCTCGGCCCTCGCGCTGGTTTGGGGCGGGCCGAGGCGTGTGTTCGCTTCACTGATTCCTGCTCGCCTTGCTTGTCTTTGATGAGATGGTTAAGACACGAATTATTTCATGGCGAGCTCGGAATTTGCCGGCTTAAAAGCAGATCGTCAGTGACAGGCCTTTAAAGTAAAGAGCTTTAGGGGTAAAGCAGCAGCTTCGAAGCCTTACGTGTGCCAAAGTTCACGAGACTTGGAGCTGACACTGTGTCTGTGACTCGTGTGCAGCTGCTGTCAGTGCAGACACAGAAGTACCTGTGTGTGTTAGTGACGGATGCGGTGGCCAGCAAAACTCCCATGGTGGGTGGAGGCATCGCTTTCGCTAAAAAACTCCGTCAGTAGGGAGACTCACTGGGGCTTCTTGGTGGGTAGGAGGTGTAAAGGTCTGAACTGAAGGTACAAAGTGGGAAGGCTAGGGGGAGGGGGAGACAGAAGAGGGCAACGTAACTCCCACTGCATCAGTAAACTGCTCATCATCCACAAACCTTAAAATCAGATGTTTCTGCAGGTTGGAAGCCCTTAGTAACAGTCCAGGCTGCTGGTGTGGTCCTTGAAGTAGTGATGCCTTGACCTGAGCCAGTGCCACTGGGTTCTCCTCAGCCCAGGGAGTAAGTGCTGCTGTCCCTGATGCTCACCACTGACTCTGTCCTACTCAAGATTAACATGTGGCAGGTGACTCCATTTTTGGTCAAGATCCTTCTCTTGGAAAAAATTCTTGGTCCATTTGAAAGTGTCTAGAGGCAAGGAAGGCCCGGTGAGTAGGTGTACTCACTGGAAGGGCTCTTTCTGTCTTGGTTCTGGGGGGCTCTTCCTTCTCTTTTCTGGGGACAATGGGGCTCCCCAGCTTGCAGGGCTTGCACTGCTCAGCAGCTCTGCAGCCACACAGGGTTCTGGCACCAAATTAAGAAGTTTGTTGGAGCTTTGTATCCACTGTGTCCAGTTCTTTTGCCTGATAAACTCACCCAGCTGGTCTGGAAGCCATCCACAATATGGAAGCAAACTTAAGACAGAGAAAGATCTACTTTGTGTGGAATTTGCTTTAGAAAGAAATTGGAACTTCAGGTTTCCATAAAGTTTGGGGGTTCCCTCCTCCATTTACCACGTAAAAGTTGCTGACTTTGGTTTTCTAAGCATTTCTGTGTCATAGTTTCGGCTGTCTCACATCTTATTAAATCACAGCTGAAGTTCCTGTAATTAAAACCTATGTCTAATTCAGATACAAAATAGAAATCGTTGTAAGTCTACAGATTTTGTTTCCATGTGTTTAGAGAGGTGCATTCTACAGGAAATGGGTTGTATCTAGTGAGTCAGCTCCTCCACTGCTTGGGTGAATGGCCTGTGCCTGACTGTGAGCCGTCAACTGTGGCTGCTCTGGAGTCAGGCAAACCTTGTGTTAGTGTTTTCTCTGGTCTTTCTGAGAATTGTTTTGAACCATTCAAAAAGACTTGGTGTGATAATATCTTGGGCTTGGTTTCTAGGAATTTTTGCTTAGAGCTCTGGAGGAGGAGTCTTCCCTTTCCACTGGCTTCCCCAGCACATTTACTGGGCGGCGTGTTCTCCTCAGGTGCTTCTGTACTGTCTGCCAGTGAGAGCTGGGCTGTGGCACCTGAGTTCACCGAGTGCAAGGTGTTTCTCAGATGAGCTGGCTGGTTGGCTGCCTCTGGATAGACCTGGAGTCTCCTCACCCCTGAAATACAGGGAGTGGTTTTCACTGTGCCTGTCCCCTGGTGAAGGCTGGTTGCTGTGGCACACTGACTGCTGCTTGGACAGAGGTTGTGCCCTCTCCGTGAGGGCTGGAGCTCTCTGGGGCCAGGAACAGGGTGGTCTCTCGATAGCAAGACTTGTTAAAATGGTGTGTAGGCAATGAACCCTGGGTGGCCCAGGTGACATCCAGAGGTCCCTTCCAAGGTCAGCAAATCTGTGAACTCGGCACAATGGTTCCTAGAGGATAAACTGACATCTCTGGAAAGAGTGAAGATGGCTGAAGGAAATGGAACTTGAAGGTGGCAGTCTAGACATACATTGTCTGCACTTCTAGAAACTCAGTATTCTGATGTGATTAAATACTTAAAATACTTAACTCCCCTAAGAAGTTGAGACCCTGGATATTGTTACAGCACAATGAGCTGATTCTTTGGGCTTGAATTTAAGCTTCAAATTCTCAAAATTGTTCTTCCAGCCAAGCTGTTAAGGAAAAAGGAAAGAAGAAAACAAGCAATTGTATGGAGTTAAATATATTTTTTGCAAAATGTAACGTCTTCAACCTTTCAGAAACATTTTATTGTAATGCAGATCTAGTTGACCCTTTTTATTTATAGAGAAGAATCCTACTCATGTACCAAAAATACAAAACACTTCTATCAAAATAAGATTGAGAACTTTTATTTGGAAGCTAGATCTGACACACCATGTGAAATGCGAACACAGAACAGGAGGCCTCTGCCCCAAAAAACATTTAGTTTCATTAACTTAAATCCAAACCTGAGAAGTTCAGAAGTTTGCCAACACTCCTAAACATTTATGCCATGCAGGTACCCCCCAGGTATGTACTTTATGTGCATGCTGTGTTGGGACTTCCATCACACTCTGTGTTGGTCCTCATTTTGGACAGCGGCTTAGTTCTTTAGTCTGGCACTGGTCACACAAGCACTCCTGTGGCAAAATACCCAGTGAACATCAAGGCATTTGGTGAGCTGGGAAGGTTCGTCTGAATCAGGGCAATCTGTGATGGTATAGTGTTGCTCTGATATGATCAAACTTTATTTGAATGCTTAGAGGATTTCCCTCCTTGAGATAATTTGTTAGGTTAAAGTAGTCAGAGTGTGAGATAACTTCAGAGGCTGCTTCTGATTTTAAATACGTCAAAGCTAGCAGAAACCCAGTATTTCAAATGAGTTAATTCTTTTCTCTTAAGGGGACTCTGAATATGTGTGCTGTTTTATTGTTTATCAGGTTTTAATGGCATTTCTTATTATGCTTGTTAATTTTGGCAGGTCTTTCTCCTCTACAAAGAAGCTTTGTTGCCAAGATTTACTCTGAAAATGACCTACAGTACTGACTGCAGATGTCTGCAAATGTAGAAGCTGATAAATCATATCTTCTTCCCTCCCCTGACTTTCCTGTTTCCTCTGGAATTTATACTTCTAAATTTTTTTAAAGACGTCTGTTGATGACATTTGGATTACAACTGTGAGCATACCTATGCAAAGAGACAAGCTACCCTGAGCACTTTTGAGGTATGTATGCCTGCTATGACTTAGAACACATGGAAGGGGAAGGCTATCTGTTTAGGGCAAAGAGGTACATATAGGTGTACATATTCTAGATTTAGGCTGTTGTGCACTGTTTTGCATGGTTTTAGCAGCAGAATATACGTGTACACAGTGAGGCTGTAGGAGCACCAGAATACCCAGCTGGCATTGTATGGAGGGTGACCTTGGTTGAACCTGCTGTGGGAGTACTCAAAAGATTGTCTTGAGAAAAGCTGTATCCACTCCTCACCCATTCAGTTCCTAAATAGTGCCATGGTCTGCAGAGATTTCCTTCTTCCAAGTATGTGACAGACATGCAGTAGTCATTGAAATGCGCCTGGGAGGCCATGGTGGTTGCTGTATTTGCTTGGGTAAAGCACTCACATGAAGTTACAGAGTACTTGCCTTGAGTTTGGAAGCATCTGGAATGAAGGTTGGGAAAAAAGGATATTTGCTTGCCTTCCTGTGCACAGGTGCTAGCACAGTGGTCTCTGCTCCCAGAAAGGAGCAGTCTCATTAGACAATATGCCTGTGCTGTACAAGACACAAGCAGAGCTGGGTGGGATTTGCCTTGTTGCTGTGCATGTTTGTCCCGCCCAGGTAACAAGAGATGGGCAGCCTTGGCTGTTTCTGCAGCATAGAAAGTAACCAGCATGCACAGTTTTATTTTCCTGGAGGCTTTTAGCTGTCTATACATATTCTAAACCTGGAATGAGGAAGCTGGCTAACTGCCTCTGTATGGGCTTAGAGGAGGCTGGTGTGCACTGATAACATCTTTTCCTTCTGTAAACTACTGGGACTCATTATCCCTTCTGTGATGTAGATGCCAACTTTCCAGAGCAGTGGGGTCTTGTCAGTTAGTGGTGGGTTACAGTGAAAGGCAGCCAAACACATTCCTCTATGGCTTCCAGAAGAGACATTCATTAGTGGGTTTAGTTTAAGAAGGAAAACTGGTTGTGCTGAAAGTAGCTACCTGACTGAATGATTCATCATGCCACGTTGCCATACAGGATGTATTTACCAGACAACACGCACGCTTTTGTTGATAAGTTCCAGTGATTCAGGCTGAGATGATACTGGAGGGACACAAATCTGACCTCCCTCCCTGTCTGGTTTGAAACAGCCTGGTGGTGTTGCTGTAGCAGGAAGGCAGAATGGGCCGTGTTGCAGTGCATGTGTGAGCTGGGATGGGCAGCGAAGCGCAGTGCTTGGGAAGGGGATCCCTCACGTGTGCTGCAGGAACTCCTGCATCATTCACCTGCAAGCAGAGCTGGGGCCAGGGGTTGCATCGGGGTGAGATTCTCTGTTACAAGTGGGCAGAAGTTGGTGTGGCGCACTTTAAATGTGTTTCTCTGTCTGCCTGGGCAGTGTTATTTGGCTGTGGCAGTGTGCAGAAGTAGCATTGGGCAGAAAGGAGGAGCATTGTTTCCTGTAAGCTGCTTTCCTAGAATCTGCAGGAACACACCAGGAGTGGTTTGCTGAGCTGCCCATTGCCACCTCAGTGGTGCTTTACGCAGTGTACCAGGGATGTGGATTCTGTAACCCATCTTGGTGCTTTTTTTGGTTGTATATAAGTAAGTTATGATCTCTGTAATCCTATCAATTAATGGTGCACATTTCCCAAAAAAGCTGCCATTCTGTGAAAATAGAACAATTCCTGCAGTATCTCTGAATACCTGTAAGAATACATAGATTGCATGTCTCCATGAGTGTATATTCCTGAGTATTAGTCTTATTTTCTTAACTGTAAGATAATGTTGACCTACCTTTGTAAAACATTGTTTCATGAAAAGCATAAGTGCAGTTTAATTATTCAAACTCATAACTAAAATGTTGGGTGACAAGGAGATTGAGTATAAGATAAAGTTTTCTTTTGATGTAAAGGAGTGGTCTGAAGAGTGAAACTGTGTACATTAGAGAATGTTGCATTGAAACTGTTCTACAGGGTGTCTAAAAAGTTCAAAGAACGTGAAAGGACACTGCAGTGTTGAGATGAATGGTACTGCCATTGATTCAGCTGGTGGGATGGGTTATAACAGGAAGTTTGCAGATACCTACTTTACAGTTTCTTCAGGCATAAATTTGGCAAATTTCAGTATATTTTGGATTTGTGTGAGCTGATGGTGTCCTTAACAAATCCCATAGTGGCCTTCGTTACTGAAGCCGTTGACTATTATTTTCCTGGAAGCCAGTTGCCATGGTGATTATCCTGAAGGCAAATAAATGTGTTTTTCATGGTTCCCAGTTATACTAGCTTTGAGCTAAAGGACTATGGCCTTTTCTGGGATCACTGGAAGTGCTGCACCCATAGCACTCCATGTTTATAAATCACTGCCCGCTGAACAAGCATCTCATGCTTTAGTGGGTCACAGTCATAAGGGGTAGTGTCACTTGTCTGTGAGAAGCAGTGAGCGTCCTTGCTGTGATCCTGAGGTTGAATAGCAGTTAAAATGGGAGAAATGAACACAGAGCGACTTTGGGTCAGAATCTGTTAAGTCTGAACTTAGCCCACTCAGCCAGTGATGGCTGACTGACTAGTAAGGCAAAAGCTCTACTGGTGAAAGCCAGTCCCTCTGGGGCTGTGGTCCTTCCCTGTGCTGTCTTTCATCTGGGGTAGCCTCTAGCTCTGGTTCCTACTGATTTATATTAAATGCTTTGTGGAGGAAGATATTCTGTATATGTGAGCCTTTGAATAACAGAAGAACTTGGCTAGTACACATTGGATACCTGTGAGAGATTTGACTGCCTGGGCTGCAGAGCATCCTGTGGTAAGAGGAGCAGAGTGGGAGACTGTATCAGTGGCTGCTTGCTGCTCTGCAGAACAATTCCTGTGCTGGTCATGCTTTTGCTGTGGGAGTTAGTTCTCAGCTGGTTTGTTGTGCTGAAAGTTTTGGTTCTGGTTTACTTTAAATACTTCTGGGTAATTCCAGTCTGTGGGAGAAGTACAGGGTCCAGTACTGTACAATCTCTTTATTAATAATATATTAATAGGGCCAGGTGAAGAATTTTGTAGGTGATGCAAGATGGGAAGTTGATAGACCAGACAATAGTACTGCCATTCAGAGGCACCTGCATAGGCTTGAGGAATAGGAAGGCAGGAGCCTCATGAGGTTCAATAAAGGGAAAGAGGAAGCTCTGCACCTGGGGAGGACCCACCTGGTGTAGCTGGTGTTCTGTAACCACCCATGTACCTGTACTGGGGACCTGACCAGCTGCACAGCTGCTCTGCAGCTAGCAAATGGGTGTTCTGGCAGAAACCCAAGTTGCACAACGGCTCTGTAAGGTGCCGTTAACTTGGGTCTTGGTTTTGGCTCTGAAAAGCCTGCACCTTCTCAGTGGTAGCTGAAATTCAGCCTTAAACTTCAAATAAGACTGCTCTCTTCTTGTGCTGCTTTGGGTAAAGATTTGTGGAATTTTTTTTTTATGTGGACTCTACCGTGAGTGTGGGAGGAAGCATTCTGATTTTGGCTGAGGTTTTAAATGCATGACTGCTCGTTTCCCATTGGCAACAAAGTAGTCAAGCCCAATTGCTTCATACCAAATTACTGCCTCTGTGCAGCTGGATGTGGAGGTGGATATTGAAGAGCAGCATATTTGTGAGTGGCTGCTTTGCTGTGCTGTGTTTGTGCAGTTTGTGTGTGTCTCTCTAAAATGCATGCTAAATTCTAATAGAAGAAAAGGACCATAGATATGCATCAGTATTTTTATTGCAGAAATCCAAAAAGTGAACAAAGCAGGGAATTCCCAAATCCATGTGGTAGCAGTTGATGGTTCCAAAAGGTGCTGCTGTGAGGGGATAGGGAGTTGTAGCTGTGCTGGGCTGGTTCCTTGGTGCCTGAGAAGAGGCCTGGCAGCATGTCTGTGTGCTACAGGGCAGGTGCCCATGGCCCTGCTCACACTGTGTCTGTGAGGTACTCGGGCACTAGGGTACATAGGAATGCAGTTATATTGTTCCTTGTCTCAAGCTCTGCTCGAGCCTACCTGGGAGGAGAAGTGGCTGTAATGAGTCAAGTCAAAAACACCTTATGCATGTCTCCTGTTTCTATTGAGAGCTGATTGCAGGTTTTTAACACTGAGAACAGGTAAGAAAGTGTGGGTGGGGGTAGTTTTTTACTGAGAGGTCCTCTCAGCCTCCTGCAAGTGCTGACTGAAGGACTTCAAGCAGTGTTTGATGGGCAACCTGAACATCTTGTTTGTAGTCCTGCAGGGAGGAATGTGCCAGTGTTTGACTAGAAAAGGCCATGTAAACAAACTGGGCCCAGATTAAGGCCACTACTGTTATATTCATACCATTTTTTTAAGAGTTGCGCTTAAGTAAAGCTCCCTAGACTAGCAGTCTTGAAGAAGGATCAGGAGGGAGAGTTTTCTTCTGAAGAGCAGGATGAAGCTGTCAGTGGTTGAGCAGCATCAACGGTCAGAGCATTAGCGATGACTATTGACTTCTGGTCAGAATTTCTGTTTTGCCAGATTTGTGTCACATTTTAAACAATACTGGTAGAAAGAGCTGGTTTTGAGTCATCAGGGGGAGTATTTTGCAACTCTGTGTGAGGTTAGTTCTACTTTCTTCTTTCACGAGTCATTGTAAATATGATACTTTCCAAAATTCAGGGCTAAAAGCACATGTTAAAATCACACATAGTGTGGGGTGTGGGCTGGTGGTAGATGATATCTTTCTTTACAAGCCTGCTAATTTAACTTGTTTTAACCTCCTTACAACTGCAAGCCTGGAATAAACCTTTCTTTTAGAACTAGAGTTGCTAAATCTTGCCAGCTTCTCTGCTGGCATTATCACAGGTAATTCTACTAGGAGTTAAAATGAGAGGCCATCTCTTCTTTTCTTTGTATTACTAGCATGCTTAGACGTCTCTCTTTAATGCCAAAAATAGGTGTATTATAACCTTTTGTCTTCCCTTGGAAATGGAATGAAAATACCTGTATTTCTACTTCATGGTTCTCTTGTTCCTGACATTTGAGTCAGCTTTGACACACAGAAAGTGGCAGTGTTTCTTGGCAGGCAGGCAGTGAGGAGATAAGAGCAGCTTTGATCTCTCCACTCCACCCCTTCCTCTCCTGAAAAGATCCTGCTGAAATTCTTGCCATGGCCTAGTACTCTTGCATTTCTCCACAGACTGAAGAATCAGATCCAGATAATGCAGATGTTAATAGGAGAAGTTAATAGTAGGAGTGCAACTGACCACTAAAATATTTGAGATGCTTCAAGGAATTAAATCCATTCTTTTCTTTGTGGAAGACACATTGTTTTGAATATTTGCTTAACACTTCTTCAGTCTTTTCCTTTAGGGGAGGGAGTTTCTCTGTTTGCAAAATGCAGTATTTGCACTTGGAAGTGAAATTACTTGTATTCTGATGAGTCCTTGCTGAAGCTCAACTGTGAGTTCCTGTTTTGTGGCCATAGCATCAGATAGGAGGTTTTTGATAACACCATTTAGGAGTAATTGTGTACTCTGTCTGTCTACTTCCTCTCTTTAACCTTATTCCAAAGTTGTTACAACCAGGTCTATGGTCAGATTTGTCCCTCCGTCCTGTCTTCCTTCAAATAAGGAGGGGGGGGTGGTTTGTATTGGTTCATCTCACAGCCCTGGGAATACCTGTGCCTGCAAAAGCTAAAATAGGATGCCATGCTGGGGCTCTGAAAATGAGCCCCAGGGGACAAAAGAGGTTGGAAATTCCTTCAGTTGCTATTTCTGTTGTACTTCTTGTGTTGTGAAAGGACAGCTTCAGATCCCTGCTTGGACTGTGGCTGGAGATGTCCTTTCAGTGTTCTTCAGTGAAGCTCTGAGTTCAGAGCATGCACTTGAGTGGTTTGTAGAACACGGAAATATGGGTGCAGCATTTTTCCCTTTTGCAAAAAGCAGAGGTGTTTTAGAGGAAATGCTGCTGTTTGGCTTAGCTTCAATTTGGTTTTGAGGAAGAGTGAGTGAGGATGTCAGTTTTCTGAAACAAGCCACTAAATTAAGTGGAAGTGTCAACTGCCAGCCCTCCTGTGGCAGACCACAGTTTTGAATTGCAGGTTTCCTCTTGAACCTAGTAAAGCAGGCTGTCTTTGTAATAATTCTTCATCCAGTTTGTTTTTCTTCTAAAATCTCTGCAGACTGCACTTTTAGTGTTGTCTCCCAAATTTTAAGTATGTTCACAAAAAAAAGTCAAGAAAATGTATATGATGTATGTAATTGTCAATGTCAACTAATCAGAAGACTCTAGTTAAATCTTTCTTGAACATTCATTTAGCTTTCTTGAAGCACTGTTTTTATATAATGTGATGGAAAATAATCTATATGTAGCCTTTTCCAGAAAATAGAAAGATTCTTTGAAACTTTGAAGTTGCCATTTGTTAATGTGTATGGGAATGCATGGGAAAAAGTGACTCTCTCTCCCTCCCCACCCTTGCTTCAGAGTGGAGGAGGACAATAGGGGATCTGCTCTTGCTCCTTTTTCCTTGTAACATACTCACCTCTAACAAACAAGTGCCTGGACTGTGTAGAGGTATTTTAGGCTTGTGAGGATTTTAGGAGAAACATTTCATGTTTTGCATGGGATCAGACATAATGCCATTTTTGTCCCTGAATATCTTAAAAATCATGCATGCTGCCAGCCTTTTCCTTTAACAGTGCTCTCAGCCATACTCCCTTCCTGGTCTTGGCCTGGGGAGGTCTTTGTGTATCCATTTATTGTGTCTCTACTTTTTCTTTCGGACTTCAGTAAAATTCAAAAAAATATTTTCTTGGGTGAATTTTGGAGGAGGAGGATGATGAAGAATTATGTATGTAAAACTGTAGGTATCTTTTCCATTAAAAATAGTATTGTTTTCTGTTTTCTTTCTGCCTATATTCTGTCATTTACCTAAGGTATTTGTATTTAATTATTTCTTGTATGTCGTCTTCTTCCATTCTGGCCCAAATTCTCCACTCAGACTTTTTCAAAATTGTTCTATTGTAATAGCTAAATATATACATTTCTCTAGATATTGGATAGTCATGTTACTATCCCATTTTCTTGAGTCAAACTACTTACTCTGTTACTGGTGTCCTCCTCTTTAAATGTTTTCCAGATGACAGCCCCCTTGAATTTCACACCCATTCTATTTCTCATGAGTTCTTTTTTCAGATAGGATTAGCTGTTAACACACCCAGAGCTTTCTCTCCTTATTTGCTCTGCTGAGCAATGATGCTTTTAAAATATCTTAATCCTCCTTTGGATATAAATCACTTGCTAGGGTTCCCAATTCCTGTAATAGGTAGCTTTCCAGTGTGTGACTGTTGCTTCTTTAGTCTTTCTTGCTAAACTGTTTGCCTGGATACAGACTCCATTTTGGGATGGGTTTCTGAAAATAATCTGGGATTTCTCAAACTAAGCTGGGCTTTTTCTTAGTAAAAATCGCTTCTATTCTGAAACAACTGAAAAATGCTTTTTCTTTACCAAACAGATGAGTGGGAAGCATCTCCTTCCTAAGATCCCTGCTAACTGTGATGACAAGTCTATAGTGAGCTGTTAAATTGACCTGTTTATGAAATAAAAGGAATGTGAGGATTATATAGCTAATTGTACTTCAACATTATTATTAAGGGTTCGTGGTGTTCATATATGGCGTAAGTACAAGGTATTTGAAATACTCTATGAGAAGGGGGAACCTTTCCTGTTTCCTTTCCTTGAAAAAATTTTTTCTTCCCCATTTCTGCAGTCCTGTACTGTTTGTTTCTGTAACAAGTACTTCAGCTGCAGATAAGTAATCTCTGAACTGGTTTTCAATGGTAGCTTCAGAGTTCACTTTGTTTACAAAGAACTGTGATTTTGAAGGGAATTAATTAAACTGATTAGTTTAAAGTAAACTTTCACTTGAATAAAGTCTAAAATCTGAGGGGCAGAAGTATTTTCAGACTGATACTTGTCAAATTTTTTTAAATGTTCATGTTACAAAGTATTTGATAAAGAAAAGTGAAAGAGTGGGAAGAATTGTCAAAAAACATTGAAGCCAAGATGATGTCTACGCTTTGTAAGTGCATGGAAGTGAAGGAATTTTGATTAGCCCCATGCACTAATTTCTCAAAGTTCAGAAGAAAATGGGGCTTCTGACAGAAAATGGGAGTTTTGGTGGTGTGTCAGTGAGGGCTGTTGTTCACACGAGGGACAGTACAGGTAGTTTTGGTGCTAATGCCTCTCAGTGCCCACCTTTGGGCACTCTGTGATGCAGACTCTGAACAATGGCAGCTGTGAAACAATTTGAAGCAAAAGCAGCTGCTGATCTGCAGGTCCTGTAATGCTGTAGGTCATATCTCTGAAGACCTTGCTGACAAAAGCTATTACAATTACTATGAATAAAAAATAACATTAAAACTTAAAAAAGGTAGACAAATACAGTGACTGAAGTTCTGTTAGTGACACTTCGTGTGACCAGTACTTGACACATTATATTAATTCTCCACTCATGCTAGTACAGAAATGGAATTTCTTCTATATGAAGATCTTTTTCAAAAATGTGTTCATTCATTTTTTCCAAGTTCCTAATATTTGCTGCCATCACTTTTGTCAGATTCTAGCATCCCACTTCAGTGGATCAGAGTAACCCTTTCTTCCTCTCTTTCTGTCTTGGAGGTGGGAACCTGATGTGGAATAAAGCAGTCAAAATACTCCTTTTGTGCAGAGTTCTTGTAGTGTTCATCTGAAGAATAGTGTACTCCCTGTTTTCAAGGACTGGTTGAGTCAGTGATCATCTTTGGAAAACCTGGGTGATCTGGCTGTGTTTCAGCATAGTCCTTGAGGCTGGCTGGAGAAGTGTGGTCACCATGTCTGGTCTCAGCTGTCCTCCTGTGGTCTCCCAGCAAGCAGCTGGCCTTGGGGTGTTTTGCAGAGATGCCCAGGCGGGAGCTGCCGGGGACAGCAGCTGCGGTGCAGTGAGCTGTGGCACGTGAGTGTGTCTGGGTGCTCACAGCTTTTACCTCCTCTGAGGGCAGCACCAGGTAAAGCAGAGCCAGCTGCTTGACCTGTGCTGGGAGCATGGAGAATGACTAAATAGGAGAAGAAAATAAAATCTGTACGGTGCAGGTTGGAGTCCTGGCATCTTCCTCTGCTTTCAGCCTGTGGTGGTGGCCATAAACCCCAACAGAAAATGCTCCTTCACAAGAACTTCTTGATTAACTCCATAAGATTCAGTTTCAACTTCAGTCATATTTGTATCCCTTCAGTTATTTAAAAGAGTTTAAAATAGGACAGCTTCCAGGGGTGCTTGCATTTCAATGGAAAAAAAAATTACTAAAAAAAAAAATTTAAAAGTTTGAATCATGCTCTTTCTTTGTTGTTTATATGTATATGTTTCCTCCCGTTTTCGGTATGGTATGTCATACCCAATTTCTTTTGCAGTTCTGTTCAGTGGAGGGACTGCTGTGGGTCAGCCATGCTAAAGGGCAAATGATGGAGGCAAGTACAAGTTTATCCTTTCACTATTATCTAATGTTGGTTTTGCCAGTTTTTCCTTTTGAACTGTTTTGTTTCCCAGGGTTCCTGGGAAATAATTGCACAAATGAAGGACTGTATTAGAATGTTCTGGGATGTAATAATGCTGTAACATCTGCTCAATTGGCTGTATATGTGATTGTGAATTTTGTTCCTGATGTAGTATATTCTTGTACAAATAAGAAATGTATGTTTTTGAACTTTATGCTATAAAGTATTGTTTCCTCCCACTAACAGAATATAAAGGTGGTTGTAAGTAGAGTAAACAAAAGCGAGTACAAAAGTTAAATCCTAATGCAAATAAGTGTGCTAATTAATTTTGAAGATTCACAATTCTTCACATTTAGAGTATTTTTTTTCCCCAGAAGTAGCTACTAGAACAAATAAATATTTGTAAGGATCTTCATACCAAATGTGTAATTTGCAAAGCTCTTTTCAGGCTCACAACAGACTCATCCTATGGAAGTAGGAGATGACTACAAAGCTCCCATTAGGAGCCTCTGAGTGGCCATGTAATTTCAGAAATCTGTCCCAGAATACACAGGGTTGGCCGTGCCTTGTTTGCGAGCTCACTGTGGGCTGCTTTGTTTCAGGTTGGTTTGTAAACTGCCATAGGGTTAATTTAAGCAGGGTAATTTTTTCTAGCAGATAATGCATGGAATTCCAGTTAGACTCAGGTGGTGTCCTTTAAGACCAGCAGCACTGCCAGTGATAATGTAGATAGAGAGCACGCAGGAGATCAAAGAGATCCTGACTGGAGAGTTTACCGATCATCTCAGATAAGAACTGCAGTTCTTCAGTGAGTCCTGACTGAAAATAAACGCTGAGTGAATTAGCTAAAATGAAAAAGGCAGTTATGGGTCAGCTGTCAGGTTTGTATTTTATACGCCAAATAGTTTTGGGACTCTTACTTTTTTAGATGGTGAGTTTTGTTCACTGAGCCATTTGGTCTGCTTGTTAAAAAGGAGCATCTAGTTTTGCGTTTTTTTGTCCCAAAACATAAATTGAGTGGAGACCTGTAGTCTAACCTTCTGCAAAACCTGTTACCTGAGGGGGAAAAAAAAAGATTAAGAAAGAGGAAGCTCAAAAGCCAAAGCATGCTACTAGACAGAAAGGCACTTTAATTCATTTAAGAAAGTGTTAACTTTGTAGGTATGTTGTTGGCACATCTTTTTTTCTTCCGCCACACAATTGCTGCATGAATGTGGGTAAATATATTTTTCTTGGATGTAGTTTATTCCTTTGCATTTAATGTGTTACTGATTAAACTGGCCAGTATATTTACATTCAATGTTTATAGCATCTTCAAAGCACTGAGATAAAATCCTGCATGATTCCAGTGTTCTGCTTTCTGTAAGTACTGACTTTCTTCTTGCCTCCAACTAATAGCAGTGACACTTGGAAAAAAAGAAAGAGAGAGGTAGCTCTTCTGATATTTTTGGATGGCAATTTGGAAAGCATTTTGGAATATCTGTTTAACCCATTGTGTGAGGCTTCAGATGCACAAAATCAAGAGCACTCCAATTGTAAACTGAACTCATTATGTTTCTGCAGCTGTTCTAGTATAGGAATGAACACTCTCAAATCCCAAATATGCTGAGTTTCTAATAATTATTTTCTAAAGCACAAACTACTTTCTGCCAAGATTGAGGTAGACCTCTGTGAGCTGGTTTCTGTATTTATAGAAGCCTAATCAAAGTTTTCTGTTGCAGAAAACAGTGGTCAGCTTCTGAGCATGTGATCTCATGGTGCTGATGTAAAACCCTTTCAGTTACTGTATCCTTCCTTCCTTCCTCCCTTTCTTCCCCATATCTTTGCTGACCTTCTCCCATAGTTGTTGCTGTGAGCAAGTGTGAGCTGCACTGTTGTATAATCCAGTCCTGCCTGAGCCCAGGGAATGACTTGGGCTGAGCTCTCTAAGAACAGCTGCGCAGTTCCTGTGCCAGAGGCTGAACTGCACATACTTGGTGCTGATCCCTTGCAGATTTGGTTGCTTAATCTACTTTTCAAAAGGCATTCTTGTTTCCTCTGAGAGCTATGGACAAGAGTATGCCAATTGAAAGCATTTCACTTGCCTGTTCTTGCTTGAAGATAGATTTTCACATCTAGTTTCCAGTGCCATCAGTGGATGCTGGCTGTAATAAGCCATTTCTCACTATGTGGAAATGAATAACTCATTTGGAAATGTTCTGGTTCTTTGCATGTATTAAATACTGTTAACTTAGGGTCTTAGTATCAGATCTTTGTCAAAGAGCAAAATTAATTCTGCTTAAGTGACTAACATGCTCTTCAGAAGTTTAACCTCATGTTAGATGTTACGATGGGCTTGTTCTTAATAAACAAAACCCCACTGGTTTCTTCTTGCTTCTCCCCTTTTTGAAGAGCTTTTTTTTACCTTTCTTGCTTTCCTGCACCCTCTGTGCTGGACTTCTGCCCCCAGGCAATGAATGACTTATCTCACACAAGCTTTGGCTTCTGCGTACAGCCTAGATGCAACTAATGCCACGTGGAGGGGTGCTGCAAGGACTGATACATTTTATTTTGTTAATGGCATGTTTTGCGCATTGGATTTTTAACCCACACTTGCTGCATGGATGTATAATAATGACTACTCTTTTGTTTAACATTAGATAAGCATGAGATCACCGTGGCACAGCTGCATGTATAGTCACTCTTGAAGCAATTACACACCTAATTGGCTGGCAATCTTGGCATTTTCAAAATAAACACAAGCCTTTTAAAGAAAGGGGACATATTTATGTATGAATAGTCAAATAAACTTGTTGGGTGTCATCAATGGAGCCGTCTGGCACTGAACAGTTGTCTGATGACCCTGATCCTGGAGGCAAATCCCAAGATCAAGAGACCAAAAAGCAACATGAATCAGAGCAAAAATTATCCAAAATAACACATAATGCTTTGGAGAACATTAATGTCATTGGTCAAGGCTTGAAGCACCTGTTCCAGCATCAGCGCAGGAGGTCGTCTGTTTCTCCACATGATGTGCAGCAAGCTCAGGCTGAGCTGGAGCCTGACCTGGATTTGGAAAGCCAAAGCGTCTGTGCTGAAATTGATGGTGTCTCCACCCACCCCACAGCTCTGAACCGGGTGCTTCAGCAGATCAGAGTGCCACCCAAAATGAAGAGAGGGACCAGCCTGCACAGCAGGTGGGGCAAGGGAGATGCCCCGAAAGGAAGCCCGCAGATCAACAGAAGGTCTGCTCAGGATGTTCAGTCGGGTCGGCCCAGATCATCATCCACTACAGATGCTCCCACAAACTTGTCTGTGATGGAGATTGCTTCTTCTATCTATGTAGGTGGAGAAGAGGCCGCAGCAGCAGCAGTAAGTTACTCAGATTTACCTTTGATCTTTATCATCTCCTTATATGTTTTCTTAAGCCCTTTGAAATCCTATTTTGAAAAGTAGGTTTCTTTCAGCAAATTCAAGTGGTACTGTGTTCAAAAGCTTCTTCAGTGGTGAAGCAAAGAGCTTAAAAGATGCAAGCATTAGTCATTTTCTCACATGGCAGGTGGCTGGTTTTATATGTATTTGATCAGTGAAATGAGAGCTACTTTTGAAACATACTAGGTTGTTTGGGTGGCACACCTCAGTCAAACAAGGAGTGATGGGCCAAGCAGCAGCCAGAGTAGTCCTTCTTAGCACCTGTTAGCCAGTTCCTTCAACAAAACCTTCCATTTACCTAGATGGCTTTTTTAATTCCTCTCTTATTTTGTTTTGTATTTTATAACAGCAAAGAATTCCAGTGTGAGTGGATGGTGCTGTTGGTCTTTTAGGCTGTGAGAGGCTCTGGGAACACGGGCTGCAGCCTGCACTACTGTCCAGCCCCTCAGTGCTGGGTTGTCTGTATGTGGTTTAGAGCAGCCTGGCTGCTCTGCTGATGAGGGATCATTGCTGTCTCCTGCAGTTTGTCCTGCCTGTGTGGGAAAAGCATTCAGTGAAATGACAGTCTCCGTTCTGTGACGCATTCTTGCAAAGTTGTGCCTATCAGCTTATTGATGATATCAAGAAGCAAGCAGCATTTGTCTTACCATTTCTCCCCTTTCCCAGATCAATTTAGCTGAAGCATTCTTGAAGTTTGATGGGGATTTTTTGTTTGATTTTTGGAAGACTAGCTTTCTGATTAGTTAATTTTAGCTTGTTCAGGGCACTGGCTCCTAGAGTCCTCTGAAAAACAGCCCTTAATACCAAAGGGGTCTATGGAGGCTGGACATATTTTGTTTCCTCTTGCAAGGAACACTGAAGGAGTCTGCCTGGAGATGTAGCTGAAGCTTTTGCCTCTTGCCAACTGTTACAACAAGAGAGATAGTAATAAAGTAGTTGTGAAAAGCATGCCTTCTCCTGGGCTGGTTAACTTTGCAGTTGGTCGAGCCATTGAGAGTTGTGAGAAAGAGACCTCATAATAGCTTCAGGTTTATTTGTATATTGCCTCTCCCTTCATTGTGAGTGAACTCACGATCTTTGTTTCAGGAGAATTTTAGAGAAAATTGTTAGTTTTTTGAGTTTGTATCCAAATCCAGCAACAGAAGTTTATAAAGCAAGGTCTGGTTTGTTGATTTAAAACTGTAGTCCCTTTACTTCATGTATAAGCAGGGAGATTGAACAGGCCTAAGCGTATTTGGTAAATAATGTGGAAATATGGGGAAAGGCCTTTTCTCCCAGCTGTGCAGCTTGTCTCATGAAATGTTTGCCCAGATTGGTGGTTTCCAAAGTGGAATGTGGGTAGGACAGTCCACTGGAACGTAGGAAGGAAATACTTTTTAGTTTGTTTTATCTTTATTTTCCTTTATAGTTTGTGTTTCTGTGTATGTTTTAAAATAAGCATATTGTATTAGTTGAGTAGTACATATACATAGTTTATAAATAAGCATACATTTATTGGGAGTCCATGCTCAAACATTTTGTACTGATTGAGTGTGCAAAGTTTGGAAACCACTGGGATCACTTGGCAGGAGTGACAGGAAAAATGAAGGCTGATAGCATTCTGATACAGATTCTGAATCTGATAGCATTCTGCTACAGCATCTTGCAGGTGTGAGAACCAGTTTAGGAGTCACTTTTTGGCATATAAGGGCCTGTGACCAGGTGAAGCAGCCACTTTCACCCTGCAGCTGCCGTTCCTCTGGAGCAGCATGCGGTACGGAGGAGTGGCTGGGGACGGGGCCCCTGGCCTCGCCAGGCAGTCACCCCACGGGGACCATCCTGGTGCTGCTGGCCTGAGGGAGAGGGCCTGCACAGGCTTCCTCCCCTCCATGTTGGAGAGGGGAGAGAGGGGGACTGGAGTCTGAAAGAAGAAAACAAAATGAGGGAGGAAAGGCCACCTTTGGGGGCTGAACCATCCGAGACCTCTGTGTCCAGTTGACCCTTGGTAGAGCTTAGTGAATTTCTAGCTGCATTTTAATATTTGCACCATCTTGTGACAGACAATAACAATGTATACTGTAGGTCTAAAGTGACATGGCCAAGGAAATACTGCTATGGAGAATGAGACATAAAATGAGAGGGAGATGCGGGTATCAATCCCTTGTACTGAAATCACGTTGCACGTGCCTGTTTTCTGTTACTACCTTTTGTCTTTTAGCAGGAAGTCTGTAGGAGAGGGAAGAAAGATGGGTGGGAGAGTTGGACTCTTTCTTTTCGCGGAAAATTTTTGCAGGTCTGGGTGGTATACCTCATTTTCTCTCCTGAGAGCAGGTAACAGCACCATCTCACAGTGTGGCACAAGGATTGGAAGAGTTATTCAGTAGTTTAGTGCCACCTTCCAAAAAATGGGGATCTCTATTCCCTCATGCCTCCAAGAGCCAGAAAGGTCAAGACTGCTGCAATATTGCTATACAATCTGCGTAATGTTGGGAGCTGTAGAAATCACATGGACTACGCTTGGCTTAATTTGCACAGGAAACACAAAGTAAAAATTGGAAAATACAAATGTTGTTCTTTTTCACGTAGAACAACAGAATGTTGTCTGATATTCCATGAAAAGCACTGTGTATGTTTGCCGTATTACCGTAATATCTTGCTGTTATTTCAGTCTGAGACGTACGGTCTTGGCTATGGCATGTGTCTGTACATACTAGGTTTAAAGTATGTTGATGCCACTCGAAGTTACAAATTAATGGGAGACAGCTTGCAGGTTAAATGCAGATGATTGTACCACTTTAAATAATATATAGCAGCCCTTACTGAATTTTCAGTACAGAGATGTAAGGCATTTGTAAATCAGCTCCATGTAAATTTTAAATCACTGATATGATTATTAGCAGAGCTTCTTGGTTTGTGAAATCAGTAAAGCATAATGCAGTCACTTGGTAAATCACCCTTATAACAGATGTCAGTGCTGTTTTCATTGGAGAAGCCAGCTTAGCATTCAGGCTGCTGCACTGCTGGAATTTATGACTATAAATTAATGAGTTGTTAAGTTAAAAAACTAACTCTTCATTCAGCAATTTGTATTGGAAAATTATTTACAACATACTTCAAATGAGAATCAGTAAAGAGCCAGGAAAAAGCTGAAATCATTGGAGTAAACTTAAAGTTTGGTGTAAATTCAAACTTTAAACACTGAATTTAAGTTATGAGGTATCTGAAGTTGTTTCACACAGTATTACTTTAACCCTAAATTCTCCTATTTTATTTAACCTCACTGAGACTAGATTACATAAAGAAGCTTAAGAAATAGAAATAATTTGTTTGAAGTGTCTGGCAGATAACACTCAGTCATCAGGGTTGAGAGTCCTCCGGACCCCCAGGTTCTACCAAGCCTGTATGGGTTGTCTCTACATCTGACTTTCACTTAACTTTTTTTGTTGTTTTGCGCTCACTTTCTCAACATTTTGCCCATTTGTCTCCTTCAGCTTTTTGTGATGTTATCTTTTAAATAAATTTTTGACCTTTTCCTTTTAATAAAGCCACACCAATTTCACTTCCTTGGTTTTGGTGTTAGCTGCTGACAGTGATGCTACACTGACTCGCCTTCCCTCAGCAGGGAGTATTTCCTTCAAAATTATTTAAGAATTTCATCAATCCATCTATAATTAGAAAAATGTCACTGAGCTACAGCATTGATCCATCTGTTGTGAGCATATGGGCTATGCAAGCTACAAGGAACAGAGAAACAACTCATAGAATGGAAAAGCTGTGATTTAATTATGACAAGAACTACGTAACATAGGATTTGTAGTCAAGCAATATAACTGTTTTCTGATTCCTGTCTTCCGTCATTGTTTGCTTTGCTGGTACCTCCCCATGTTGTGACACAGCTTGTTCCTGTTGGTGTTGGATGTGTGCCAGTAGTTGTGGGGCTCCTCTGCCCTGTCAGGTAACAGGTGCTGAACTGCACAGGGCTGTGCCCATGCCTTGATGTCACCTGTGTCGCTGTGCTGGCACTGCTCCTGTGGCAGGAATTCCTGCTCTGCTTTCCTTTCTTTCATTATTTTTCTCCCAGTATTCAGATCTATGACAGCTAGGAAGAGTAATGAACATTTTGTTTGCTTCACGTGCTCTGTACCTGCTCACTAGGGCATTGAAGTGAGAGGTGATGGGCTCAGTCAGGGAGCTGCAGGCACTGCACACCCTTGTGTGCCATGCACCCTTACTGCTTTTAAGATTTGACTGTGACTGCAGAAGGTTTTGCTATGAGTAGATGAAGGAAGTCAGCAGACTTGGATTGCTGAGAAATTGGCCTTCATTTATATTTTATCAGAGGCTTATTTTATCAGAGCATTATTCTATATGCTTTTGTGGGCTGCTGTGAAATTGTCAGTGCTTCTTATTGGAATGGCAGGAGCGTTACCTGTTGCAGAACTGTTTTGTCAGGCATGGATGAGCAGGAGCCCACGTGCTTCAGTCTTGCTTACTACTGAAGCTTAAAGACTTGTTAAACACATTTGGGCGATTTCCATATCTTCCATGTTTTGTGGAGTCAAGCCCTGAGCTGCATCCTTCTGTGCAAGGCTGCACAGCGATTGGAGTTTATACTTGATGCTGACTACATAAATGCTGTGTTGAGCTTGGCTAAAGCTTGTGATTTATTTGCTTGTTGGGTTGGTCCTGCTCGATGCTGTGATGTTTCTTTTTAGCAGTAGGTGCTGTGTCTGAACACAGACACTTTTCCTTTGGAAAAGGAAAAAAACCCTTATCAGTCTGGCCGTGTTCACGAGCTAAATTGCAAAAGCACAAGAGGAAATTTTGTAATTAAATTCAATGGTATATTAAGAAACTCAGGCCCCCCTCATGGGGCAGCTGTGGAAGGGCAGGGCTCAGAGCAGGGAAGCTCTAGGAGCTGAGTTTTCCAGCCTGGTCCTCAGAGTCTCCTTCTGCCTGCATCACATGCAGAGTACTGTGGGCAAGGAAAAAATGTGTGCAAGATATGGTCCTGATATTAGTTTGTCTTGCCTCTGTTCTGTCTTGGAATGTTTAAACTTCTGAAAGGTCCTATCCCAACACCGTTTTTCCACCCTTTTTTTCCTGGTGTCTTTGTTCCAGCTATATGAACCAGATGGAAGTCATCTTACTTCATGTGCTGGGCACCATTTTGTCATTGATGTTGCATTTTTAAAAATAGCTGTAGCCAGTGTGTGTCTTTCACTCCTGATACACAGTTTCTGGCATGTGAGATGTCTTCTTAGGCCTCACGCTTCCTTTTTCAGGAGCTTCCTCTTTCCCCAGCCTGCTTATTTCAGATGGCAGGGTCAGTTTCCAGCTGTCTTCTGGTTAGATACACCTACACTTTCCTTTTCATGTCTATAACCCACATCATTACACACACACACAGCCTCCCCCACTAAACACTGTGCCAGAAAGCTTAGGAGAGTGATGTCCTCAAAATGTTGTATTGTTAACTGAAGTGGGGGGTTGGGTTGGTTAGGTGTTGGTATTTTTTTCCCCTGCGAATGTTTTATGTGTGGATGCTGCAAAGTTTTGGAGACAGGAGTCTTTATTTCTTGTCTGTTCTGCAGAGCCCCTGGGCCAAGGTTGGATCCTGGATGCTGGGGCCAGGCTGCAGTGCTACTGCCTTGGTTCTGGGGCTCACAGAGGCAACAGAGCTGCCTGCTCAGGCTGGTCAGAGAATTGAGAGGTTCTCTTACCATACAACAAAAGCATAGTACAGTCTCTGCTTTAAGCACTGCTTTATGTGAAGAACAAGGTTAAGCTGGAGCAGCTGTCAGAGATTAGCAGGGGCTACGATAGTCCCTTTCAGGTAAAGGTGGAAAACTCTGGTAGTGTTGTAATTTTGCCTGTAAATGGGTTGACATTGTGTTAACTCATGTTTGTACGGTTCT
Source organism: Urocynchramus pylzowi (assembly GCA_013397555.1). Taxonomy (NCBI): domain Eukaryota; kingdom Metazoa; phylum Chordata; class Aves; order Passeriformes; family Fringillidae; genus Urocynchramus; species Urocynchramus pylzowi. Next base: position 214,712 of record VZRH01006475.1, read on the forward strand.
TCAGAATAATGAGTTTTGGATGAGCCTGGTTCTGTGGTGCTGAGGTCCTCCACTCTCAGTGGGAACGAAGGACATTGAGTATTTTGTGATGTAAGGGAGAATAAATTCTTAATAATCCTCTGCACACAAAATGTTTTTAGTTCACAGTATTGTTCCATTCTCTGTTTTCTCAATTTGTTGTTGAAATAGAAGGGCAAATGTTATCCCAAAACAACAGATCGGATTTTTCTGAATACCACATTTACATATATTTGCATGTGTAATAATCCTGCCACATGTTGTTAGGCTTTGTATAGAAGCTGAGAAATTAGATTGTCATAGCATTTAAAGTGTAATAATTAAAATCTTACTGAGGTACTTCACTTGGGCTTTTATTTCAAGCAGTCTAAATATTTTTGCATAGATCTTTTCTTGTAGAGGCAACCCACTGAGCTGAGAAAATCAGGATTGTTTGAAAATGATTGAGCCTGCAGGGATCTCATTTGGGTCTCACGCACTTACAGAGCTTTTTGTGGGGTAATTAATTATGTGTCAAGACCAGAACAATATTGATGTTTGAGAGATATGAAGTTAGTGGTATTTTGGTGAGCGGTTGTGTCCATATGAACTTTTATCCATGCTTGTGACCCACATGCAGGACCTGGCTCCTGGCCTGTGGAGCCTCACTGTGATTTTTACCGTGGAGGTCCCCGTGTGGTTTGCTGTCACCAGGGCAGGACACCGCTGTTGTGTTGGAGTTGGAGCATGGCTGTAGTGAGGTCAGGTTATTCAGTCTGGGTTCTGGACAGGGAATTGGTTTGGAACGTTTGGTGGAAGCCCTTGGCTGACACCTTCTGGCATCACTGAGAAGACAGACCAACTTGGATTAATTCAGTATGAAGCCATTTGCTGCTTTTGCAGCTTTTTGCTTCCTTAGGCCCAGACATTTTCAGGTTGCCGTTTGCTTGTCTTAGGGCTGCAGGAATGATGAGAGAAAGGATTTACTGTCCTGCGGTGGGATTCTCATAGAGCAGCTTTTCAAGGCTCCACTCACTTCAGTCCTACTGTATCCTGACAGAACTTCACGTGTCCTCATCCACTTGTCAGCTTTGACAATAAGTTTTCATAAATATTTCGAATATCTTTGGATTTTGGTTGTCAACTTAAATCTATATTCTGTTAATGTCCACATTTTAGAAAATTGCTACATATACTTTTGGCATAAGTTTACAGTCTTCAGCTTGCAGCTGCATTGATATTTTCCAGATAATGTCAATCCCATGAGTATCACAAACCTACCAGCAATAAGCTTGCTTTTCTTAATTACTTACAGTGACTCCTTCCAAGTGTTCACACTGGTTTGCACACTGCATGATAACATAAACAAGACAGCAAGGTGCCATCGTTTCAGTATATGTAGCACACTTGTGAAAGAATGAACACTTTCTCTCCAACTGTAAATAGTCTTAGTGGCAACTTATTTGCCAGATACTTTTTGCAAATTCTTCTGTCCTAAACACCATGCAATACACCTGGGATAACCACCTGTGAAAAGGCAAAAGATAAGAGTTTTTTATAACATTAAAGCCATGCAGAAAGTCTGCTGTGGCTATGACCAGCATGTCCTAGATCTCTAAAAGATGACTTTCACTTTGGAACAAGTCAAAGAACCCCAAAGAACAAGCAATCGTAGCACCATACTCTAGTGTTGGCTCCCCTGTTACGTTGGTGGTGAGCATTTGGGGTTTTTTTTGTTGTTGTTGTTGTTGTGGTTGTTTTTTTAACTGATTGAAGTAAAACATTTTGTAGTTTTGGCTATAAGGGACTGGAAATGCTAAAAATTATTTCACTTTCAGCATCTGCAGCTGAATCATGTTCAGCCAGCACCAACTTGCACAGTTCCTGTGAAGGGAGAACTTGTACTCTTTTGGGAGGGTGAAGCAGGAACTACCCTGACAGCCAGGTGTACAAGGACCTCGATAGACAGTGCACACAGAGCATTTCAGGACAGCAGGAATTTATCTCTTTCTGAAAAGTGGCCCTGTACACCCCTGGAGCTGCAGATCCAGGCTCCCAGCATATCTGCACAGGGCTGTGCCGTTGTGTCTGGGCGCTCTGGCTCCCGTGTGCCTGCACCACTCTGCTCCCAGCAGAAAAGTCAGCCCAGCATTTGTGCAGTGCAGGGTGATAGGGTTGCACTGTTTGTGTCTTGCAGCAAGATAAGATACTGGCAGATCACTGGGGCGGCTTAATTGCAAGTTGAGACAAGTCAGGAGTAGGCTGAGGGTTGTTTCACAAGCCCAGAAATTAATCTTCAGTTGCTTAATTGCCCCAGAAGCCCATTCTGCAGCTGGCACCGTTTTCCCTCTCTGAGAGCAGTGACCTTTGTGCAGCAGAGAGGGGCATTAGGCTCAAAGTCTTGTGGGCAAAGGATACACACAACACACACACTCTCTATGTGGGAAGAGCCATGAATTTTAGTAAAACTGGAATCGGAAGGGTCTCATCGTTATTAGTCCAGATCTAATTTTTTACAGAAGGAAAAGTATTTTTGGTGTTAAAATGTTATACACACGCTTCTGATTTTATAATCCCTTTCCTCAGTTTACACTCACCCTTCCAGTGTTCCCCAGGTCCTACAGTTGGTGATGTTGCTCTGGGCAGGGTGGAGGTGTTATCACCTCAAGTTGTCAACAACTAGTGTCCTTCACTGGGAGATTACTTGGTTGCTCAATTATAAGGCTAAAAATGTAATCTTCTCTAGGCAGTGCTGTTAAACCTCAGTGCTACATCTTCTGCTGATGTGGTTCAGCCTGACAGAGCAAGCTCTGGAGACCGGTGCATGCTGCAACAGGTAGCAGAGCCACTGCAGATGTGTCACCGATGTGTTTGACTGGTCCGCGTGTTCCACAGTAGAATACCACCCAAGATCATCCCCCAATCTCTCTTAGGACTGGGGTCAATTTCAATGAAATCATGATTTTGAGCCATTGGGAAAGGGGCTGCACCATCTTTATCCCCACAGTCTTTAACTGTGGGATGTCTCCAAAGTGACAAATGCTTTATTTGCCTGTTATTCACTGTACCAACACTGTCTATGATAGTTGCTGTGCTAATACAAATTTCATGGCAGCTCAGAAACATTTAAGTAATTTCTAATTGTAGATATGACTGTAATATATATCTTATTTGTCATCCTTTCTGCAAAGTTGTCATGAGTGTTTTCTGAAAGAGTTATGAAGAAATTCCAAGTGTAATTTAGTTGGAAATTAATGTTAAAATAATAAAACCTGGGGTTTTGCTTTGCAGTGGCCCATATAGGAAGTGAGTGGCAGAGAGGAGAGATGTTTAGTGGTAGTACCATGACACTCTGCCAGGGTGCTAGGATCAGGCAGAGTTGTGGCACCAGTGGGTGTGTTTATCTGCCTTGTGCAGTTTGCAGGTGGAAGTCCTGAATAAAAGAGCTAATCTTATCTCCCAGTTCCAAATGGTGTGCAGGAAGGAAGGATATTTTACTGGGGCATGTTCAAATATTTTACAACTATGGGAATGCTGTGACTTTCCCGATGAGAAGTGGAAATCTGCCGTATTCGAGCAGCAAACCGGTGCTGGCCAGGAACAGAAATACGGTCCCTGAAAAAACTGAAGTAATTTTTACTCTAAGCATTGCTATGCTATGCCCATGTCCCACTTTCTGTGAGTACTGAATGTGGGCAGGACAGGTGAGTCTTATCCAAAGTAAGACTGCCTAAACTAAAGCAGCCATGGAGGCCTGGGTCAGCAGTGTTCGGGAGCGAGGGAGGTGAAGTCGTGCTGATTGGTGGTGGCTGCAGCCGAGGCACTACAGTGGGGGACGTAGGCTTCTTTTTCCTCTCAATCAACTTCATTTGTGAACTGGTTGAGAATTTTCTTAGGAGGACGTGGCATCTTTTAAACATGTGAGTTTCTGGTGATCCTTAAACGTGAAGGGCTTTGATATACCCCAGATCTGGAGGTGTTCATGGTAAGGTTAGATGAGGCTTGGAGCAGCCTGGTCTAGTGGAAGGTGTGCTTGCCCACAGCAGCGGGGTGGAATGAGAAGATCTGTGAAATGCCACCCTAGTCAGTGGCAGGAACAGGCACTGGTTGTTTTGGCGGCGGTGCGG
>VZRH01006475.1:221683-249817 GCA_013397555.1 Urocynchramus pylzowi
CGCCCCGCGCCGCCCGGCCCCGCCGGGACCATGGTGCAGCGCTTCAGCCTGCGCAGGCAGCTCTCGAAGGTGGGTGCGAGCCGCGGGTCCCCGCAGAGCCGCGCCCGGACGAGGAGCCCCTCCGCCTTTGTTCGCGCTGGCACGGACACAAAGGCTCGGGCGGGCGGGGGTCCGCCCGGGCCGCCGATAGCGCAGCGGCGCCGGCTGGGGGGTCAGAGCAGCCTCCACGCTGGGCCGGGGGCACGCGGGAGGGACAGCGGAGCTCACGGGTGTGCCCGAGAGGTGCCTGCCTGTGAGAGCGCTCGCACTTGTGCTTTGTCCTGGGCAGGAGGTCTCTAGCGGTGTGAGCCGTCCCAGCGACATACCTGCAGGGCCGGGGGAGCGTGCCCTGCCCCGTGCTGGCTCAACAGCCCTCGCTGCAACACGGGGCTTCAGAACAAAGGAGCTGCCATGAACGGCTTTTGCTGTTTATTAATTGAACGTGTCCGAATTCGTGTTAGGAAGCTGCCTTAAGAGAGAGAATAGTTAATCCACGTAGTCTTGCAGATTGTCCCTGAATCCAATGCATGTAGGTGGAAAAAAACATTTGGAAAAATCCATCGATGAATAAAAGTGAGTCTGTGTAGGACACTGCAGGTACGAACCGTTCCAGAGCTGCCAGCACAGCCCTGTTTTTACACCGTTTGTTCATCATTCCCAGTGAGCAGACTTGACTCTGGATGTAGGAGTTACGGTATCGGACTCTCAGAAGGCAAGCTGAACTTTCACTTTACATTTAAGCTGTTCCTCTCCATCCCTCCCACCCCCTTGTGTGTATTTGTAAAGGTTTTAAAATGCAGTCATCAGAATTCTAAAATGCTGTCATCAGCATTTAAAATAGGTCAGAATTCACAGCCTGCAAACTGTCTTGGGAAAAACTACAGCTTTGCAATAATGTGGTATCTTTCTAATTAATTTGTAATTTTTTTTGCTACCTCCTCTTCTTAAAGAAACTGATGTGGCCATTTCAGGGAAAAGTGAAACTTGCATCTTTTACGGGTTTGCCTTTTTACGTGTCAAGCTGTGTCTGCAAGCAGTAGAAGTCTCCACAGACACTCTGGAGTTTAATCTTCCCCTCAAAAGAGACTTGATCTAGTTAGTAATGAACTTTGCATCTAAGCTTTATTTATGTAGGGCAGCCAAAATAGTTTAAAATGAACTCATTTGGATAACGCCATTTTAATCCTTGTTTTTCTAGGTGGGCAGGGTAATTTGGAAAAATGTTTCCACTGATTTTTTACTATAGGAGAGCTATTTTCAGTTTGTTTTTCTGGCTCTGTCCATTTTTATGTTGTCTGACACAATTGTGTCTTGCACTGCATCAGCTCTGATTGTGTCAAACCTACTTTATACAATTGTCTGGCCCTGACATATTCTTGACTTCTCTGTTTTAGTTGTAAAAGTTGCACAACTCTTACAGTATGGTGAACTGAAGGAGAAAATGAGAGCTTGGTCTGTGTTTACCAAAACAAAAAGCGTAGTTGTGTGAACAATTGGAAGGGATTGTATTTGTCTCAGTTTGGATGTAGGGTGAGAACTGCATCTCCCTGTCTCCTGACCGTCCTTTAGATGGGACTGGGAAGTCCCTGTGTGTTGGAGTCCTCGTGGAAGAGAGGCAAATGGTGCTAAAAACCACCTTTTGTCTGCTGGAAGGAAAGCATAGAAAATACGTGTGATTTTGCTGATACCTTTATCAGCTGAAATGCAATGACTACCAGACTGTATAAAAATAAAACAGAACTTTGTTAGTATTTCTTGTGTGAAAACCTTGGTTCTTTTATGGATGGTGACTTACACTTCAGAGTTGGCAAATGCTTTTGTAGGACCTGGAGCACCTGCTCCCAGGGTGTATCCACTTCTTGTGTGAAATTGGACATTATTAAGTGGCGTGCCTGTGTTATGCAGCTGCAAGGTCAAAATTGCAGTTTCTAACCACATTTAATGCTGGAAGCTTCAAATAGAATGGGACTGTGCAGATTTGAGAGCTGCAAACTGAAAATTCTGCCACCAGTGCTTATAAAACTTGAGCAAAGAAAAAGTACGACTTTGTTTCTCAGGAGGGAGAAATATGGCATCATGATCCAGGCTTTAATCTCAAAGATCTGGTTTTCCACAGGGCTGTTTGCACTGCATTGCTTCCATCAAATCATTTCAGCTTTCCCAGTCTCCATCTTCCTCCTATGAATGAGGTTAAGGCCTTTCTCTTATTTACATAATGGCTATCCAGTTTTAAAATACTATTCTGGAGAGGGCTGTATAAGCACTTAACTGTATCTTAATTCATGAAATGTTTGCATTTGATAACCAGTTTCCCCTGGCCAAATTTGGTTTGTTCACTTGGTCATCTTCCGGTTCTGTGGGAAGTCTCCATGCCGTTTTTTTCTTTTTTCACGTTTTCCCTTCCTCCTTAAGTATCCAAGCTGTTTTCAGAGTATTTTGGTTCAAACTGCTCTCTGTCTTCTACTGTTTGGAAGTCCTTGGAGGCCCTGCAGTTACTGTCACCCAAGATCTCAAGAAGTGCAGTGGCTGATGTGTTGCATTTGGAGAAATCCCTCACTGTTGGGGTGATAGTACAAAACTGTGTCCAGCTGTTATGCAAATTGAATTTGTTCAGATGTTTTAGCTAGGTTTATGAAAGGAGAATAATGGAGACAAATTGAACTGTATTTGAGGACGTTTTCCTAAGTTATCGTGCATCCCCTTTTCCAAAAGGAACTCCTTTCCTGGGAAAGATTCCAGAGAGCCAAGTAGTTAAGTTCAATTTAAAGAAAGAAAAAGCCAAAAAGAAGTAATTTTTGTGAACTGTGATTGATAGTCCATTCATTTAACCAACACATTAAAATATTAATAATTTCAGGCCAAACTCTTTTGCTCTCAAGTACAATCTAGATTTATCAGCATCTGAACTGTCTCTGTGTTGCCACTGGTGTATGTGGAGCTTATTTATGGGAGAGGAACTTCAGCGTGTTATCTTGAAATAGCGTGGGAATAGCTGAGCTAAAAGAAGCTCGCCTGTGTGAAGATGACAGGGGGTGACTGTGTTTGACAGCACAGGCTGCATTTCTCCTTGTCACTGACACAGGTAAAAAAAACTTCTTCCTGCAGTGTTGCAGCAGCTTCCTCAGGTCTCTTAGCTCTTGAGTTGCCCGTGGTGTCGGGCAGGAACAGCAGGATAGAGTGTATCTGTTCGCTGTCTGGTAGCTCTCACGGAGTTCTGGGTAAAACTGTCCTTAGGGAGATATCTGGTGTAGCTTGCCTACGCTTAATAGTGAGGAAAAGTTAGAAGTAAGAGGAAGATTTGGAAATTTTATGCATTTCAATATGATTCTCATGTTTAACAGAGCAGCATGCAGTTTACCTGTGGCTCTTCACATTTGCCCTGCTTGTGGAACTAGAATGGCATTGTTGTACCCGTGGCTGAACAAGGCCAGTGGGGTAGTTGGATCTAATGAGACCATCTCAGCTACAAGGACATATTTGGTACCACATTGGTACCTTTAAATTAACCTTTTTCTCTTGATAAATGTGATGCAACTTACTGCTGGGGGCATCTGATAGAAGGTTGCTCACTTTCACTGCAGCTGCAATTCTGTATGCTGCAATTCTGTCCCAGACACACCTCACCATAACTCAGGTGTGTGCCCTCCCTTGGGTCATGCAGGGGATGAACTTCTCCCAGTCAGTGCAAGGGCAGTTATTCAGAATTTCCCTGTTACTTCTAAGGGAAAGGTAGCATTAGGTTGGCTTGTGTTGGCCATTTGGGTGCCCTGTTATAGACAAGCCAACTGGAGCATCACAGTGTATGGCTTCTCATGTTACTTGGGTTGGAATCTGTTCCTGCAGATATTTTGCACGGTGTACAGGGCAAAAGGCTTGTCTGCATAAAGCTGAGAGGTGGCAATGTGCAAACAAGTCTCTAAGCATTGCTGGCTGTGCTGGTTTGGAATGAGTGACTAGAAATGCTGTGAACTTTTTTAGGCATAGTGGGTTCTCAAGAAGTTTCCACTGCATCATTTTGCTCAGAGGAATGTGTGGGAAAATGTTACAGATATATTGCATTCATCTTATGAAAGGAAAATGGACTTCTAGTGCTCTGATTGACCAAGTTGGAATATCAGGTTTCCTGAGGAGTTTATTCTGTGTCAGTGTAACAGCTCCATGAATGCCATGACAGTGAGGAAGTAAAATAGACTTGAAGCATCTTTCACATTGGTAACTAACAGGGTCTGTAAAACTACACCTGCAGAGATGTTAGAGGTAGGATTTGGAAACTTTGTGGAGAAAGCATTACTAATAATCCAGAGAATCAGCCCTATCCACGTCAGCTGGGGGTCTGGCAAATTGCATGTAATGGCTCATTGCCAAATAGACTTGCAATGTATAAGGCTCTAAACACAGACTATAGGGGAATTGAGCTTACATAAATGCATCTTTCCTTGTAATAATGAAATTCTGCAGTTTATGGCAGTTTATAGAAGATCATCATACTTTGTAATAGTTGCTTACATGTGGCTGGATGGCAGTAACAATTGGAATTTCCTCTCATCAGGGATCAAAAGAAGCATTGCGAGTGTTGGCATCTTTACTCTGAATTAGTTAACTTTAGGGGTTCTTTGTAGAGATTTTGGCTTGTGTAGAATTTGTCTCTTCCCCCTCAATTCCTTGTGACAAACCAGTTGGCTGTTTCCTCAGACAGTATTTCTTCAGGGGCAGAGAAAAGTTTGCTCTTGTTTTGCAAGTCTTTCTGTTCTGGATGTGACAGTCAGTGATAAAGATGCACATGTAAGCTAGGAGGGCCTTGGAAGTTGAGGGGAAATGAAATAATGGTGCAAGAGGAGTTAGTTCTCAACATTTACATGATATCCAGTTTGGAGATCATGTGACAAAGAATGTGACAGTGGCCTCCAAAATAATTCTTATCAGAGATTAATTGTAGACAGTTGTGCTTGAGCAGAGAAGAGGTTGAGGTTTCATTCACAGGATTTTGAAAAAAATCCCTGTTCTTTCAGTCATATTTGCTCAGTGTTCCCAAAATGGAAGGAGCTGACTTGCTCACCTTACAGCAATCTATTCCTATGGACAGGAAAAGAAAAGGAGCAAGATGGCTTTTTGGTTTTGGATGTTTGGTTGGTTGGTTTTGTTTGTTTGTTTTGTTTTTTTCATAACTTGAGACGTGGTTTGGATCTCCCTGAGATTAACTGGTATTTGAATAGGGAGTTCAGCATAGAAAACATTCCTTTCTTGAGTTCTCAGCTTTGATACAATTTAAAATAGACAGGAAGAATTGCTAAGAAGGCAAGGTTCTTGTCCTTCAATGATTTGCTGTGAAGATTTTAGTATGCATGAAATAGAAAATTGTATTTGGATTTGAAATATGAGTAATAAAATATTTCAGCAGCATATTATAAGTGCTGTTGTTTGAGCTTTGTGATAGGGCATTCAAAGAGCACACACTTAGCAAGAACGGAATCCAAGATCACCAGAATGCAAACTGAAGTTTTGCTACAAGAGGGGTTTTGTTGAGTTTTTTTTTCCTGGAGTGCCCTTGGTAAATGTTCAACTGCAGAAAAATATTTTCTCTGTGTTATCTGCACATTTTGTGGTCTTACTTAACTCTTGGAAGCCTGTGAACACTGAAGTCATGTTCAGAAAGTCTGTAACTTTTAAAAGTCTCCATTCTGGAATCACTAACTTCTCCCAAAGAAAAGGAAATGTTGGAGTGCTTCAGTTAGCACAGGGTGGCCTTTTTGCAGGCACAGTTTGTACTTGTTCAGGCATGTCTGCCTCGGAAGTGCACTGAGACCCACTGCCTACACTGGGGTGTGAGAGGTCCCAGGATCCTGTTGATAGTGGACAAAAACTTACAGGGGAAAGAAATATTTCTATCATCAGAAATAAATCATTTTAGCCTGCTGGCATTGGCAACAGGAGCAGAGGAAATGAAGAGTTTCAGGTTGATGGGGAGGCTGTGTTTCACTGGAGCCTGAACTGCAAAGCTCATGCAATACTGGTGCAGAACTTCTCCCCAAAGGTCATCAGTGTGTGGAACGGATGTATTGGAGTGGGACTCAAGTTTCTTTTCTGCCCACCTAAAAGAATATAGGATTTTACTAGCTTGTGTGAATAGTAAAGAGGAAGAAGAAAATACTGCTTTTCATGCCAGAAGAGAGAAAAAGGCTAAAGATTGTGCAAAGAAGTCATTGTGCTGTTACAGATTTAAATAATTGGGTCACAAACTGCTGGGCAAGGAGTTTTTCTTGGCCACTGAAGTCAGTCACAGTGCATGTAGCGTGGCTGAATCTCCTGTTTTTCCAGACCCAGATGAGGAATCCCTGGATAGGTGTTCCCCTACAATGCCACATGGAATACTGGCAGGACTTGGGCACCACAGAGCTCTGTGGCCTCAGTGCTACAGGTTTCTCCAAGCAAATGCCTGTGGTGTGGCTGGCCACACCACAGAAAGCTGGTTGCTGCAGGTTTTTGGTTTCAGAACTCATCAGCTGTTGTTCAGCTGTTTTTCACACTGAAGGAATTATAAACATCTGCTTTAAAGGGAAATCCTTCCCATGTAGAGTGTGGTTGTCAGGTGACGTTGGGTTTGGAGGGGCACTTGTTCTTCTGTTACAAATGTTCCCAAAACCATTGAGATATGTTGATCTTTTCTAGTTCTTCACTAACTACTTAATTTCAACATAGTCTTCGAGACTTTTTTTTATGTAAGATACCATGAGAATGCCTTCATTCATTGTGTGGGAAAAACACATTCATTGTGTGGGAAAAAATTGTGTGGATAACTGGGAGGGACAATAGGTCAACTTTAGCAGCTCACTGATAGCCTTTGCCAGTGGGTTTACCATCCTTCTGTATTGATGGAGGCAGGAGAACTGTGAAGATTCAAAGAGGATCCTTTTACATGAGCCTGAACTTAATTTTGTTAGATATTTGGAAGTCAGGACTGTGCTAGGTTTCATGTTATCCTAATACTGATAAAATTGGGGAAATATGGAACTTGCTGCTACTGCTCAGAAATGCAGAGAGTGGAGCTTGCTGCAGGTGTCACTGGAGAGCTGCTGGAATTTAGTCAGCCAAATGTTTATTGTTTAACCATTGTTAAATACTGAAATTGTATCCTTTCAGAATCCAGGCTAATTGTATATATTGGTGGAAACAGGGTAATGGACGGGATAAACTTTAATGCTGTTCTGCTTTTAACTAAGGAAGTGCCTGCACTAGGTACTTTGCAATCTGTGTGTGGTGCTTTGCTGCTGTTGCCCTGTGTCTGTGTGGGTTTTTGGGGTGCCCATTATGCTGCAGAAGTGCTCATGGGGCCATGGTCAGGTTCATGCTGACAGCTGGGTTACCTGGGACTGCATGCTCCAGCAGAGGCCAAGGAACTTGGCTTTCCCTGCTGCTGCCAGGCTCATTCCCATGGGCCCTGGCTGCTTGGATCTGGGCTGTGCCTCTCCTGCTGGTGAGGCTGGTTAGTGAGCTTGGGGGAAGCTGGGGAGAAGAGAGACCTGAGTGCCAGCTGAGCTGCTTGTCTGCTGCTCTGTGCAGAACCTGAGGAACTCTGACTGATGTGGCATGGAATGAGTTCTTGGTGGAGTTTGTGCAGCTCTGCAGTGCCAGGGCTTTATAGTGTTAGCCAGCACACACGTGCAGCAGTGCACTCAGCCTGACTGCTTAGGCTGCTCTGTAGTTTCTAGAAGTTGTGCCTATATTCTTGTTACAGTTCATCTCATGGAAAGTTTTTAATATGCTTGGACATGGCTCAGTGATCATCCTCCTCTTACCTGCTCATGTCCTGGCCCAGCATGGCCAGGTTTCCATTTACAGTATTCGTTATAAAATATTTTTGTTAATTTGTCCATCTGGAATATGACCTTGTGTTTTTTTAAACTTACAGAATTAATAGTTTTAACAAAGTAAAGACACATTTGGCATTACTTAACTTCCAAGTTTAGAGAGAAAAAGTGTTTAAGGTTATTAAGATTTGTTGAAGGGCAGTCTTCCAGTGCCTATAGGGGCTCCAAGAGAGCTGGAGAGGGGCTTTGGACAAGGAAATGCAGTGACAGGACGAGGGGGAATGGCTACACACTGACGGAGAACAGGGTTAGGTGGGAGATGGGGAAGAAATTCTTGACTGTGAGGGTGGTGGGGACCTGGCACATGTTGCCCAGAGAAGCTGCCCCTGGTAGGGGGTTGGGACTAGATGGTCTTTAAAATGCAATTTAACCCAAACCATTCTGTGATTCTGTAAAATGCTAAGAAGAGTTGAAAAGAAAAACTTGACTCGCTGAAATATAAGCAGTTTGGGCAATAATAAAGGGTTTGTATTATCATGAAGACTGAATTTTATATGTAGCTGTTCAAAAACTGTACATATACTTTTTTAAAAACCTCACTGTCCATCAGCTGCCCTCTATCCCTCCGTCTAACTCTGTCTTTCTGGTCACTGAGGATCCTTGGTCTAGAGTTCTGTCTGCTTTCCCCTGAGTAAACCCAGTTTCTAGATTCAATGACATTTCTGTTCCAGGAGGTAATTACCCGAGAGATTAAATTCTCTGTATTAAGAGAATGGTGTTGATGACTTGGCAGCATTTCAGCTAGAAGCTTGCTGCTCAGTGCTGTAAACCTTATTGTTGTTCATTTCTTTGCTGAAAAATTATCAAACAGTATTTCTATCCCATTTTTCAGAAAGGGCAGTAAATTGCTTCAGCTACTTTGTTATGCCATGAAGAAGGAACACTTAATTACTCTAGTGGCTCTGTGGATATTTTGACTGAAACTCCATCTGCCAGTGCAGAAATTGGTTCTATTTTTAACAACTTGAGACACTTTTCAGCAATTATTCGGCTGAGTTGCTTATGAGGGGGTATTTTCATTCACTGCTCTGGACTCTCTACTGGGTGAGGTTTATGTGTTGTCCTCTGTGGGTACTCTTCGTTGTCTTACAACAGCTCTTTTCAGCTTACCAATGACAGTTGTCATTAAAAATGTGTGGGAATACCCCAGTCAGGAAGCAGAAAACAGCTAGGTACTTTTGGAAAAGTTTTATTACCTACTTTGAGACCAGGTTTTGAGATGGGGAGAGTCGTGGGGCAGTCAGGACAGAGAAGGCAGGATAGCAAGTGCTGCCTGTCAGTACATTCCTGCTGTGTTTTTGTGTGATTCCCTCTGTGAGAGCAATGTCAAGGATTGCACAGCTGGAAAAGAGAGATGGTGCTTTTGGTGAGATGAGCTGTGTAGCTCCAACTGTACTCTTTAGCTGCCAATCACTAGTTCCAGTGAGCTGGGTTAGTGAAACATGCTCTACTGGAACTGTTCACTTACCTTGGGTGATGTTACTGAAAGCTCAGGGAATGGTTCTGGCAGCAGCTGTAAGCAGGACAGGGACACAGAGCTGGGACAGCTGGAAAGGTGCTCCCTGGGGGGAAGGAGCAGCCATGGGCCAAGGAAAACCCTTGGCATTTGCCAAATGGCATTTGCCATTTGTTTCTAATATATTTATTAGAAGGAATGGAAGCTAATTACCATAGCAACAAATTTCACTCTTGCCCCACTCTTGTGTGTTTGTTAGTTTGGGTTATGTGCATGGCACTGCCAGGCAGCCACAAAGGCTTTTGGAGCAGCCCGTGCAGAGAGCGTTTGTGGGCACGGGGAGCTGTCTCTGGTGCAGATGGGGTTTGGCAGCGTGCTGTCCTGGTGGGCAGTTAGTGACTGGTGTCCCAGCCAGGCTGGTGGTGGTCTGGCAGGGCTCTGCAGCTGTGAATGCTGTTTAATGGTGATTTGGGGAGGTAACCCAATCTGCGTGGCCTCGTTGTGACCCAGGTGGGACCTTACCGTCCATCTGAGTTGTCATCAAGACCAAATATTAGGCAGGGCTTGTGTGGTGAATTGAGACTGAGAATGAATGTATCTTGGGATCAATGCAGTATTACAGTAAACCCTAGAAATGTACCAACCCAACTTCGACCAGAGCCTCCTGAAATAATTTTTACCAATTTTTTAGAACATGCTTTGAGTTAACCTAGACTGAGACAGATGAAAATTTTAAATTTTAGTGAAGAAAAAAAAAAAAAAGTGGTAGTCACAAGAAAGGACTTGCCTTCCAAATATTCTGCAGAATAAAAGCTTAAAACAGTGTGAAGGGAAGAAATAATTCTGATGCATTGTAGGGTTATCAGCAAGCTGTCCACTATGGTGACTTCTGCAAAGATTCACACTCCAAGTATGGATTTAGAGCATGTGATTCCTGGAACTACCTGTGCTCTTGCTGTGCAGGAAGATAGGAGAAGGTTCCCTTTAGAAACTGGTAATAGTTACTGATCAGCTGCTAGGGGCTGCTGTCAGAACAAAAGGTATGCTCACTACCTAAACTGGAAGTGCAGCGGAGTGTCCCTTAGATTTGGTTTTCACCTCTGCATTTCTTGAATGGCCATGGTAGAGCCAGGCAGGCTGATTAGTAATTAACAGAACACAATCTGTGTGAAAACATGCTCAGTAAATGAATTCACATGTCTTTAACTTTCTTTTTGAGGCTAGATCTATTATGAATAGATGGTGATCACAGTTGTCTACCTGCAAAGCAGTACCCTGTGAGAGGACATTCTCTCACTTCTTCTTCTCCAGAAGAATACATTGTCTAGACCATCACCCAACGGTTCTCAAAACATACAGGGTCTGTTTGCTGTGCTTACTAGAGGCGTGACATATAAGCCTCATCTTACAGTGTTTTCCCTGGATCTTGCTTGGGATCTGTTCAGCACCTTGTGCTTTGTGGCTCTGCGTGTGGTTTCCTCCTGCTCCCCGGGAGAGCCTCTCTTGTCTGTCCTGCTGGAGGGATGGAGCAGGGGCAGTGTGTTTTTTAGCTCTTTCCAGTCTGACAGTTCCTTCTGTTTTTGTCTGGTTCCTGACTGCTACAGGGCACCTACTGCAGGATACCAGCCAGGTGACAGGTGTTCATCTACCTCACACGGGACTGCACAGTGCACAAGGTGTCTGTGCCCCTTTCAGCAGGGCACAGGTTGGATTTGTCTGCAGTTGACTCCTTAACCTGTAACAGGAGCCTCAACAATCTCCTCTGGCAGGTTGCAGAGGAAGAGATCTTGAGGTTGCACCTTGGCCCAGAGCTCTAGAGGTGTAAGGCATGTCCTTCAACTCAGCAGTACTCCCCTTGAAATAAAACATGAGGTGTTTTCCTGTTCAAGAGTATGTTGGGGTTTTGCTTGTTTTTTTTAAATAAACGTCCAAGACAGTTGCCAGCAGAGCTACTTTGCTTTTTGGTTTTATTATTCTTCAGAAAACTAGACTCTCACTTGAGATGTGTTCCTGACAGGGTCAGGGATGAAGTATTTTTAGCAGCCTCAGTGGCTCTGCTTGTAGCGCGTTCATGCCTCGCTTGTTTGGAGTTGCAGTTACTTTTTCAAACACGCATTTGAGGCTTTTGCCAAGACACCCAGGGCACTACGGCGTGGTCCTGCCTGCTATGTGTAGGCAGAGCTCAGCCCGGCCGGGCTGGGCCTGGGCTCTGCCAGCACAGTGCTGTGGTACACCGTGTTTGGCCAGCGGAGGGGTGCCGGGGTTCACACTGGGGTTCACACTGCGTGCTGCCCTCGCCGCACACTCGGCATGGAGAGCTCACTGCCTGCCTCTGGAACCGTGTGTCCTGGGGCTTTGTCCTTTCTTGGATGTCAGCTGTGCTGGGGTTGTGGATGTGGCTGGTTTGCTGGGCAGAGCCCTGAATCACCACTGAACACCCAGGCTCTGCATGTCTCTTTGCTGTTGCTGGTGCTGCTGGAGTTTGCGTTTAAAAAATCAGTCAGCAAGGTGCTGTGTGTTGTGACACTGAGGGAATGAAATCAAGTGTCTCCTATCCCTCCTCTTATCAGAGCGATTTAGGTTTTTTCTGCTGCTGTTTTTCTGCTCCACAGCAAGCAATGTTTGGCCCAGCTTGTGCTCAACATTAAAATAAGGAAACCCACTTGCACTGCTGAGATGCTGGTTTTGTTTTAAATGCTTGATCTGTTCTGGATGTAAAAATTGCTCATTGAGAAGACTCCCCATGAATGCAAAGAATCTGTGGTTTGAATGGTTTAGTGATTAGAAAAGGTTTGTAATACCAGAAGTCTGTTTCAGGAGTATAGTTAATGCTTCTCCAGTTGTGGTGATTTCTTCCTGGGAGCTTTGAGGTCTGGCTTCCTCATGGGAATCCTTTGCAAAGTCTTCTGGAATTTGTCCCAAACAGCACAGAATGTGGGGAATTTGTCAGAAGGTGTCATGTACAGATTCAGTGAGCAACAAGGAATATGAACAGCGGAAGAAACATGGCTGAGATAAGTTTTAGTAGTGTTTAAAACCTCTTTGGCATATAAAGGCTGCATTTTATCAGGACAGTAAGACAATTCTAGGAAACTCTCTGTTTTTTAGGAGAGAAACATGCTGGTCTTTGAAAGTCTACCTGCATATAAAAATGGAAATATTTGGGTCAACTAAAGTCAGGTGTTTCACGAAGAAAACAGTGGTGAACCCCCCAGGAGCTCCCTCCCCTTGGTGCAGAGGAAATCCAGTCCCTGCTGGGATTGCTGCTGTCATTGAGCTCCGAGATTTCCCCCTCCTGTCACCTGTGTTGGCTCTGCTGGGTGCAGCTCTGGCTGTCCCTGCAGAGCCGGGGCAGTGCCATGGCTCCGGGCTGCTCCGGGGATGGGATGGGCAGAATAACACTCTGTGTTCAGCCTGAGCACGCTCCTTCCCAGAGGACAGAGCTGCATTGTTGGGACAAAGAAATGTGAAAATACTAAAAGCATTCAAACTATTTTATTTTTATTTGGGAGCCTTTTGTGGAGCTCTACAAAGCAGCCAGCCCAGTGTATAGAGCCACTGGCAGAATTCAAAGGTGAGCTGGGAGTACCTGCTTTCAAGGAAGGGTTCTTGTATTTTTATAGGGGACATTATCAGTGTCAGGCTAAGATGCCTGGATACGTGTTGACTGATCTATTTAAAAGGAAAAAACATTTTTAGTCAATCTGGTTTCAGGTGGTTTATGGTTATGTACTCTATTTCAATGACTAATACTTTGGTTTTAAAAATTCAGCTTTCTTGTGTTGTCATCTTAGCTGCAAGTATCTGGGACTTCAATACCTCTCAAACAAAGCCAGAAAGGATCAGATTTTCTGCTCTTCATATTCCAGCAGTTGAAGGAAATATTGGTTAAAGGGAAGAAGGTTTCACTTTTATGCTGAGAGGAGAGCTGTCAAATTCAATGTATCCAAGCCACCTTAGTGAGCATAAGGCCTCAGGTATATTATTGAATTAACAAACGAGCCTGTGTCAGCTAAACAGTAACCCAGGCAGTAACCCATCATGTCCTGTGCTTGCTGCACACTTTGGGCTCATTGCAAGGAAGAAACCAAACCTTCAGTCTTGGATCCTGCCTCGCACATGTGGTGACCAGGACTACTCACATTTGCAGGTGCAGTGATTGCCACACAGCCCGCTCCGCTTGGCAGTGGGGGCTTGTGTTGACACTTCAATGAAGTTCAGTCACTGAATGGCAAAACTCAACCAGCAAGAAAGTGCTGAAGAGTGAGATGATTTTTGTGGGTTTTTTGTAACTTATTTTTTTTCTAATATTTTAATAAAATGAAAATGGGAGAAAGTGACATTTGGTAGCTTGAAAAGCTTTACATGATAACCAGAAGTAATCTGTTTGATTTACAGATGTGCAGCAAAACTAAAAACTGGCAAGTTAAATTCTGTTTGAAGAAAATTAAGGCAATTTCAACCACAGCTGTGTCCCTTCCCAAGTTGTCATTGGAGAAAAGAGCATTAAGACTAAAACAAATATGTTTTTTGGGGAGTGTGTGTATTGTGTGTCGGTTAGACTTACATATCAAACGCACTGTTGCGATGTTCATCCCAGCAATATGGACAAATGACAAACCAAGTCTTCTTGGAAATGTTCCATTTCATCACTCTGCAGTTTTTAGGTGGCTTTATTGATAAACTTAATCCTTTATGCAGACTGGGCATTTTGCACTGATTGTAGTTTCTGCTGAACCGGAGACATGTTGGATAGTGTGCTAAGTGTCTTTATTTTTGATTTTATGTATCTTGAAGGAGGAAGCTCATGTTTTATATGCAGATTTCTAACAGATTAACCAATTCATTGTTAATTAAAAAACAAGACTGTGGTTTATGGACAAAACAAGCATGGGTTTAAAGCCCATGCTGCAGGTCTCAGGTCTGCTGAAGTTTAACTTTGTTTTCCCCTTGCTTTCCCTTGTGGCTGGAAGCAGATCCCAGTGATCATGAAGCAGCAGCCATTGGTGAGCCCTCGTGTGCTTGTGCCAGACTGAGGTGTAGGCAATTATCTTGGACATGTCAGTTTTTCCTGTACCTGGAGAAATGGAAAGGAAAGGAGACAGGACCAGAATTTAGTGCACTTTTGCATGTCCTTTGGATGTAATTCTCTAAAGTTCCATTCTATGTTTGGAAGTGGAGCTTAACCAGTACTAACAGATTAAAGTGAGGCTTTGGATCATCACATGAGTAGCCAGAATAGACAAACTGTTTAGTCTCCCCTAGTGAGAGACTAGGTTATAAATACTGAGAAATCCATTTCTAACTAGACATCATTTAACCATGTATGCAGATCTGGTCTAGTAGCAATCTGGAAGGCAGCAGCTGGATTTCCTTCATTATTACTGTGGGCGAGTCAACTTGAAGCAGCAGTGATCACAAGAATGCCCTTGGAAAACGTCCTTGGTGTTGATACCTCCTGAAGGGTGACTGCCCATCCATGCAGCCATTCCCTCTGCAGCATGGTCCTGGGGACATCTGCCAAGTGATAGCTGCTCTGGCTGTGGGCTGCCCTTGTTGGTACCCCGGTCCTGAGCTGCACGGTCTCAGCCTGCCGTGGTCTTCTCTTCAGACTCGTGGTGGTGGTTTTGTGCTGAACTGGTTATGAAAAGTCCCATCAGTATGGCTGCACTTCACATCAGTGCTATGGGCTTTATGAATTAACCTTTCTCTCTCTTATTNCTAGTGGAAACATTTGGAATACTTCTGGAAACAGGTGTGAAAAAAGGGAGGACACTTTTTCTTCTGGTGATTAAAACTGGGGCAAGAATCTGTGACTAGTAAAAAGAAAGCAAGTTCTGTGCAGAGCATCCTCTGAGGGAAATCTGCAAAAGACAAATATAGTCAAAACTGGCTTTATTCCAATGGATGTGTACAGAGGAGGGAAACTCCAGTTCTGTACAGTGACTTTGAAGTCTAGGATCTTAAATTAGAAGATAAATGTTAAATAATGTATTAGCTTAAAGTGCTTCGGGCCCAAATGGTACCTCATATGATTAGGCTATTGCAGCATTTATAATCACACACAGGTTCATAATTTGTATGTGCCAGCAGAATGTTCAGGTGGCTTCAGCCCTTGTCCTGGGCAGTAAGCATGGGAACAGTCTGGTGGGTTTCAGTTTGGGGATTAGTATGGATCAAGAACAGGGATCTGTGACTGGAGTCTTGCAGCTGTGCAGGGACTTATTAATCACCACAGAATTAAGAAGGAAGCTTAGTATGCAAGAGGCCTCATATCACTGACATTATTGATCCAGGAGTGCCATTGGGATATTAAGTCTTCACTGGCTCTACAACATTCTAGTCAATAAAGGCAGCTTGGAACTTGAATTTTCTGCTAGTTTCTCACTCTCTTACTTAATGTTTTGCATTACTTAACATTTGGCAGCATTCAGATTTTTCCTCGTAAACAGATTTAGCCCTTGCTGTATTTTTTTTCCAAAACCTTTTGGTTTTAAGGGGTCCTGCAAAGAGTTCTCATCTTGTTACAGGAGTCATATGAGCATCTAATCTCCGTAAGTTTTTAAGCTCCATCAAAGCTCATTTGCTCCCACCCCTGCAATTAGTTGTCTTTCCAGTTTTACTGAGTAACTTCAGGAAATAAATACTCTAGAATGTAAGCAAGCTACAAGCTGCCCCTGGCTGCATCCCTGTACTGAGAACACTTGTAGCAGGGAAGGGTGCTCAGTGTCCCATCCCTTCCCTGCCCTTCTCAGTGCTGCCTCAAGATAGGAGACTTAGTTCTTGGCTGAGGCACTTGGAATGTCTGTCTTCCCCCACACATCTGAGGCTTGATGCCATCATCTGGCTCCAGCTGCAATGGCCACTGTCTCCTGCTGTGTCACGCTGTCACAGAAGGGAGGTGAGGGTGGCAATGCTGCAGGAGTTCCCACAGCAGTGAGACCTGCGCAGACTTGCTGTAGGATTGCAACATGCCAGAGCTGTTTGAGTTTTGTTTGCATGGAAGAGTGGCTGTTGATGCTCTTTGTATGATGTTTTTATTTCTTTGTGGGTACAGATGTCTCCTTTTTACAGCATGGGACACCAGTGTTCTGTTGCCGTATGAACTCACTAAGGAAAGGATGGGCTCCTTTTGGATGAGTGAGACAGAGTTCTCTTATTGGTGGTGAAATTCAGCCTTGTAGGCTGGGTTTGGTTTTATTGCTCTGTAGCAATAAAACTTTTGAAGGCTCTCTGATTATATTAAGTAGACTAATTAGCATATTTTCATAGATGAGTTTATTGCTTTATATAGTGAAATGATCTATCTGAATAGTAGTAAAATTCATGTGAATCAGACTGGGTTGTACCCAACATCAACTGCTTCCTAAATAAGTCTAATGGCATTCGTTCTGTGCAAGCAATTTCACCGTCCTTCCCTCTCACCCCTATTAAGTCAGATCTGCTGTTGTTAACAGAAAAAATGTCTTGGGCATCTGGAGGTTTCTCAGTAAAAATACTGCTTTCTGAGAGGGAAATGTGCCATATGAATTTGAAACAGCTCCTTGAAAGAGACTTTCTTCTTTTTTCACTAAATTTCTTGCTGTTGTGTTAGATTGTGATTGCGAATCAAGTGTGTGGTCTGAACTAGTGCAAGAATAGAAATTATTCAGTTTCTGCATTTAGCCTGGACAGTGGCTTTTTAGTAGAGGTTTCTCACTAGAATCTTGCAACAGAGTGGATGCCTCTTGGCCTGGTTCTTGCTCCCCGTCGCTGTGCGACACAACGGATGGGGTCAGGCGCTCTCCGCAGTATTGTGCTGTGTGGTCAGGGCGTTTGTGATGAGACCCTGCTGCATGCCCTGGAAAACTGGGTGATCACACAGATGGGGCAGATGTGGGCTGGGATCCTCGTTTGGTACAGGTCAGTGACTAATACCAATGTTTCTGTTTAAGAGCCTTTTTTACAGCTTGAATGTGTTTGTTACTGAACTCAGTAGTCAGAGAATATCAATATCTAATACTCCCATAAGTTGATAAATTTTTAGAGATCCTTTTACCATATAACGCTGAAAATAGCCACAGAGAAATAGTAATGCAAATGTCAGTTGAATTAGATTTCCTGTAGTTTCTGGGGTTTGCAGTCATTTTCACATCAGTATGTTACAGTTCGTAATCCACGATATTATGGTCAGTTGCGGTAGTTTCCTTTTCATTCACATTCTTTGCACACCTTGGCCTTGGTTACGGCAGTGCTGCTTCCTGGGCTCTTCCCCAGGCACAGACCCGCTGACAGGTGCGGCTCTGAGCAGCCGGTGCCATGGCAGAGCACGACAGAGCAGGGTGGGAGCAGCATTGCAGGCAGCAGTGCTGGTGCCTGCTCCCTCAGTGCCCCACTGCAGGGCGCAGGCACACCAGGCGCCTGTCAGCCATGGGGGTACGGGGACTGCCGGTGACCCAGTCTCAGAATTGCACCACAGACTCTTCTGAGATCCACCTTCCTCTTGCTTTTTCCCTCATCCATTGTCCTTCATGTCCTGTTCTCTGACGTCACAGAAATGACCACAGAAATGCTTTTAGGGCTGTATCATTTAGCATCTCCACCCCAACATGACTTGTCTCCTTCATGAATCAGATGTTACCTTTCCTGCCCTGTGGAGTGTTTTCATTCTCAGTTCCTGTTTGTTCTAAATGGCTTGTACAATGCCCTTGTCACTTCATCATAATGTTTTGCCAGAAATGCCACCTGATGTACCAATATAATTTGAGACAATGGATTTTCATCTATTCTTCCTCTAATTTTGGTTCTTACAGAACACTTTTTTGGGTTTTAATTCCTCTTCTCTTTTTTCCTAATGAAAACTGAATTTTGCACATAGGAATATTTTCTTCCATATTACCTGTGATCTGAGTCAGTCAGGAGTTTCTCCTCTATTACATTCTTGAAATTTATATTTTAGGAATTAAAATTTCAGTGCAGAATTTCTTCACATTACCTGTGCATTGCTGCAAGTGAAGACAATTATTTGAAAAAAACACAAACCTACCAAACCCTAGCACTGTGATGTCTGTCAGAGCGTCGAAAAGTCATTGCCTCAAAGGGACAGACATAAATTAAAATGGGAAGGTTCAGTCCTTGTATTGATGCTGGTGGCAAACATGCTGCAGGATTCGTGCAGTGGGGAACTCCTAAAAGGCCATTCCATTCCTGTCAGGTTTGGCAGTTCCTGGTATTTCAGCCTTGGGAGCACCTTGCATACTCTAAATATAATGGTTCTGAAGATCCCAAACTTAGATTATGTATGTCTTTGGATCATCTTGTCTCTGTCCTGGGTGAGTGATAATATTTACTACAAACAGAATTCAGTGAGACAAAGACGAGCAAGGGGAGAAGTAGCCATGGGGGTGAGGGTGACTTTTTACAAATGAGTCTGAAGGAGTGGGGCTGGGTGGCATAAGGTGCTATGAGTCAGAGCTGTCAGACAGGTTGATGAGCCTTTGCTTTACCTCTTCAAAATATGATGGTAAAACACATTTTCTTTGACAAAGAAGTTGAGGGTAGGGGATAGGAAATGCTGAGGTTTCTTCATGCCCCAGCGTCGGCTGTGGTAACAGTGTTTTGCTGGCTCTGTTGTGCACTGGAGTCCTTTTGTGACAAAATTAGAGCTTCAGCCTTCCAGGAGATCACGCTACTATTCAGAAAATTTTGTTTAGTGAATACTAAATAGCGTTTCAGCACTGCTATAATTAGAGCTCATAGTTTATAGGTGGATTTATGTCCTGCTGTGCATTTTTGACTCTCCAGTGTCAATTCTGCTTGGCCTTTGCTCCCAGGTCTGTTACGTTGTGTTGCTGAGGAACATCTGTGTCACTTAGACTCTATTGATCTGCTCCTGATTTGGTTGTCTGTTATCCTGAACTCTTTTTCTGGCTCAAAGGTATAGTTTTAAAAATAGCGTCAGGCGTTGCGTAGCGCCTGGGAAGCCCTGTAGCTTTAAATCCCGTGTCCTGGTCCCGCTCGCAGCCTGAGCCGAGCTCCCCAGCGCGGAGCCGGCTCAGCCCGGCCCGGCACTGGGCCATGCCCGGGCGGCACAGCCGGCGNCGGGGCTGCCCATGGCTGCACGGTGATGTTTATGTGGTGCTGCTGTACCTGCATGTGCTGTGAAAGGGATTTCTGTGAGCCCGCAAAGGTGAGGAGGTTGTGGGGGAGCAGTTGTAGCTGTCACGTTTGGCTGTTTTATTTAAGTCTCCAGTAGAACTTGACCTCATTTTGTGCATCAGCCTTGGAAGCACTCCATTTCTCCTCTGGGCACTGCCGTTGAATTTCAGTGGTTGTTTTTTTAATATAGCTTTTCTTTGCTTTTGAAGCTGAGAAGGGCAGAAAGACTCCTGTCTGAGTGAGTGTTGCAGTCCATAAACAAGATCAAATGTGGTGCTGCTTTTTGGGATTTTCTGTTTTTGTTGTTTTGGGGTTTGGTTTGTATGATACGGTGAGTGATGAAAGAGATGGGAGATGCAGATGCAGCAGATGCAGCCCAGTATACATGAGAAGTATTTGCATTGGTAGCTTTTTAAATGTAACCTCTTGTTTTGCTGTTTTTAGCTGTGCAAAATGTATTTTCAGGGAGTAGTAAACAAACTGCAGAATCATATTCTTCTCCAGGTAAAAAAAGAGTAAGTGTGCTGTCTCCCACAGACCCAGTGACCTTCAGAAATGATTAAGTATTTTTTTTCGGTTTCATTGAGCGGTGTAGCTCAGCATTGCCCTTTTTCAGTCTGCGTTAACAGTAAACTGTATCTTCCCCTCCTCCCCCATTTATTAAATACCAAAGAGAGACAGTAAGGTCTTTGATGCTCTGATCTGCAACACAAAGTAGAAGCTATTTCTCTTTGAATTGTTGCAGTTAGCTCTCCCGTGCTCTGTGGTCCAGTGTTTGAGGAAAAAAGAAATGTGGGATCCAAACTGGTTTTTTGCCATAGTTAATGGTTTACCTGGGGTCTGTTACAGTCTGCAGAAGACATGGTTGAAAGGTTGAATAGTATTCCTGTTGTGTTTGAAACACATATGTCTAATGCATTTATTTAATTAACTCAGATTTTCCCAAAGGAAAAGAATACCTTCTGTATGTGTACTTTGTCTCACTGAATTCATTAGTCTTCATGATAAAAGTGACACACAGGTGGCTCTCAGGAAAAATGCCTGTTGCTGAGTTGCAGAGGTGTACAGACTGCGGTGGTGCAGGGCAGCAGGAAAGGCGGGGGGGGTTACAGATGTTCCACATCCCAGGTTGATAGATCTGCGTGCTTTGCATCTTGTCACACCTAACTTCAGGCTACTGCATCACCTCTTGAGAGCTGGAGAGAGGAGTAGTGAGCACAGGATACCGTGTTCTGTGCTGTCTAGGCCAGGTCAGGGTAGCCTGAACGGCTTTCTACCTTGTGTTGAGGAGATGCTGCACTGAGAGCTATTTCTAAATGGATTCTTAGCTTTTGCAGGAATACTGAAAGCAGCATAGTGATTTCAGTATTTACCTAATTCAGGGTTCCCTGTGGATTTCTGGACAAATGCCCTGTTGCCTGACCCTGACAGGTGCTGCTCATCCCTTGAATGCGTCTTTCTCTCTCATGTCTCATTGCTTGCCGTTCTCTTCCAGGTTTCCAAAGGCATCCATGCCATGCATCAGCGGCCCTGAGGAGGGCATGTTCAGCATGGGCTGAAGGGACTGCCCTTGCTCACAGTGTCTTGTCCTTTACAACTGTGTTTGCCACTTGGAGGGATCTTAGAGATTTAGTTGGTGCTAATGCAGGAGCACCTGCAGCACTTGGAGTAAACAAGCTGCTTTTGAACGAAGTAGGAGTCTGTACTGCATATCTGTGACAAGTGTGATCTTATTTGGTACCATGTGTATGTTGTACTACAAAGGCTTTGAATAAGGAAATATGTCAAGAAATGCTCTATGGGAATGGCAAAGCAGTATATTCACAGGAAGCGTGAATCTTGTTGCTTTGAAATACTTAATATTGTATGAACTGTTGATTGGGTAAACTTCAGGGAGGAGTTTTGGTTATGGTCACACTGTGTGTTGTACCTGCAGAAAATACTACAGTTAAAAATAAAGAAATGAAGGAAGTGTAGAAGTATAGTTGCTGGAGCCCTTCAGATTAAACACTAGGAGCAGATGTGCATGTTAAACCTCAGCAGAGACACATACCCTGAAAAAGGGAGAATTTTTGCTCTTAGCACAGGGCTGTTCTGTGCAGAAGATCATGCAGAGGCATTTGTCCTTCCAGACTTCAGACCCAGTTTGCTCCAATGCTTTGCAAGTCAAAGTTAACTTGCAACCATAAAATTAAACTCTGTTCTTTACAAATTAATATACAACATGCAATAATAATCTCTATTCATCAGATAGCAGTTTAAAGCATAAAAAACCAAAACCAAAACTGCTTTACTCTCTGGGAAGTATTAACAAAAATTTTGTCTCTCAGGTAATGAGATGTGACTCAAACACTGGGGAAAATAGGATGAGATAAAAAAACCATCAGAACCAAACCAAAAACCACATGTCATTTTACATAGTCGTTTTCTTATAAAAGCTTGTATAAACTTGTTTCTTAATCCACCCTCTTCTGCTGGTTCCTATACTTAACTTTTGCTCCGCTTTACCTCATTTCCTATCCTTATTGTTGTAACTTCTAGCCTGATTGGCACTCTCCACTAGAAATCAGGAGCTGCTAAAATAAACATCCATGGTTGTTATTTTGGCCGTATCTTTTGCTGTGTCATCCCTTATCGCCTCCTACGAGCTCTTGTGTGTAATTCAGTTCTTTCCTATATTCCCGACCAGATTGTTGTATCCGTTCCCTTGGACTTCCCTCACCCTCAATGTTGCCTTGTTTATTCAGTCAACACCAATGATTTTCTGCTGACTAGTCTAGCTTTAGGAAACCATTACTGAATTGGGCCATCAAGCCTTACTTTTTTGTGCTCAAAAATATCCTTTTCTCAAGATTTCAGAAATTTGAGGTCAAGAAGGTGATGTCTTTGGCAGCAACGCTGTTTAAAAGGAATTAAAGGGGCTGTAGGCAACCTCTTAAGGGAGATGTTACACTACGTTGTGTCAATGCCTTCTGTCGCAGGGATGTCAATAAGCACTCGTGGGCCAAGCTGCTGCCTGGTCCCACATGTTCCAGTCCTGCTTGAGGGAACAGCGTGTGCAGTGTTCCCTGCCTCAGCCCACCACACTGGGCTGATAGGCATCAGGGATGCATGTGCCTGAACCACACCTGGGAAAGGTGGAGGTCAGCTTTGTAGCTTCAGCTACCTCTTAACTAGCTAGTAAGTGAAACATTTGCTTCCCGAGAGGCAGGGGAGTCAAGCAGGGGAAATTGTGGAGCCTGCTGAACTCCCCTGCGCTGACAGCAAGGTGCTGTGGGGGGAGCATCTGTGACCAGCAATTGCCTTCACTGACAAGGCTTCGCTGGGGCTCCTCTGTGGAACGTGTAGTGTTGGTTGAGACAGAAGCTGCCTCTGGTACAGCAAGTATGATGCTGTGTGGCAGCAGCATCTTTCATCATTGCTCCCAACACCAGGGAGGGCTGCAGCTGAATACTGATCTGCTTTGGGAAGAATTTCTGCTGCTGACAGCTCTGAGGAAAAGACAGCTGGCTGCTTTACAGCTGAACTATTTTTGGCACTTGATGTGGCACATGAAGTCACATCTCCATTTCATACTGAATTAGGTACAAGGCCATGGGCAAGTTGCCCTGCAGCTGGCTTTACCAAATCCCAAGCTGAGGGTTTGTTCGTGCCTCAGGCCGTTGTTTGAGGGATGCTGCTCTTGGCACCAGTGCCAGGTGAAGCAGTCCCAGCTCACCTTTCCCTCCAGTGGTGTTTCTGCTGTCTTGGGCCTGATGGTGAACCACATTTGGGAAAGTAGTAAGAACATCCCCAAGCACCTTATCACTTGCTTCCCAGTGAGCTCACAGCTTGGCTCTAGACAGAGCTGCTGTCCTGTCTGTCCCCAGGCTGTACCAGTACAGGGTTAGGCAGGGAGCTGCTTGGCTTGGACACCCCTAAAGAAAGGGAATAATGCCCAATTGCATGCAGCATGTGTGAAATGTTTCCCCTTTGTGGTTGCCCACAGCCCTTCTGTCTGGGGCAGGGACTTGCCCTCTCCCCTCTCTGCAAAGCAGGCCTGTGGGGCTCTGTGTTGGCAAATATACCATTAAGGCATTCCTGTTGCAGCAGTCATCAGTCATGATTGTTTAACTACTGTGAGTAAGGTGTAAAGCCATTTCCTCTTGGTGTCACAGTGTTGGTTCCCTGCTCAAGCTGTTGTCTGAGGCAGGCAAAGGCATTGTACGGGAATTTTTTCTTGAATATTTTTCAGAGTAATTTTTCATTGTTTGTTTTCTCACTTTTTTTTTTTTTTTTTACCCATAACCATGGTGATCTTCCCATCATTTTGAGGGTTAATTGCCCATAGGCAAAGGCTGTATAACTTTCAGAAACCCCCATTTTATAATCTAAACAATAAGCTGTGCTGTGAAAAACACACAGCAAGACTTCCTTGAGCTGTCCATCTGTTTGTGTGCTTTCCTTAGCCAGGTTTAATTTGGATTTGGATTTAGGAGCATGCTAGAGACAGCTCGAGCAGTTGCTGTCGATGATGACCATAGGTTTCTGTGGGTGAGTAGCTGGAGCCTGTTAAAAAGCAAAGCTGCTGCAACTTCTGAAGATTCAATCGCTCAGTACAGTTTTTCAGGATAACTGCAGTGTGTCACAAGGAATCACACTGGACATGTTTTTTGCTTTGCCTTTTTCTTTTTCTTGACAGTAAATCCAAGGCAGATGTTTTGTAGAGTGGGAGCATGTACGCACCTTGAGCACTTGCTGAGGGAAGGTGGAAGGTGGATTCATAAATGAATCCACATGTGAGTGTGCAGTTGTCTCTAGAGATGGTTCAGTGCAGCAGTATTTAGATCTTCTGTCTGTATTTACCTGAGAGATGAATAAACAGAAATATTCTCCTTTACGTATGCTGTTGCACAGGATTTGCAGTCACAGAAACAGGCAACTAGAAATAAATAATGACCCACAGAGTTGGTGGTATCAGATGTGTGGCAGTGTTGCAGCAGACAGACAGATCCATCTTTCTGTTACAGACAAATCCACAAATGCGGGATGTGGAAGTAGTATCTGGGAGATACTCAAAAGCTTTCTGGACATGGTCCTGGGCAACTACTGGCTCTTGGTGGCCCTGCCTGAGCAGGAGGTTGGACCAGGTGAACTCCAGAGGTCCCTTCCAACCCCAACTGATCTGTGATTCAGTAACAACCTTTAAAAAGCAAAGCATTAGAAAAACAGACTCTTAATTCTCGATCAGGTGTAGGTCATAAAGAGCTTATTGCATCACCCAAGTGGGTGAGGCAGAGGAGTTTGTGACACACTTACGTTTCCTTTGGACCTGTGGTAAGTTGTGCCATATACAATGAAAGTGTTGGATCCAGAGGAACAGGGCACTGACTGCTCATGATACAGTGGGGCTGGTGCCGTGTTGACCCTTGTGTTTCAAGTCATGGGCTGCAGGTGGCATGCAGGGAGGTGACTTGTGGCTGTTGATGGCACTTAATCTAATGTGTTAAGGGTACATCATAGTAATTTGTGATGTTTAAGTATCTCTTCATTGTACCTGCTGGGGATTTTGTGTGTGTTTATTCAAACGTGCACTTAGGTGTTTTAACGCAGATCTAATGAAACGGGGGTGGGGGGGGGTGGTGCATTTTACTATGCAGATGTGGTCAGGCACAAAGAATGGTGGGGTTTTTTCTCCCCTCTGATTCTTATTCCCTGTAAGGTGTTGATTAGAGATCTTACTTACTAACAAACCAACTCCCTTGTAACTGTCATCAAAGATTTTGAGTCTCTGCTCCTGTGCCTGCCTGAGGCTGGAGACCATCTGTCCACCTAGTGTGGAGGGGTTGGCCAAGTCCCTCTGCCCATCCCTGCACCTGCCATGTGCTAATGATGCTGCTGAGTGGTATTTCCAAACAGGAAGTCTAAAACCTATGACTTTCTATGAGTCTCATAGATTTTCTGCCTGTATGACTGTATTGCCTTCAGCACAGTGGGAAAAGGAAGCAAAACAAGTTCTGAATGTTTTCATGGTTAGTTTTAGCCGCCAGTCAGGTGTGCAATCACTGGGAAGGTGATTAACCCAGGCACCTCAGGTGCTGTTAGCTCCTTTCCAGGGCTGTGCAGTCTCATTCTGAGCTCCCGTGTCTCACTTTGTCCTGTATGTGTTTATTTTAAGTAGCATGACAATTTTCAGTCACACTTGTGAAGCTCCAGGCTTCACAAGGGGAGGGAGGAGGAAGCAGGAGCTGCCCCCTTGCAGCAGGCTTGCTCTGAAAGCTGCTGTTTGCTTAGGCCAGCTGCCCTGAGTGTTTAAAAGCAACAATCCATCTTCTTGGTGAATGACCAGGTATATGCTTTTACTGGAGGAGTTTTAGGAGGGTGAAATACCTTTAAAGGAACTGCTGTATTTAATCCTCAGCAGCACCAAAAGGCAGAATCATGAGGTGCTTTTTGGGCTGTGTGCTGCAGAATAAAGACATTGGAAAGCTTGTACAGGAGGGAAAGCCTGAGACTATTAACACTTGAGAATTTGGTAAGATCTTGAGAGAGAGAAAGCATAAGGCCCTCACATGATTTCATCTGGTTTGTGGCATAATGCTAAAGCAGTTTCTTGGTGTACCTCCTGGTGGGAGGGCACACAGCTTCCCTTAACTGGACTGTCAAATATAATGGAAAATTGTATTGCAAGAGAGATTGACTATTGAATTGTAACCCCTATTCTTATACAGGTATTGATCATTATAGTATTTAATTTACCAGCATCTTTTCAGGACAGATTGACCATCATCTCAAATTCAATAATATGTCATCAGCATTTCCCAGGGACCCAGTTTGTGCTAAGTCTTCCCTTTACAAAGTCTTGTCGATATGGACAAAGTACTTAAATTATCTCAGTTCTGTTCCAGAACTGCACTTGTTCAGCCTTTTCCTTTTGAATTGGAAAGAACCCTTTTTGTTATTTCGGAATAATATCCACACAGCTGGTAATTATGAAGCAATTATCCTAACTTGGTTTATTCTATTACTGCTGTTCTAGTTCATTTTCTACAACAGGTGTAGGGAAATAACTTGGAAGTTGACTTGAAGTCAACTGACTTTAAAAGGGGGGAAGAGAAAGTTTCTACCAAATTTTTCTCTCACAAAACTTGTGTCATGAGAGGAAGAGTGTACTATTAGTGTAATTTATGGTAATTATCCATACACACACACTAATTAGACCAAACCTGGTGTAAATTAAGCTGATAGAAACTCTTTACTGCAAATTAGTGTTGAAGCCCCAGTAGTTCTATGACACTGATCTCTGATTTCAGCTCAGAGCCTCTGGGCTGCAGAAGACCTGATGATGAGCAGTTGTTTGGTTCTGCGACACTGGGTCAGTCCCATGCTCACTCACCCTTACCACTGCCCAGAAAAAAATCAATTATGAAAAGAAAAATAAAAAATAAGTTATATAAAATTAAATTGTGGAAGCTTTGCATCAAAACTGTGGATCTTTCTGTTTTTGTCTGCCATTAAATACTAAAATATCCTTGCTCTGGAGGAGGTAGAGATTGTTAAGAATGGATTGAGAAGCCCTTGGTTCATAGGCAGTTAACAGTAATATGACTGTGTTGGTGTGCTGCACAGATGCTCTGTGCTGCTCTTGGGGTGGCGGCTGGTTGGCAGAGCTGCTCTGTGGGTGAGGCACAGACAGCTGTGCCATGGGTGCTCTGTGATGCTCCCAGGCCAGGCATGCCCTGCACAGGCAGGGTCTTTGTGTTCGTCTCAGCCATAGGGAGAAATCTGATCACTGACAGCCCTGGAAAAATCTTAATGAAACTACAAATTCGAAGAAGAGATATCTTTACAAATGTGTATTACTTCCAAATGCATGTTCCTACATCTCAGAGACAGCACGTTTGCTGTGCAGTACTGATATCATGCATAGTGTTGGTCCTGCTGATTAATATTAATTCTTACCACCAATTTTCCATTGATCTATCCAGAGCTCCAGGGTTTCTACAACTAAACCCTCTTAAGAAAGCAGTTGATATTTCAGGAGCCCCAACAGACCGAGAAATTATGTTCTGTGGTTTCCAGCAGCTGAACTCCTCTAGAAAATGAAACAATTGCTTTCCCAGGTGTCTGGTTTTCCTGTTGATGGGACAACAGAGAAGCTCAGGGTTATGGGAAGGAGCCTGGCTAACCCTCGGGGCGCCGGCTAGTGTTGCAGCCTGCGGGGTTTTTTGCATTAAATACGGAATGATGAATCGTGAGGAGAGGGTACAGTTAAGTGTAACAGCATTCTTGTTTTGTAAAGTGCATATTCACAAACACGGACATGGTTCTGCGACTGGGCAGTAGCGGTGGGTCAGCTGGCAGCTGCTGCAGTGGAACGACCCGGGGAGCTGCCGGCTGGTCCCCACCAGCTCCGCGGCGGGACAGGGGCCGCGGGATCCAAACGGCGCGCTCGGTTTAAAACTCGTTCACGGAGGCTCCCTGCGGGGCTGCGGCTCCGGCTCCGCGGCCGGCGAGGCCTCCCTGCCGCGAGGGGGCNGGTCGGAGCGTGGTCGGCTCCAGGGAGGAATGCCGGGTCAGGAGCCGCCGTTGCGGCCGCACCTGCCTGCCCGGTTCTTCGCGGGCTCGCGGCGGGGACTTGGCGGGGTGGGTTGCGCT
>VZRH01006475.1:249864-267746 GCA_013397555.1 Urocynchramus pylzowi
CTTCCATACGTGGGGTTTGTCCTTTGAAACTCTCTATTTTCCTCCCACTCAGAGACACCTGCTCGCAGGGTTTGCCATGGCAAGGCGTGCATTCGGGTGCCTCTCGGGCTCCATTTTTCTTTTAAAAGCACTGACCGTAGTAGACCGGTTGTAGGTTTCTGTTGCTGCTGTTCAGACAGGTGAATCCAGGAATG
Organism: Urocynchramus pylzowi; assembly: GCA_013397555.1. Classification (NCBI taxonomy): domain Eukaryota; kingdom Metazoa; phylum Chordata; class Aves; order Passeriformes; family Fringillidae; genus Urocynchramus; species Urocynchramus pylzowi. Next base: position 250,059 of record VZRH01006475.1, read on the forward strand.
ACTCGGGTGTGCTGTACTATACAGTTAAACCGTGTGGCTTCTGCTCTCAATTACCTTCTTGGTCTCTTCACTCTCTAGCTAGTTGAGCCCCTGTCCTTGTACTGATATCTTGGAGTGCTTGGTCTGGCAAACTGGGGTGTCCTGCTGCACATTTGTGCTTGAGTTTTGAATTGTTTGAGGTGATTAAGTGGAGTAAAGTATGAGAGGTTTTGGTTTTTTTAAACTTTTGCTGGATCTCTGTAAAATATGTGAATCTCTCCTGATTGATACTGTCCCCTGGCCAGCTGAAAAAAGGTACATTTTTTCAGAATTATATCCATTTGCCAAGTTGGTTGGCATAAAGAAGGAAAGCTTTTCTGTTGGTGAAGCTGCTGATTAGCACTCATGTTTCTCTCCCTCTCTGTGCTTAGATTGAGCGATTGGAAGTCAGCAGCTTGGCGCAGACCTCCAGTGCTGTGGCCTCCAGCACTGATGGCAGCATCAATGCAGACTCTGTTGATGGGACCCCAGACCCGCAGCGGACAAAAGTGGCCATCACACACCTGCAGCAGAAGATACTGAAGCTGACAGAGCAGATCAAAATTGAGCAAACAGCCCGTGACGACAACGTGGCAGAGTACCTGAAATTGGCCAACAATGCAGACAAGCAGCAGAGTGCCCGCATTAAGCAAGTGTTTGAGAAGAAAAATCAAAAGTCAGCCCAGACCATCTTGCAGCTGCAGAAGAAACTGGAACATTACCATCGAAAGCTGCGAGAGATTGAACAGAATGGGATCCCTCGGCAGCCAAAGGATGTCTTCAGGGATATGCATCAGGGTTTGAAAGATGTTGGAGCAAAAGTCACTGGCTTCAGTGAGGGAGTGGTAGACAGTGTAAAAGGTGGACTTTCCAGTTTCTCCCAGGCCACACATTCAGCAGCAGGAGCTGTGGTTTCCAAACCCCGGGAGATCGCCTCCCTCATAAGGAACAAGTTTGGGAGTGCAGACAATATTGCTAATCTGAAAGACTCCTTGGAAGAAGGCCAGGAAGATGGGACAGGTGGCAAGGCTCTAGGTGTTATTCAGAACTTTCAGTCAAGCCCAAAATATGGCAGTGAAGAGGATTGCTCCAGTGCCACATCAGGCTCAGTGGGAGCCAACAGTACAACAGGGGGCCCTGTGGGAGCTTCCAGCTCCAAAACAAACACTCTGGATATGCAGAGCTCAGGGTTTGATGCAATACTGCATGAGATTCAAGAAATTCGAGAGACACAGGCAAGACTGGAAGAATCATTTGAGGACCTTAAGGTTCGCTACCAGAGGGATTACACATTGATAATGCAGACCCTGCAGGAGGAGCGGTACAGGTATGTGCTGTGGTACTTGGTTTAACAATCCAATGCTGTGGTTGCAAAGCACCAGAGCTGGGGATGGTAGTGCTCAGCAGGCTGTTCCTGGCAGCCTGATTCAAGTAGAGAGTTCTGAGGTCTTCTCAGGACTTTTTCTTCCCAGTTCTGCCTTTTATAAATATTGCTACCTTGCTGCTCACCTCCCTCTCTGTACAAGAAAGAGATTGTAAGGAAAAAGGTTATTTCAAAGTGTTTTCAAGATAAAAAGTGAAGCTGAAGAGGTCTAATAAGGTGTCCCAAACCCAGGAATACATTGATGCAATTACTGCTATCAGACAGTGCTTTGCCCTGCAAAAAATCCTGACAAAGTTTGGATCAAAGCAAATGACAGGGAACTAATGTGGACATGACTTGACCCTGCCTTCTGCAACACTCAGATCCATATCTACCAGAGAAAGAAACATTCCAGCTTTCTTCAGGTTCTCTAAAAAGACATGATCTTGCCAGAACTAAGATATCCCTTCCCTTCTCTGCTCAGTGCACAGTGGCAGCACTCAGGGAAATGAAGTTGAATTAAATGTCAGATACTGATAGTGCTCTTGTCATGGAGGTTATAGGGCTCTGGAAGCAGGTGACCCATGTTTCCATCAGTCTTCCCCTCACTGGAAGGAATGGAAAGGTGGAACAGTTGCTGCAGTACTGCTGATCCCTGACAAAGTCACAGGGGAGAGGTGACAGTGGCCTTCAGTAAGGCAGCCTGACCAGCTGCCCCCACCTCCTTGCTGAGGAAAGCTGCCCGTGGAGAGGTGCTGAGGGAATACTTCCCTTTCCTTGCTGGGTGGGACAGGCTCTCTGCAGACTGCCCTGCTGAACACCCAGCATCTCCCTACACGCATGCTGGGAGCAAGGCTTGACTCCAGGCTCTGAAGGGAAGAGTTACTAGCTGCCCCTCTGCAGGCATCCCAGACAGGACTCTTAAAGAACAAATGCAAAGCCCAAGCTCTCGTTCTGGTGAAGGACAGCAGGCTGTTGTCATGAGGTTCTTTATGGCCTTCATGACTTTGCCAGGATGTGAAACGCAACCTGAAAGGCACAGCAGAGCTGCTGGGGGTGTGTACAGGCTTGCTGAAGCGCCCTGTGCCACTTGCTGCACTGGTTTGTACAGCCTAACATGGAGTTGCCCTACAGCTCTTTAGACCAGTGTTTTGGCATGCTTATGCCAAAACACTGGAAAAACTCTGGAAAAGACTAGCCTGCTAGGATCTGGTAGAGACAGCACGCTCTCAGTGTGCTTTGCAGAGCTTGGGCAAACAAAGCCAGACCAACACTGCTTTCTAATCCTGCTTTGCAACAATCAGCAGTTTGACTGAAACCAGCAACCAGCCCAGCAGCTTTGGTTCCTAGTGCCTCAGTGTCATCAAGTCATCCCAAAGCGATGTGGAGCTGGATCTTCTGCTCCTCAGCAGAGAGGTGCTGTTGTCTGCTGCTGTGTAGGTTGTTGTTTCACGCATACAGCAGCAGCCATTCATGGTGGAATGCTAAATGCAAGCACGGCACAGCTGAAGGAGTGGCCTGAAAGTACAGCAGCAGACCTTGGGGACTGATGTGTGCTGTCAGCTAAGCGAGCTGCTTGCTGCCCAACACCTCTGAGCAAGGTTCAGTAGGTCCCATACTAGTGCACCTTGAAGTCACATCCGTTACGTGCCTTTAACCTTTGCAGAGCACTCCCCTGAGGTCAGCCCAGACCCCAAGCACTACCCAAAGCAGCCTGGAGTGAAAAGCAGGGAGAATCTGCATTTGGCTTCTAAAAGCTTAAGATAGTAATTTAGACCTGTCATTTGGAATGTTGATGCAAATTAATTAAAGGTGTGACCTTTAAAGAGGACCAGTTAAACCACACTCAGTGCCCTTGTCTGTGTGGGTAACTGCATGATCAGCAAGAGCTCATGGGTTAGATAACTACAGGACTGTACAAATGTAGATTCTTGTTTTTATAGCTTCTGTATTTTGAACCGTCACAATGATAAAAGCTGACATCACCTTAGAAGTGGAAGGTGACGTGACATGTCCAAGGGCAGAGGGTGCTGCTGCCTTGGCAGGGAGGGGTGGCACCTATTCCTCCAACTGGAACCCCTCTTGCTCCTCAGCTCTCTTCAGAAAAAAGCTAAAAGAAGGGAAAGGAAGTTGTGGTTTAATGCTGGCAGGCTAGGGATTCAGATTAATCATAATTGGCTTTAAAAGTTGTAAATATCTCCTAACGCTGCTCTATTTATGGGAAGCTTTCAAAAACAAACACAGAGTTGAGTTGGAGCTTAAAAAAAAGCTTTCGGAGAAGTCTTTTTGTCAGGTGACCCAGAGTGTTTGCATTGTACCTGGAAGCTGGAAAGAACATGCCGTGATAGTTTCTCACCTGGTCTTAATCCATTTCCTCTTTCTTAAATCGTGTATTGTTTTGCAGGTTCTGATCTTTTTTCCTGTTTGTGTTTGTGCAGTTTCTGTTTATCAGCCATGGCTTGCCTCACAGGTTTTCCATGACCTCCTTCATCTCCTCCCTCCCCTCTCCCTGCTTCCAAATCTTGTCTATCACTCCACGTGGCTGCCGGTTTGCTAACCCTCGTCTCTGAGGCAGGGACTCACCTGTCCAGTTGCTCCAGTTCTCCTGCCCTGGTGCAGGCCTGGCAGCACCACGGCGAGGCAGGGTGGGCTGTGCTGCCCACCACGTGCTGGCCCCGGCGCACTGCTCTGCTCCACTGGGGCTGAGCCACTGAGGAAGGAAGAGTCTGACAGTACTTGGCCATCGTTGTTTTCTTCTGCACCGGGAGCAGGCGCTGAAATGGCTTGTTGCTAATCTCATTATTGGAAGGTGGCAGTTGTTTACTGGTACGACCAGGGACTTTCTGTGCTATTGAGACTGAAATAAAGTTCCTGCTGAGTATTTTCATCTTGCTTGTCCCATCAGGAACCTGTTTGTACATGGCAAAACCATAAGCTCACATATTTGGAGTGTAGCCAGTCTAAGGTTTTGGGTTTCTTCCCAAGCCTGACAGCCTTGGAAAGGGTATTTAAGTCTCCCATGCTCCTGTCAGAAGAAATCCTTCAGCCGAAAGGCTAGTCACTGGTGCTTCCATTTGTCTGGGTTTTAATGTTGTTTAATTGTCACACTTCAGTCTGGCCTCATGATGTGTTTTAAAATAGATCAAAGGAGCTAAACCTCTGAGGTCTGGGAGGGTTGGCAAGGCTGTTCTGGTGTGTGGCCAGGCAGTGGAGGCAGCGTGTTGGTGCTCACCCAGCCAGGACAGCACCAAAACATCCCTGCAAAGCTGTCTGTCCTTCCAGGGAGGCTGGGAGCTGCAAGTACAGGGATGTATGCGGGTGTCATGAGCAGCTCGAGCTCCTGTCGGGAGCAAGCTTTGTCCTTCGTGTATCCTTCTAGGTAGAAGACTTGGAGCATACTACAAATAACTTCTGGTTTTAGCTGTTTACTCCCCTAATGGAAGCAGTGTGTTCAGTAGCATAAAGATGTATGTAGTAACAAATAAAGATTACATGAAGGTTTGTATGGCATAGCTATAAAAAGAAAAAGGTCCATCTTGAGAGACATCTGAAGACAGGTACTAAACTTCATTCACAGTCTACTGCAGACATCTTTGTAGCATTAGTTCGATCAGAGTTTATTTACTCACCATAGCACTGCGTGCAGATCAAATGTCTTTTATCACATCCCTCCCTTCTATATGCTGTGTTAGCTGTGCATTTTACAACTATTACTTTAAAATGCCTTAAAGGTTTTTTAAAAAATGAGATGGTCATAATTGTGTTTCTGAGCCTTTTTCAGACCACTTTCCCGATTCCCACGCAGTGAGCCTCAGAAAACACGTGGAAATACAACACGGCAATTTGAAATGAAGTGTTCCCATATCCCACACTTGAGCCAAGCACCCCAGCTATTTACTGTGTCCGTAGGAACAGCTCTGATGATCTCTGTGATACCTGTGACAGGCAGCATTGGTTTGCTGCACAGAGGCGTTTCTGGGCTGGATCTTGTTCTTTTAAGGAGACATTTCACATTTTAAATAGTAACAAAATAGTTCTTGAATTCCAAAGAGGTGTTTTCCATACATGAAGTGAAGTGGGATTTGATTATTCAGGGCACTGCTATATTTACAGACAAGTTTCGTTTGTTCAATAGACCCTGGCACTCATGAATTAGAAGCATGTATTTCATCTTAGCCCTCTTGACAGGTAGCCTATCCATTTTATTTGTGTAATACACCCACCTAAATGCAAACCAGCTTTCAATAGGGAAACCCTGGTAGTGGGCCCCATAAGTCACATAAACCCCTCCTTGCTTTTTAAATTTGAACACCAGTAGAAAGCAGCTGGAAAAAATTAATTTTCTAAATTGTAGATATTTCACTTCTTAGGACAAGAAGTGAAAAGAAGCTGAATGGAGGATGTGTCATTTAAAAAATAAGTCAGGGTAGGTTAGTGGGGGCAGGGATGTGGTTTTTTTAATAACCCAGTTCTAGCAGTTGCCTGACACAGTGAGTTCTGGAAGTGCAGGTGATTCTTGGATGCAAACTGCAGCAGTTCTGGGGTTGAGCAGGGAGTGAAGTGTGGATTGGGAATGAGCTGGTTGTTCTGCAGTCTTCAGAGCAGGAAAATTGGAGCCAACCCTTCTGCTAATCGTGTTCTGTTTAAACTCTTAACTATACAGATTAGCAAGGTTTCCTTATGTTTCCTGTAGATTGAGGTAGTTTTTAAGTTATTAAAATACAATTGTTTCCTGTTAGAGAACAGGATTTAAGCTGCTTGGCAACAGCTGCTTTATGAAAGGTGTTTATGTGAGAGGAGGTTAAAAAACACAATCATGCTATTTTCAGAAATGCTTAAGTTTCTTTTTGTGTAATAAACACACTGGTGAATTTTGTAATATAGTAAACACACTGAATATATTTCAATTAATTGATGCTGCCCTTGGGGCTTGGAGTGGGTTAAGTTGTGATTTTTTGGTTGTTGGCAAGTTGTTGTCAGTTTTCAGTTGTACAGGAACAAAGGGCAATATTAATTATCTAGCCTCCTTTTTCATTAGCTGGTCTTCACATGGCCATTCCCCTGTCAGTCCTGGGAAGCCAGTTCTCCAGTGTGTCCTGGCACAGTTGCTCAGCTCTCCTGGCACCTTTCTGGGCTCAGCCATGTCAGCTGGCAGTTGTCTTGGTTTCACTGCTGGTTGACCACATGCATTTTACTGCTGCAAATTGTCATGCTGTGTCTGACTCCTTCTTAGTTTAAAGTAATATTGCATTGGGAACATAAATGAAAATTCTTTTCATACTTATCTATTAAAATCAAAACCCCAAGACTGTTTTTAAAGGCTAGCTTTTGACTCCAGATCCTAAAACACCAAAAAAATCTTGGAAAAAATGAGAAGCAGGATTTGTGTCTTAGTTTCAGAACTTAAATTAAATTTTTCATTCTAGATAAATATTTCTTATTCATCTTGTGGGTTTGTTTTTGGTTTTTTTGGTTTTGTTTTTTTTTGATAGGAAATAAATTCAGTGGAGTCAGAAGAAAACCAAAATTTAAACAAGGAATTATCTCTGTGGTTAATTCCTTAGAAGTGTCTTGGTTATTGGTATCAAGATTCAGTTGATAAAGGACTGTATGGTAAGCTTTTTCCATCTGCTACAATGAGTAGACAGTGGAAAAAGCCCAGTGGCCACCACAGCTGTGCCCATACCTTTGTTACCATCAGAGCTACCATTTCAGTTAATTTCTGACTCTCTTAGGGAGAAGCAAAACTTTATCTCTCAGAATTGTTATAACTCAGTTTGCTTAAGCAGCTCTCTTCCTCGGGACTGCTCCTGGTCGATTCACCAGGAGCAAACTGAAAAATAAGCCTGCAGGTTAGTGATTCATGTGTCCTTCTTACAAATAATATGATGGTATTTGCTTGTTAAGTTGCATCATTCATGGGAGATAAAGGAAAAACAAATCAAAGATCCATGTGACCTCATGCAGAGATCAGACAGTAACAGCATGGTTTCTGAGGCATCAGTCACATGTCATTTCTGTGTAATTTTTATGCCCGTTACTGTTCCAAGTGTAGATGAAAATGCTTCGGAGTTTATGGTATTAGAAAGGAACTGTTTGGTTTACACAGAAATTTGGTGAATACCTCATTCTGTTCTCATTCTGTCCTCAATTTCTTGCATCACTCAACAGTTACCATGTAATTGTGTGTGTTTTCTCCAGGTTAGGAACAGTATCACAGAGTTTACCTGGTAGAAAGAACTAATTCCCAGCAAGAGGGCATTAGTGCTAGAGTGTGCTGTGTGCTGACTGAGGCAGCCATGCTGGTTTCAGTACGCAGGCCATGGTGTTCATTGCTTGCTTGTCACTGGTGTCATTCTGCCATCCTCTTCTCATTAAAGCCATTGTACCATGTGTTGTTATTTCTAGATGTGAAAGACTTGAAGAGCAGTTAAATGACCTGACTGAACTCCACCAGAACGAGATCCTCAATTTAAAGCAGGAGCTGGCCAGCATGGAGGAAAAGATTGCCTATCAGTCTTACGAGCGAGCCCGGGACATCCAGGTGGGTGACAGAAGCAAGGACCCAAGTCCTGCCCTTTGCCTGCTCTTTCAGGAACTCATTCACTTTTGAAGTATGCCTGCACTTCAATATTTGATTTTAATCCTTGTAGCTTTATTGCTAAACTGCTTCATTCCAAAAGGTCTTTATTCCATCTCTGACCTGTAGGTATCTCTCCAGGTAACCTCCTCCATAAAGCAGGGCTGTGTCCCACACCGAGGGAACCTGGTGCTGAGCAGGAGCCAGAGCCCACTCTTTGTGCAGGCTTTTGTATTAGACATTCAATGGACCATGACCCAAACACTTCTTTTACAGTAGTGTTCCCAGTACACGGGCCCTGGAGGGTGGTTGTGTCACTGATTTTACAGCAATGATCACATACATCTAAGGAAAAATGGCTTTGTGTGTGCACTGCATTGAGTCAGGAAACAATTCTTTCTGTTGGCTTTGAAGAAATAAGGAGGTGTTTCTAAAAGAAAAGTTTCTTTTAGTATGTAAAAAAGACTATGAAACAGAGGTCTTGAAGTTGGAGGCTCTTCTACAAAGCAAAGCAGATGCTGACCCTTACAGAGAAAGACCTGTTCAGAAGCAAGTCTCTTGGACTATTATAAGTACTTGCTGTGGTAGTTTTAACAGATATCTCAGTTCTGATTGCTGATGGGAGATATTTGTACTGTGAACAGAGAGTTGTAGGTTAAGAGTTCTCCCTTCGTCCTGCCGAGGTACTTCAGCCAGGTGATTTCCTCTAAAGACCAAGCAGGCTATGCTGTTCACACACTAGCTGCAACTCCTGTTGTCAAACGTTCTTCCTGGTCACTGCTGTTTGGGGCAGCTGAGCAATTCTGCCCTGTGCTTTCAGAGGTCTTAACCAAGAAGAAGCCCTCATGTTTCATTGACCCCCACAGACATGATGCAATGAGAAATGTAGCAGGTGACAATGACCTTTCAGTTAAATTTAATCAGTGTCTGTGGACAGTGGCACAATGGCCCCTGGCAGTGTAAACAGGAGGCTCTCCCTTGGGGAAGGGTTACAACAGTTGGGTTTTGTTCTCCTCTCTAAATTCAGATGGCAGGAAGATTGAATTGAAGTGGGGCTTTCTCAACAGCTTTTTTTTAATCTCCATTGTATGATTCAGTGCTTTTAGTGTAAACTTAAAGGTTGGGACAGCCTATTTCTCAGCACTGCTTGGGAAGAGGGAAGTGTTTTGTTGTATGAAAAACTATTTAAGAACATGAGCTACTGTTGGCAGAGGAACAGTCCTGGTTCGTTTTTTGGTGATCAGTCTGGGAAGGACTGCTGCAGACTAGTATATCATATTTGCAGTTGGCCTATGTGTCTAGAAAAGGTGACTCTGAGGTAAGATTACTGGAAATATTGTAACTTGGTATCTTCAAGGGCAGAAGTCTCTCTTGGTGTTAATTGCCTGAAAACCTCTCTGCTTCTCCCTAGCTCCCTGTGTTGTATGTCACCAGTGTTTTAGTGCAGGTTGGGTTGATCCAGTTGGGGTTCAGCCCGGTGAAAAGGTCTGACAAATCCCCCCTGAGTCAGTGGGGCTTTAAAGAGGTGTATTTGTGCGGGATAGTCTCCTTCCACCTCCTTTCATTTTGCCTCTTCCTGTTGGCAGTTCCAAAAATCTCATGCTTCTTACCCTTCTAGATGTCTTTCCCCAGCCCTCACAGATCAGCTGGAGCTGTGCCAGTGCCACAGATTGCTGCAGTCTGGAGAAGATATCCTTCCTGCAGTGGCAGCTGTGCAGTTCCAGCCCTAGTGTCCCTCAGACCTTTCTCTGAGCTCACAGCTCACTAAGCAAGCAGAACACAGCTGAGCCTTTGGTAGTTACTTTTGTGGATGTGGTTTTCTGCAAGGTTGCCTAGTTTTCTGCAAAGGGGTAAGATAAGCATGAGTGACTTCAAGGAACATGATGGAGGTTGAGGTTCTGGGAATGCACATCCCAGAAGAAGATGAAGATTTCTGGCTAGGCACAGCACCTCTGTCCTCTGAGTGGCCTCTTGGAACCAAAGCTGAAGTGACCAAGTGGCTGGGTAACCCCCTTCTGGCAGAAGCTGTGGGGTTTCCCAGCCTGGCATCTCCATGTCAAGCCTTTTGACGTGTGTGTGTGGATGAGGCGCCGTGGTGTGTTGCAGGCTGCAGTGCCTAGTCAGCAAGGGGCTTCTCACCTCGGATGTGGGAAATGGCACGGCGTCCTCTGCTCCCGCTGCAGGGCAGGAGCTCGGTGCACGAGCAGTGCGAGGTGTGGGCATGGTCCTGACTTGGCCCGGTTGGTGACGTAACAGCTGAGAACTTGAGTAACCCAGAATGTGCTCTTGCCCACAGGAGGCACTGGAGGCGTGCCAGACACGCATCTCCAAGATGGAGCTGCAGCAGCAGCAGCAGCAAGTGGTGCAGTTGGAGGGGCTGGAGAATGCCACGGCCAGGAACCTACTGGGGAAGTTCATCAACATCTTGCTGGCTGTCATGGCTGTCCTCCTTGTCTTTGTCTCCACTGTGGCCAACTGCGTCGTGCCCCTGATGAAGACTCGCAATAGGACGTTCAGCACTTTATTTATCGTGGTTTTCATTGCCTTTTTGTGGAAGCACTGGGATGCCATCACCGGCTACTTGGAACGATTCTTGTCTCCCCCCAGATGATGGTGGCAGCAATGGGCTGCGCCTCTCCCTCCTGGCGCTCTTGGTGAGCAAGTGTGGCAAAGATTAGTCAGCGACTACTCTGCTGAAGTTTTAAAGTGTCCGAGTGAATTTGTTTACATTTAGAATAACGTTTTTTCTCTGCAAGATGCATTGCAATAGTATTTTTTAGATTTTATTCAAGAACTCTTTTGGCGAGAATCCTGGATAATTTTTATGTAGCATGGTTCTCTTTGGATGCAAATCTTAAGATTCTTTAAAGTGTACAAAAGAAATGAATAAAATACAGAAATTTGGAGCATACCAATGGGCAATTTAAATTGTGGCTTGAACTACTGTACTAAACCTGTCAGGAAGAAGAGAACGTGGTTAGCTTAAGATGAGCAAAGCTTAATCTAGTGCACAGCCTTGAATGATGGTACCACAGCAAACCTGTAACACTAAACTTTTACTGTGAAGTCTGCTCACATTCCATGTCCGAGTGTATGCGTTGAGTGGTTTCTTTCCTTAACAAGAGAAAAACAACAACGTGTGGATCCCTCTCCCAGCTCAGCATCTGGGTTCGCCGTTTGTGTTAACCTGACTTCAGTAACTTTCTGTAAGGCTGGCTAACTTGGCTGAGTATATGGAGTGGAAGCCTCATGCCATACACAGTAACTGCACAGTTGTGCTACAGTATTTTGAAGTAGTCCTTGAAATACTTATGCTCTTTAAGCAGAAGCCCTTGGTCGCACTTTTAAGGTTTTTTTTAATATATGTATATTCACAGATTTAAAAAAAATCCGAACAGCATACTTGAAGAGTGTAATACTCAAACTCTCAGTGCTTCCTTATTGTTTCTAATAGGATTTTTTATTATTATTATAATTATAATTATTATTATTATTATTGGGGGTTTTTTTGAAGGGGTTGGGAGGGTCATTACTTTTTTTTCTTTCAAATAAAGAAGTGATGTTTTTAAATGAAGAAATGCGTGAATAATTGTGAGCCGTCTTGTCCTGAAGCAGTTCTGAGGAGGGCAGAGGGTATTTTCTAGTGTCAGCCTGTCGAATGCAGCACTGTCCATATGCCATTTGTTTGTCCTCCTGAGCTTAAAGATGCAGCATCATGGAAAACATCTGTCTTCTCCACACCTTTTTGTCATGCAGGGCTTTTTTTTTCTTTTTCCACATGTGAAGGATGGTATGTTTATATTTTTGTTTGCATGTCACCTCTCATTCCTGGCCTCAGGATAAGAGCAAGGAATTTCTGTTCATCTCTTTCTAGGGAAAAGACAGGTTCTTTTGAGGAAAGAAATACTGACTCAACAGATCACTTAACAGAATGGTTATCTCAAAAATAGTTCTAATTAAAAAAAACAAAACAAAAAAAAAAAACCTAAAAAGTGAAACCAAAGTTTTCCTTCTGTCAGGCTCTGGTAAGATTATTTGTGTGTCTGTATCTGTGGTGTACCATGCTCTTTTTCAGCCACAGGCACCAGCACTTGGTGCAGACACCTTTGCAAATCTCAAAAGGAAATGTCAGCTTCAAATGTAACCCCAAGTCCTCACAATGTGCCATTGCTGGTGACCTGTTGGTGCAGGCAGGCAGCCCTCAAATCCAAGGAATCCGTGTTTATTCTGTGCTGATTCTTAACTGCTGTCCCTTTCACCATAACAGTGCCAAGATTCATCTTTTGTCTTCATGAAATCTAAAAAAAACCTCCAGGATTCTGTCAAAACCTTTTAGGGTGTTTAGGTAGGTCTTAGTGTTTTCCTTCATTCCAGGATCAACTGCCCTCTAGGAGTTAGATGTTGCTCAAGTGACCTAAACCAGTTGAAATCATACATGGGCATGTATGAGACATGTACAATATATATATACACACATACATGGGCATTGTGCTATGATGCAGATTCTGGGTTCTGAGAAATTCCCTCAAACAAGGTTAATACCGTGAGTGATTTCTGATTGCCAGCAAAGGCAAGCCCTCCACTGTCCAACCATCTTTCTTCCTCCAAGGGTTCTTTTTTTCTGTAATCACAGGAAACTCAGGTGCCCTTCCCCCAGGGATCCCAGTACACCCCTCTGTCACCATGTGCACTAATGTGCTCCTGTCCTAATTAAAGATTGCCATTTACAGCTGACTCAAGCCAAAACTGTTTGTGCTTTCTGCAGTGCCACAGCCAGAGCAGAGGTGCGTGGCCATTCCCTCCCTTGCTCCTGGCTCCAGTGAGGCTCTTCTCTAGTGACTCACATTTCTTGGCTAACTATCATCTTCCCATTATGCAGGTTTTGTCAGAAATAAATGTGTGAATAACAGTAAGAACTGATTTGGCACATAACTGAAATACTTTGTTGCCTTTTTTTCTGAAACCTGGCCTTTGTACCTCTTTTTCTCAGTCTTGTTCACACTAGAATTGCTTAAGGTAGGTTTTTATGTGGTCAAATCAGGAAGGAGGTAAAAGCCAGTGGCTCTGGACACTCAGTGGTTGTAGTATTTAGGGAAGTGTTTGTCCCTCTTCTTTATATCCTAATTTCATTTATTTTTTCAACTCTGTCATATTCAGTAAATACCATTTGCTAGCTTGCCAGAAGGTGCAGGCTTAATAGAAAATGACATCTCAGAACTCTTTGGTGAAGGCCATATACATATGGGTCTGGACAAAGTGTCTGTCTCTTTCTCTCTCAACAGTTTCTTCCATTCCAGAAAGTTGTCTGCAGTAACGTCATGTATGATGCTGCATCCACTTCTCATATCCTAACAAACTGCCATGTGTTTTGCCTTTTGCACTAGCAGAACATTTCGGGGTTTTCCTCCCCTCTTCAATTTGAAAGCCTGTGATGATTTCTGATAGCTTAATGATGATGTTGTTGGAAATGTGATTCTAGCTTTAAAGCTCCCTTTCCTTGTACATGGTTGTGTTTGCTTTCCTGATGGAGTGTTTCTGGATGACGTGTAGAGGACAGTTTCTGCTGTGGATGTGAGTGCGTGTGTGAGTACCTTTACTAGCCTCCTTTGTAGATAAAAACTTTTTAGTGACCATCTCTGAGTTGCAGAATGCTTCCCAATACATTTCATATTTGGAGTTGAAGTGACTCAGAAATTGCTTAGATGTGTTTAACACATACTGACTTGGAAAAAATATAATGGGAAAAAATATAATGGACTGTGTAAGTTCCAAGAGCAACACCTCCTCATAAACATTCGAGGGTTCAAGTGAAGTTCATCTGTTTCCCCCTTTTCCTTCAATATAAAGAAGAAAGAAAATCTCGATGCAAAAAAAAAATACTTTTAAAACTTTTATAAAGTCCTTTTTTCTTTTTTTCTCTCAGCCTCATTAGTTTAGTTCAAGGATACTCAGCATGCTCCCAGCAGTTACTCTATTGGTTTATTCCAATCCCATGTGTGCTTAGGTGGGATCAGATGAACTGCTGACTTATGTGCATGTTACACTGGGACAGGAAAGCACTGTCTGTCAGCTTTGAAAATATGCATATTTTAAATTAAAAAAAGAAAAGGCATTATAACAAAAGAAGCCAAGCTACAAAGGGTTCAAGATTGGGTAGTTTTGCCAGTTTTTAAATGAATTCTGAAAGTGGCTAAAGAGTTGCCCTGTGTGTCTGTGTTGTGTATGCCAGGTGGTATAGTTGTAGGCAATTGACTTAGCTGTAAGTGTGTTTTAAAAGTGTAAAAAAATAAACAGAAAAACTCACTTGCACGGGTTGAAAAGTACAGAAATGACACTTGTGAACGTAACACTGTAGTTTATAGATCTTAAGCTGCTAATTGTTGAGAGAGATTTACCATTTGTCTTGTCTGATTGTCGCAGATTTATCTGTGGCACTTTTACTGTATATAAAAAAAAAAACTTTAAATAAAGACCTCAGCTATTAACATTGGTCTAGTTTGGATCTTTCCAGAAGGACGGGGGCAGGGGAAGGGAGGTGCTGTCACGGAGAAGAAGAGGGGTGTGTCAAAACTGCTGAGCCCTGAGAGCTCAAAATGTGAGCAAGTTTTCCATAGCTCTGATTGTCAGACTTTATCCTACACTCAGCCACACACCACTAGGGCGCAACGAAAATAAGCTGGTGTCAGTGTCAGGTCTTTGCAGGTAGAGGAAAGGAGCAGCAGCATGGCATTTGTCCTCGTTGATGCTTTCCAGCCCCCTTGTCCTGGGACAGCCTCTGGCAGGGTCCCTGTGGCCACGCTGTGACTCAGTTTGCATGTTGGTTCAGTCAGACTTACCCAAGAAGTGTCTGTCTTGGAAGGACCAGAAATTGGTCCTGTGTTTTTCCACTGCTGGTCTGTGGCCTGCCCTGTCCCAGATGAGAACAGCCCTTGCTTCTGTGGACTTTGTCCTTAAGGGATTTCAGGGCCCACGCTGTGTGACATGCACATTCAGAGGCAGGTGCAGTTGTAGCATCACCCATGTGTCTCAGGGAGCTTGTGATGGAGCAGTTCCAGGCCTGGCTCAGTTTGGGTGAGGAAGGCTGCAGCTGGCAGAGCAGCACTCCTTAGCAGAAAGCTTCCTCTCCCTGAGCAGAGGCAAGAGACTGCACAATGTTGGTTGAGCCGCTGCTGTAAACAAGAGGTACTTTGGCTACCGTGTTTCACAGAAGAATTTCTGAATCCTTTATTATTTGTACAGACTGAAAGTGAGCAGATTTCTCACTGGTGTGGAGAAGATACTTGTTCCTCTTGGTTTTTGGTCGTGTGGTATCAGCAGCAAAGAACCAAGAAGGGAATGGAAACAGTATTTTAAAGAGAAAGGTACTGAGTCCTTTTCTCTGTTTTCAGAGATACAAGTACTGTAAAACCAGCAAGAGATCAAAAAGCAAAAGCAGCTGTTCGCAGGATTTTTCCCCCTGTAATCTCCTCACAACCAGAATGCAAATTCCAGTAGTTTGTGGATGAAGCGAGTGCATGGTGCTGCTTTTGCTAGAGCTGTCTGGCTGAGGATGGGACATGGTTGTGAGGGTCAGTGGTTCTGCATTCTTTAGGGGCCATCACCTGAGAGGTGCTGGCTGTGGCTCAGGACCAGCAGGGAGCCTGATGACCAAAGGTGAAAGCACTGGCCTTCTACTCCCATGTCAACATATTTAATCTGATAATATAGGGGATTAGGTGGTGTTACTCAGCTTTTTGGTTAGTCTGTGGGAAGTGGTTTGAGAGCTCCACCCAGGTCCTGGGGAACAAACAGGGATATGGCAAGGGTACAACCATGCTGGGTTGCAGCAGTGGAGGTGAGGAATTAGCTGATGTTTCTCACTGGAGCAGTCATCCTTCCTGGCCAAATAACATCACTTTGATGTGCTAATAGTGGAAATTTTTGCAAGCAGCCAGCTCCCCACCACAAAATACCTGTCTTCAAGTTGTTTTTTAAACACCAAATCAGCTGGCGTTTAAGTGTTGGTGAGTGGTTCATCAGCCTCAATGGATCCTCCCTCACTGACTGGAGTTAGAAATAGGAAGATTCTTTGCTGCCTGAGTTAGCATGAAATAGAATACCCCAGGGCAAACCATCTCTGCTGAGTGGCTTATACTCTAGCCAGATCCCCTCTGAATTAGGAATAAGAGTCACCTTGTATGTGTTCTCTGCCTTTGTACCAGCCTTGTGCTAACCCTGGCCAAAGGGGAAAAAATAAGTAGTATTGCCTGAGGAAAAAGGCCATAACAGGGTGGGAAGATGCAGTGTGTTTTCAGCCCTCGCCCTCAGTGCAGCTGTTCCTGTAGCCCTGCCTGCTTTCAGCTGATACTCTCCTTGCCTTGCAACCTCCTCCACTACACATAAAACAGTGTTTTCAGATTGGGGTCACCTATCAGAACTCTGTTGCGACAGCCTGAGGACACCTCTGGCTCCAAATCATTGTTTGAAGAACACCTTTACGCCTAATCCTAATTGTGATCTCCAGGGGGGAGGACCCCTGAGAGCCTGTCTGGCCAGGATAGAGAAGCAGATGAGTGTGACACCACATTGCTCTATCTGGTCAGTCAGCTCCCCAGTTCCACCCGATTCTGCCACTACTGGGACATCTGTGTATCACCGACACGCTTCCCCGGCCCCTGAGGGTGAACAGGAGCTCTGGGCCGAGCCAGCCCCCGTTCCTCCTCACTCTGCTGAACATGTCCCTGAAGGGGATGGTGCTGACACAGATGAGCAGACTGAGGGGGAGGCAGCTGCTTGGTTTGCTCTGGGAACGAGCTGTGACCAGAAAGCATGGCTCATCCTTGTCTCAGGCCCACCCTGAGAACTAAATGGGATATTTTACAGATATCCCATCCTGCTTACCTGGGCAAAGGATCCTGAGAAGAGAACAGGGATTGTATGAGGAAGCAGGTGACATTCCACTGATGGATCACTCCTCAGCAGAAAACATCTTCAAGGAAGCAACGTCCCTGGACCCTCCTGATTGTTGTCTCACATATCTTGAAGCAGTTGTGACCCTTGGCACGGGTACTATAGCCCTGTCCCACACTGCTCAAGAACTTGGGGAATGTTCCTCCAAAACTGTTTCTTTGAAAGATCGTTTGCTTTTTTCAGATCAGCTCTCCACCTCCATTGGGCACATCGGCATTTCCCTCCACCTTTGGAAACAGACTGGCAGGTGGGTATCATCAGGCATTCCATCTGTCCCGGCCAGTTGTTGCTGGCAGCGGCCGGACTGGCCCAGGCGGGGCCGAGTCTTCGCTCCCCCGAGTGCCCAGAGCCGGGCCAGGGGGTGCCAGGGCCGGCGGCTCCCGCAGCTGAGGCGGGGGCAGCTGGCGGCCTTGCGGATGGTGCAGGCAAATGCTGCCCCTTTGAACGGTGGGCAGGACCCGCGCTCTCCGCCGGAGCAGCGGCTGGGGCGGCCGGGAGGGAGCGGGACCGCCCGCACGGCACTGGGGCGCTGCTACCACGAAGTTATAGGGACGGGATCTGTTCCGGCTGATGGGAACCCTTTTGATCTCGGAGTTAACGGAAGGGCCCTGACGGCTTCGACGGCTCCGCCCCGAGTGACGCGGGCGGGTCCCGCCGCGCCCTGAGGGGACTCGCGACCCTCTCGGCTCTGGCGCCCCCTGGCGGCGGTGCCTGGCTCTGCACGCGCGCGCCGCCCGCGGTCTCAGGCGACCCCTGGCGGCCACGTCCGGCAGCGCGG
>VZRH01006475.1:268122-285179 GCA_013397555.1 Urocynchramus pylzowi
CCTGTGCCCCGAGCCCTGCACCCTGCCCGGCCGGGCCGTGCCCCGCACCCCGCACCCGGCCCGGCCGGGGAAGGTGCGCAGAGGACATGGGAGCGGGCACCGGGAGCGGGCACCGGGAGCGGGGCAGCTGGCACAAGCCAGCCCGCCACCCTGCAGGCACTGCCGAGCGCTCCAGCTCTGCCGCTGGCTGCTCGGTCCCGGAGCGGCGCTGTGCAGGGGAGCGGACGTGCAGACCCGGACCTGCTCGGTCATACAAGCATCTCTCCGGGGCTACCCCGGGCTCCGGGGCATCCCGGACTTACAAACGGCCTTGCCAGGCAATGTCCCGGCCGCTCCACCGCGGGGCCACTGGCAGCAGCTGCAGCAGCACACCAAAGTCCCTGCGCTGGGTCTATCGGGCAGGACCCCTCTCCCCCACGGTTCAGCATCATTACAGCAGTCGCTCGGTGGTTATCACTGCTCGCATGCAGTCCTGTATCCTGTTGGCTCAGATGAGGAAGAGCCTCTCCCTGCTCAGGCTTTGCAGCCCCTCTCCCAACCCGGCACAGAGCAGCCAGGCCTGCACTCGGCTCCGCTGTCCACGGGGAAAGGGAACACACAGACACAGCCTGCAGCTCTCCAATGCCTCGTTGCTCCCTGTTCTTCAGAGAACCATTCCGAGGGGTTATTGTTCATGGGACATGCTTGATGGCTCTCAAACCAGCAGTCACATAAGGCTGAATGCTCTGCTCCTGTTGTTAAGCATGGCTGGGTCAGTGATTACAGCAAAAATCAGTCATTTGTCTGATCTGGACCTTTCCTCTCTTCTCCTCAAAGTGGGGCTGGAGTCTACAAAGAATTGCTGACAAGCTCCTCCCTGCTTCATCCACTGCAGCTCTGCTGGGCACTCAGACCTGATTTCCTGCTGCCTCTCCTGTTCCCATTCCTGTCGTGATTTCTTTGCTCGCAGTTCTGGCTCTAGAGGTTTGGTGTCTCCTCTGGCTCCCAGAAAACGTGCTGTCCTGTTTGCTGGCTTGTCCCAGAAACAAAGGGGAAACCCTGCTGATCGAGGCTCCCCAAGCACCAGCCTCAGCCCTATTGGAGTGGTGTCCCCACCTACAGAGCTCACACACAAAGGAACTCTTTCTTGGATGCAGGATAGCTTCCTAAAAGAAAAAGAAATTGAAAAATCATATGAGATTTTGAGGGTCTTCGAGGACAGGACAGAGAGAACATAGCAACAGTGGCTACATTGATAAATTCCCCATTTCCTGGCACAGGCTGGGAAGGGGGGGGCCCCTGCAATAGCAGGACTGCAGAGTGAGGGGGGCTGGAGGTGGCAGGCAGGCCAGCTCAGCAGGCACATGGTAGTGCAAACAGAGCCGGCAAGGACAAGCTGCTCGTGGCCCTAGGGCAAGATAAACCTGCAGATTTTCAGCCTGAAGGTGTTCCCTCCTATTAGAAAAATCCCCCTCCGAGGAGTTGCCAAGACCTGCACCTTTTCCCAGGTGTTACCTACATCGTTAATTACTGGGGATAAGGTGTGGCCCCATCTGAAAATGAGGAGGCTGTGGAGTGGGGGCTGTGGGGACAGGGCTTAACTGTGAGTTGGGAAATGGCTTTTTATTGAGCTGCTGAAATCCTTCCACCTGTCCTCATCAACAGAATGAAACTGGGGGTTCTGCTGTCCAAGGTAGTATTTTGTTTTGCTCTGGTGCATGGACAGTTGTGGGAGCTGCTGGTAGAACCCCGTGCAGGAATTCAAGGAACATAAAAGGTGAGTGAAGCGGTGTGTCCCGCCCCACCCCAAACAAGTCGGGTCCCAGTGCGGGGAAGCTCAGCCCCAGGGCGGGTTGCCCGCACAGCAGAGACGAGCCTGGGGCCGGGGCCCGGCCTGCGGGGGCTGCGGGCACAGGGGGCTCCGCAGCGAGGCCGCTCCTGCCGCGGGTGCTCGCAGGGAGCCTGGAGCCAGCTGCTGTGGAGGGCTGGCACGCAGGGGCAGCCTCGGCTTTCCCGCTGATAGGCACCGAGTGTGTGCAAAGCAGCAGTGAAGCTGGCCTTGCCTGGACCCCTGCCTGACACAGAAACACGAGGCACCGTGTGTGGGTCAAGATAATCGCCCTCGCTAGGCTAACCTAAACGTGCTTTACACACGGATGTGCCAGTGAGCAGGAGCGATAATGGCAGTGCAGTGGACAGATTGCTACTATCCGGGTTACAAAGGGCTCGTATTTAATTATGCTCAATTTTCTTTCCTTGAGGCTGGATTCCTGCTCTGGTGCAGGGCTCAGCAGCCCCTAAGCAGCACGGGCAGCAGGGCAGCAGGTACCTGCACCCCGGAGACCTGCCCAGATACCCCCGGGGGGGTTGGGGCAGAGCCACGCAGGCATCAGCCCCAGCTCAGCACAGAGGTGCTGAAGGACTCCTCACATGACAACCAGCTTCCAGGGGACAGTGGGAGGGTGAAGCTCCTCTGAGATGGCTTGGCTCACACCTCATGCTGGTTTGATTGTGGCTGTGGCACCTGGCAGAGATGGTCCACACTCTGCTGCCTTCTATTTTTAGGATTCCCCTTGGAGCATGTGCATGGAGTATCTGCTGTCCCTGCAGAGCTCATCAGGGCAATGCTGAGGCTCAGCTGGTGGTAGACCACTGCCTCCCTCTGAGATAAAGGCATCGAGAAAGCTCACAGGGTCTGAGACAGCCAAGGCCAGCCAGGACTGTAATGATCCTCCTGGCTTCACCACTCAGACCAGAGGCATCACACTGGGGTTTCCCCTTGCTGAGGCATCTCCCTGCACTGAGAGTGGGGACAGAGGGGACGAGGTCAGCCCAGGGCACCCCTGCACACCCAGCAGCCCCTCTGAGGCCCCAGGGCTGCATCAGCCACCAGCAGCTCAGACAGCAGGAGTGGGGTGGATAGTGCTGGTGCCCCGAGTGCCTCCCCCAGTGACACCAGGCCACATCCAGGCTGCAGGCATAGACTGAGCATCAGGAAAGTTCTGGTGGCCAATGGGGGCCCTAAGACTCACTGCCAGCTCTACTGGCAGCAGCACTTCAAGGCCCCAGTGGACGAGCTCCCATTTGCTCCCAGAGGTGGGAGGTCTGGTGCAGGCTTTGGGGAGGGAGAGGGGGCAGAATAGAGCAGGAACTGGCTGGGCTTTTCTTGCTGTGCTTCCTGTTTCCACTGCCTGTGGCCATCCCTCTGTCTGAGACCAGACCGTGGTTTTTAAGGGTGCTGGTTTTGCTTCTCTGTTAGCCTGCTCCAGCCCTGACTCACTTCCTTTCCCACCGCTGTGCCATTGGGAATGCTGAAGGATGTCCTTCTGTTCCCATCCTGGAGGCTGCCAAAGCAGGCACTGCTGCACTTTGCTCTGTTTCCTTCAGCACCAGCAGTGTCAGTGCCTCGTCAGGTCACCCACCCAGGCTGAGGTTCAGGCTCCCCTAGTCACTGTCCCCCCATGGCCTCCTGAGCAGCAGTGAGCCAACACTAATCAGTGACTGGGTTTGTTTTGTTTATTGTTGGCTTTCAGCTTGCGGCTCTTGCCCAGGTTTGGTTTGTTTTTGTCTGGAGCATCTGGAACCCCAGAGAATTTCTGACTGTGCAGGTAGTTGTCACAACATACAAGTCGTGACAACCCATCCCTGTCCTTTCAGGGGAGGTTCTGTGAAGGGCTGAAGATTTTTATCAAGTAAGTTTCCAACACAGGCTTGGAACTCTGGCTAAGATTGTGTTAATTAATACTCAGGGTTCCTGCCAAGCAGCCTGGGAGGCCAGCCCTCCTCCAGCCAGGCATGGGGGGTTGAAATGACAAGTTCTCTGATGTTATTGCCTAAGGTCTCTTGCAGAGGTGGGAGAGATGATGGAGCACCTGCCATCCTCCAGTGCATCCCCTCTGTCCTGTGATGGGCAGATCAGTTTTTGTCATGGTCAGAAAAAAAAAAAAATCACAAAGCCTGGTTGCTCTTCCACCTTGAATTCCTATCAGCTTTGACAAGCTTTGTGTCTTGGCTCCCAGGATACTGCCAGCTGAATCTAATGCTCTTGATTTGATAATGTATCTAATCTGACTTTCTTGAAAATGCCCAGTATATCAGAGCTTCTGTTTTCCTACTTGAACCATCTTCCCTCTTTGCCTTCTTTCTCTTTCCCAGCTGGGGCCAATCTGTCCGGGAAATAGTCCAATTTATTTCCATCTGATGGGAGCAGATCCCAGCTCCTTTCCTTCCGTCTCCTTCAGAGTTGAAATCAGCCTAGGTCATTATTTTGAAATCCCTCATTTTCCTGCTCTGCATTTTTGCTGCAGCTTTTCTCCCTCATCAGAGGCATCAGTGGAAACACCTCTAAATATCTCTTTCTGAGGGGTTTTCCCAGAGCAACCATCATGCAGTCAGCATGACATGGATGATTGAGGTCCAGACAAAGTGTTCCCCACAGTTTAGCCCTTCCTGTGGTCTGAGCAGAAGCACCAGTATCCCATGTGGGATAAAACTTAATCTAGCAGGTCTGGCCAGCCCCAGTCTTTCCACAATCATTCCCTGAGGGTCAAGGCACACAGCACTTTCTGTCCTGTGGCTGGCTGCTGGTCACCAGGTGGGACAGCCAGCTCTCAGCAGCATGTGGCCCCTGGACCCGGCTGCTTTTGCTGCTGAGGGGTCCGGGCGGGGCTGGAGCAGGCAGCGCTGCCCCCCTCGCCCGGCGGGGCAGGGGTCTGCTGCTCCGCTCCGCCGCCCTCCCCGGGCCGTGAGCCTGCTGGGGCTGCAGCTGCACCTCTGAAATGGGCCCTGAGCTGCTTCTTGCTTTATTGTGGGGACGAGAGAATCACAGCTGAGTTGTCCAGTTTATGGATCCCTGAGTAAATTAACTGTGATTAGTAAGCCACTGCCAGAATGAGCCACACTGCAGGCTTATCTGTGTAATCCCTGTTTGTGTGTTTAAAGACTGACAGGAGAGCCAAAAAAAACCCCAAAAAAACACAGACAAAAAGATAAGGGCTAAAGATGCAGGGTGGTGTCTTGAAAATTTAATTTAGCAGAGAAAATATCCCTTCTAAAACCACTTTATTAACTGCTGTCAAGTGACAGCCATTTGGCCTTCACGTGCTGCGGATGAATTCAGCCAAGTTGTGTCAGACTGCTCTGAAGTGTGGCGTGTGCCACGACCCAGGCCCTTCCCTGGGCTCAGGGTGCATAAAATCTGCATGATTGCTCTGCAATGGGGCTTGTCAGCAGGGACTGCAGCTGGGTTATGAATCACTTTAATTTGTCATGTGAGCTGGTTTCACACCAGCATCTCTGGAGGGAAAATGCTGAAAAACTGGGGGAGGGAGGAGAGGGGGAATGTCAGATGCTACCCCTCTCTTCTACCCCACCCCACCTGGGTTCTTGATGGAAATTATTTTCCCTCTCCACCAGCTAATGACTAGTCCTAAATTAATAAGATGGAGAGAAGTGGCCAATATAAAATGTATGTGTTTTGTTTTCACTTCGGAGTCTAAGGTGGCCACAAGTCATAGTCGGTAATGATGGGGGTGTTATCAGTCACACAATCTGACATTTTGCCAAAAGGTCTCTTTTGTCTCTTCTCTGAAGTGTGAAAACAAGGGATGCTGTTTCTGGTATTCTGTAAAGAAAAATGTGGGTTGCAGAGCCTTAAGGATCCATTAGATGAAGGAAACCAAAGAAGGAAAGAAAAGCCAAGACCTCTTTCTTCAGATAATTACACAAATACTAGGCCTCTAGGGACACTTAATGGAAAACATTTTAGGAAGCACCTGAAAATCTGCCATGGAAATTTCCCATCCTGGCCATCCCATTGTCTCCTGCATCCTTTATTGGGGTAATCCTGAGAAAAATCAAAGACTCAGATAATAATTTGATTTTTCCTTTATTTTGTATTTACTTATTCAGTGGCTGTTAAGGACAATAAAAATGAAAATACCCACTCCTGACTGGGTTCCCTCAACATTTAGGTAAAGTACAGAATTATACAAAACATGTAGATTCCCACTGCATGTTATCCTAGGCAGCAAAAGCATAAACCAAACATAAGCCCCTCCATGGAGACAAATTATTCACCCACCAAAAGAATTACTCACTGTGGGCAAGTAGGCTTTTACAAGGTTGATTTTCAGGCGTGCAGATGAATGTTACAGCTGGTTAGAATTCATTAGTCAATGAATCTGCAGCAAAGGAAAAGATAAGGAGACAGAGATTTGATTTCCCAAGTGGAAAAGGTCCCACATTGTGATGCTGGAAAATGAATGCCCTGGTCTCTTCCTTTCTCAAATTAGAAAAGTGTTTGGTTGTCTGTTTTAGCTTTAAGCTCACAATAAGATCTCCTGAAATTAAAGAATTACTTGTTTTCTTCAATAGAGTGATATCATTAGACATCTTGAGAGACAGCTGCTCCCTGGAGAGGGGCAGGGAGTGCAAAGGCAGCTCCGAACGCCTTTTTCCAGTGCTCCCTCAGCAGGCTGCCTCTCCTCTCCGGGCGTGCCCAGAGCCAGGGACCTGTGTGGCCCCTGTGCAGCCTGGTTTGTGGCTCCGGGGGCACCTGGCAAAATCAGGCTGAGAAGCGAGCTCCATCCCGTCCCGGCCATCCAGCCAGCCAACCCCTCAGCTCTGGCCAACAAACTGTTAATCTTGCAACAGGCAGCTCCTCACAGCAGCAAGCTGCAATCCTGGTAAACAACATATGTGAGAATGAGCTGGTGGAGCTGCCATGAAGACTTTCGCTTCTTCCAGATTCTGGCTCCCCACCACACAGACCTGCTGCTGGAGCAAGCAGAGCCCCCCTCTCGGCAGCGAGGACGGAGCTGCCCAGCGGAGCCGGCCCGGAGGGCGGGAGGGTCCTGCCACAGCAGAGCACAGAGCACACAGCTCAGAACAGCACAGAGCACACAGCTCAGAACAGCACAGAGCACACAGCTCAGAACAGCACAGAGCACACAGCTCAGAACAGCACAGAGCACACAGCTCAGAACAGCACAGAGCACACAGCTCAGAACAGCACAGAGCACACAGCTCAGAACAGCACAGAGCACACAGCTCAGAACAGCACAGAGCACACAGCTCAGAACAGCACAGAGCACACAGCTCAGAACAGCACAGAGCACACAGCTCAGAACAGCACAGAGCACACAGCTCAGAACAGCACAGAGCACACAGCTCAGAACAGCACAGAGCACACAGCTCAGAACAGCACAGAGCACACAGCTCAGAACAGCACAGAGCACACAGCTCAGAACAGCACAGAGCACACAGCTCAGAACAGCACAGAGCACACAGCTCAGAACAGCACAGAGCACACAGCTCAGAACAGCACAGAGCACACAGCTCAGAACAGCACAGAGCACACAGCTCAGAACAGCACAGAGCACACAGCTCAGAACAGCACAGAGCACACAGCTCAGAACAGCACAGAGCACACAGCTCAGAACAGCACAGAGCACACAGCTCAGAACAGCACAGAGCACACAGCTCAGAACAGCACAGAGCACACAGCTCAGAACAGCACAGAGCACACAGCTCAGAACAGCACAGAGCACACAGCTCAGAACAGCACAGAGCACACAGCTCAGAACAGCACAGAGCACACAGCTCAGAACAGCACAGAGCACACAGCTCAGAACAGCACAGAGCACACAGCTCAGAACAGCACAGAGCACACAGCTCAGAACAGCACAGAGCACACAGCTCAGAACAGCACAGAGCACACAGCTCAGAACAGCACAGAGCACACAGCTCAGAACAGCACAGAGCACACAGCTCAGAACAGCACAGAGCACACAGCTCAGAACAGCACAGAGCACACAGCACAGCCCATCACACAGCACACAGTACAGCCCAGCCCAGCACACCTGTGCTGCCCGTGCACCTCGTGCTGAAGGCTGCTGGGCTCACCTGCCTGTGTGCAGCAGGCATTTAGACATGCCATACACATGTACTGCTGCCCAAAGGACCAAGTCCCTCGGTTTTTCTGTGTTTCCTGAATCCATTCACTCCTCTGTTGGTTTCTCTGGTGCTTTCCTCCCCGCTTCCTCCAAAGACTGTGCGGAGGATGCACACATGAAAGGAAGGAAGAGTTGGCCTCTTGGGGAGGAAGTAGACATTGGTGCTGTTTTCTTTTTTTTGTCCAGTTCTGGAACAAAAAAGCTCCAGCCAGGACCAGGTCTGATTAGGTCTTAGGATGAAACAGATGCAAAGTTTCATGTGACAAGTGAAGTGGCACACGGAAACTGATAAATTTTCACATGCTGTTGTTCCCCACCTCTTGCATGGGATCAGAGCTGTTAGATCTGTAGCTGATTAAGTGTGAAACCCAGCACAATAGCAAAAGTGTTGGCTACCAGTTTCTTCATGGTCATTCTGGAGCTGGAGTGTAATATTCTTTTGAAATAAAGACCACAAACAGGGTCTTCCCATTTTTAAACAAGCCCACTTCTTTCTGTCTTAAAAAGAATAAAGATAGAATGATAATAAAGAATAAAGATAGAATAAAAAGAATAAAGATAGAATGGCACCTCCAGTACCAGAGCTGGGGCAGAGGTGCATTTCGGTTCCAAAACTTGCATTAATGCCCAGCTGCAAGAGTTTCCAAGCAGGGCGAAAGCCAGCGAGTCAAAGGAGTTGGACAATTACACTCATTTGTCTGCCTTGTTGGCATTGAAATAATTCAGGCAAGGCCAACTGTGTCACTGGGATTCTCTAAGGTATAATTTAGGCATGAGATGTTTACAATCAACTCTCATTTGCATCAACTGCGAGAAAAACACAGAATTTATTGGTTATTTCAACTGGTGGGTTAACGACAAGTTTAACCACTAATATTTATTCAACCTTCTGCATCTGAACAGCCGGATCCTGCACTCCAGCTACCACGCTTGCTCTGCAAGTTTCCTGCAAGTGAGAGAGGAGCAAGGCCAGGGCCTACCACTGTGGTTCAAGTTTTGCAAAGCAGAATTGGCACCAGACCCATGTGGGTGTCTGACTGAGAGCCCCAGAAGAGTCAGAGCCGTTGGCAACCATATGCATTCCCCTTTTCAGCCCCAGGAACAAGCTAGAACAAAGATGCAGCTTGCCATGGGCCATGCTCTGTGTGCCTGCCAGAGGTGGTTACAGAACTGCTTAGCAAAGAGCTTGATGAACTCAGTGGGTCGTTTGTGAGCTAGGAAGTGCCTCCTTGTGTGCCAGGATCTTGGAGACTGGCCCCCAGAGTGCTTTGTGAGTGCTGCACAAGGAAGTCTAAACGCTGCTAAGCAAGGCTGCAATGAGCACGGTGAGGGATTGACAGATTTGATTGAAACCTGAAGTAAGTTTTGCTGATTTTTTTTTTAATCCTAGGCTTAAAAGACATCACCTAGAAGAGGAACATAGATCAAAAGATAAACCCAGCGCATGTGAGGACCCTGAAGGTGAAAAGTATCATTAAGTAAGTTAAGGGAGCCTGTCCTTTCGTGACAAGCTGTTCTCTGTGCCAGAGGACAGAGAGCACCAAGAGGGAGATGAGAAGGTTAGGAGGTCAGATTCCAGGCTACAGAAATCTCTGTAGGTTCTGTGGCTTGGTCCATCTTGGGCACCTCTGCATGGGTTGCAGGGGAGAGGCTAATGACTGCTGGCTGTGATGGCTTGGGTGCTGCTCATACCTCTTCTCCAGGAACTGACCCAAGCCTTTCAGCTAATTCCTGTGTGCCAGTGGCTCTCTCTTTGTGAACCA
Source organism: Urocynchramus pylzowi (assembly GCA_013397555.1). Taxonomy (NCBI): domain Eukaryota; kingdom Metazoa; phylum Chordata; class Aves; order Passeriformes; family Fringillidae; genus Urocynchramus; species Urocynchramus pylzowi. The sequence goes on from VZRH01006475.1 coordinate 277,820, forward strand.
ATCTTTGGTATTTAGCTGCCTGGCCTGAAAGGACTTACTCTTAGGGAGGAGAAAGGTCCCATATTTCATCCTAAAGGCACCTAGTGAAATACATGTTTTCCCATTGTGGCCCATGACAGATCCTTGGCCATCTCCCCTGGTCAGCATTTACCAGGGAGAAGTTAAACAGCCCTGGGCTGGGGCTGACCCCACAGAGTGGGAGGGGGACTGACCCTCGTCCTGCCCTGGCTGGAGGTTATGCTGGTGATTGCAGGAGGTGGGGATCCCAGGTTTGGGTCTCGGAGGAGACAAGAGCTGACAGAGCCCGAATCCGACCTGATGGTGTGTCACAGGATTTGCCTCCTTCCAGCTTTGTGTGAACAAATCCTGCTGATCCACACCTCAGCTCGAGAGGCAGAGGAGCTCAGCACCCAGGCTGTCACCTGCAGCTCATCAGTCCTTGTTGCTTACTAGAGCTCATCACTGCTCTGCAGACAAACACCAGGAAGCGAAGGGCTGCTGCTGCTGCTGCCCAGCCTTTGCAGGGCTGGTGGGTCACTGAATTCACTGGAGATATCATTCTGCAGCCTGTGTAAGCAGACTCACTGGCACAGAGCTCGGTAGGATTGCAGAGTGATTTGTATGAGTCCTTCTACCCCTTGTGGGGCGGAGTAGGCTGAGGAAAGGGACACCAGAGGCACCCACGACTCCTGAAATGACTCCTATTGCTCCTATGACTGCACAGCTGTGTGCAATGTCATAGATAGATGTGAAATAGCACAAGCTCTACTGCTTATACAGATGGAACAGCTGAGCTGGCATTCAAGTGATAGAAGTACCCCAGTCTCTAACTGTGTGGTGTGTAGACTTTAAAGCAGTGTTAAAAGGACATTTTTACTATTTAGGTAGTTTGATTGCCTTTTCCACTCTCCTCAGGCATATCAGCTGAGGCTGCTTTGTCTTCCTTTGCTTTACCACTACTTCTGCTCAGTTTCAGGCTCACATTCACTGGTGGGTAAAATACTTTGGGTTCCCATTCCACTGGGATATCTGGATAAAAAACTGGTTTCAAGTGTATAAGGATTCATGTGACTGTTTCCATCAGCACACTTCTAGCATCATGAATTTTACATTCTTGAATTTGTGATGATTTCAAATACACATCTGTGCACAGAAACATCTGGATTGTGCAGGGGCTGTATCTTTGCAAGCTGAACTGGAACTGACTGAGAACTCTCCTTCTGTGCTAAAATTCAAAATGCAACCAAATCCAGCATGGGGCTTGCCAACATCTTAAATGTGTATATGGGCACAGGTAGTTTTTATACGTGTGTGTGTGTGTGTGTGTGTGTGTGTGTGACTTTTGATTTACCTCTAATGTTAATGAATGGGTTTCCTGTACCCAAGTGATGTGGAAGCCTTTAAAACTGTTGGGGTCACCAGGAAAATGTTGAGAGTGAGATCACACTGTCTGCATGCAGCATATCGAAAACATACAAGCCAGCTCAGTGCAACATGGTATATCTTTTAAAGCAACATGAAATGTTAACCAAAATGCATAGGATTGTATTAAGCCATGCAAAACAAACAAAAAATTTACAATTAACCACATTTAACCCTTTCACTTCAAAGCACAGAATGTGCATCAACACCAAAGGCTCAATAAGCTCAGTGAACATGGGAGAGAATAACACTGAAGCCACTAAGGTAAGTCAAATTGGTTGGAATTAACAAGGGTACTATGGGCTGTAATAATATATTTACAGGCTGATGATTATGCTGTGGGAAGGAAGGGAAGGGGATTAAATTCCTGTTTAGTTTAGGCTTCATTTTAGTGCAGCCTGTTCTTCAGTAGTACACAGTTAAAAATGTAGTCTGTCAAATCCCACTGACATATTTTGGCAATAGATACATCCTCTAATTGAAAGCAATTGTTGTGTTGTAAGCTTTCCCCTTTTCCCATTTGTTTTGGTTAACGAGTAGTGGTGGCCTGTCTACTTAAACACGTATTGAGCAACTGCTCATGGGGAAGTTAGCATATTGCAGAGCATGCAGCATGATCCTGCCTGACTTCATAAGGAAAGCTTCCTCCAGGCTTTGGTGGAGAATGTTGGAACAAAGCTGGTAGGACCAGCCTTGCTGGTTGCTGTTGCAGGGCTTTGCTGTATGGGTCAGCTGGGCTTCCATGTGTGACCCTGGGGTAGGAGTCAGGCTTCCTCCCAAGGCAGCCAAGCTTTGTTTTGAGCAATCCACATGGGCCTCTGCTGGGATTCCCATGAAGGGATGCTCTGCTTCATGTTGAATTTGCTTCCTTTGCTGGGAGCCAAGGCCTGCATCCTGCCTGGCTGGCAGGCAGTCAGGACACGCAGGGCCCGGCACGGCGGGACGTGGGTGGCCCCCGTTGTCCACAATGCTGTCAGCAGTGCCCCGCAGCTCTGGGGGCCTTCACAAGCCCCTGCTGGGCCAGCCTGGGCAAAATGGTGTGAAAGCCATTGCTACTCACAGAAACCCTCTAAGGCTGGTGCCAGCTGGAGCCAGGGCCCTACTCTGCCATGCCCCCTGCACCCATGCCTGCCTGTGATGCCCATGTTGACAAGAGACAGGTGTGGATGAGAGACTGTCAGTGTAACTGGGGTGGAAGGGACTGTGCTTCACCTGGCCACCACCTCAGCACAGGCTGAGCTTCCCACTGATCAGAACTGGAGCTGCATTTGAACTCATGAGCCACATCTCCAGCCCTGAACAATGTGAAGCTGGGATAAGTGAGTGCTGAGTCCTCCCTAAGCCTCTAAGGAAAATGAAAACAACAGGTCACCAAGGAGGTCTGGGGAAAACTGGGAAACCTGCTACTCGTGCATCCAGTGAGGGTCCAAGTGGTGAAAGAGCTTCTGTCCACCCACAGGGCCCAGGTCAAACCCAGCACAGGCTACCAAAGACACATCTTTATTGCCTTGTGATAAACCTCCCGGTCTAGAAAGTCCTGGCATTATTGTGTGTGTGAACTTTCACCATCACCAAATCTGTCATTAACCCAGAAAGAAACCTTTTTGTGCTCACAATCTCTGTCTGCACAGCTCCTCTCAGGAGGCAAATCCCTCATGGTGAACACGTCAGCTGGCTGCATGCTGCAGACAAGGTTATGACTGCATTACACATTCTGAGGAGAGCAAGGCTCTATATTACACTGGGAAAGGCTCATCTTTGGAAACAAAGAGGCTCAAGGAAGAAAGGCTGGTTTTACTCAGAAGGTGGCTGAGGTCCCCATAAATCCCTCTCACCCTTCCTCAGACAGGGCTGCAGGCCAGCAGCACGGTGGCAGCAGAGCGTGCTGTGCCCCTGCAGTTCCTGTCTGCGGCGCAGCCGGGGACCGCACCGCAGCATGTGCTTAGATTAAAGGACGCTGGGGAAGCGACCTTGCCTTAGTCTCTCTGCTAAGCACCTAGCAGACTCCCAGAGTGCTAAATCATTAGTAAAAACAGTAATGACAGTCTGGTCTCATCCATGAGCAGTTCCTGCAACACAGATTAGTAACAATAAAATGGGGTCTCAGTCCACACTCATCCAAAATTACACCGAGGAGTGCCAATCAGTCTATTTCCAAGTTATTTCTGAGTGCCCTGAAGTGCCTGGGTGAGCACTTGCTGATGTATCCAGCCTGATGATTCAGGAGGCTAACAACTGAGAGCATCAGGGCAGGGTAACAGACTTGGCTGGAGAGAATCTGGGAAGTGTGGTGATCAGGGAACAGCTCTAGCTCAGGCAACACCTTCTGTGTGTCCAAGGGCTTCTCCACTCCTCCTCGTCTCGCCTTGTGTTTCCCTGGTGCATGGCTCTTTGTTCAGAAATGCTGCTTTGGGGACAGCCTTGTTCTGGCCATCTCTGGGCTGGGACAGTGGAGACCAGGACCACTCCACTTTCTTGTACCTGTTACCTTCTTCTGTAGGATAACCACCCCTGGCCTCTGGCAGGATGGGGAGAAGACAGGGACTGGACCCTTGCTCTGATGCAATACAGCTATCCATTGGCCATTTTCCATCAGTACAGGTTTCTGAGATGGAAAGCAAGTGGCTAAAGAGATTCAAAAAGTGTCTGTAAGTGTTTGTGAATTCACCTTGTGGTTGACTGCCAACCTGCTCTGCAATCATATGGACCCAAATTGCACACTGAGGGGCAGGGAGTAAAGGAAATGAGAAAAGGGGGGACTGGCTGCCTGAGTCAGAGCAGAAGCACCTTCTGATCCACTGCACTGCCAGGGCTCTCCCACAGCAGCTTTGGGGTGGTGCCCTGTAGGCCTTCTGTGGTGGCTGACCCCGGGCTTTTCTCTGCAGGGCTGTGTGAGCCAGAGGAGGGGCAGCTGCCCCGTGTGCCAGATGTGCAGCTGCCCCGTGTGCCAGATGTGCAGCTGCCCCATGTGCCAGATGTGCAGCTGCCCCATCAGGCCTTCCCCAGGCACCCAGTGTCAGACACAAAGGTGTGGGGCACGTTGCTCTACTCCCAGGTCCCTGGGGGTCCCTGGCACCCAGGCATCGAGGTCCCAGTGGTCCTGCCTGCCTGCCCTGTGAGCAGCACCTCTGCCGTGCCCTGCCCTGCCCTGCCCTGCCCTGCCCNCCTGCCCTGCCCTGCCCTGCCCTGCCCTGTGAGCAGCACCTCTGCCCTGCCCTGCCCTGCCTGCCCTGCCCTGCCCTGCCCTGCCCTGCCCTGTGAGCAGCACCTCTGCCCTGCCCTGCCCTGCCTGCCCTGCCCTGCCCTGCCCTGCCCTGCCCTGTGAGCAGCACCTCTGCCCTGCCCTGCCCTGCCTGCCCTGCCCTGCCCTGCCCTGCCCTGCCCTGTGAGCAGCACCTCTGCCCTGCCCTGCCCTGCCTGCCCTGCCCTGCCCTGCCCTGCCCTGCCCTGTGAGCAGCACCTCTGCCCTGCCCTGCCCTGCCTGCCCTGCCCTGCCCTGCCCTGCCCTGCCCTGTGAGCAGCACCTCTGCCCTGCCCTGCCCTGCCTGCCCTGCCCTGCCCTGCCCTGCCCTGCCCTGCCCTGCCCTGCCCGGGGTGCTGGGCCAAGAGCTGCCGAGGCAAACCCGGCCACCTCTGGCTGCGAGGGTGGACATCCTTCCCAAATCCACAGGGCACCCTGTGGGCACTTCACACATAACCCCTGCTAAATAAACAGATGTTTATACTCTCTGTATTAAAGTGATGAAGTCCAGGGGCTTGGCAGTGTTGAGTCAATATAACCTGAGTAATTGCATGCGTAACTCATGTTTCCCCTAAAGGGAAAGTGTTCTTGTGTAAATATATTTATCAATAATTAAAGCAGTTTTGAGTTCTTGTGTGCACAGCCCCTCTCCCCCTGCCCCAGCTGAGAGGCTGGTATCCTCAAACCTGCACAGGAGTCAAAGAGGAAGGGATTTTGTCAGGGGGTGATGCTCTGTGACAACAGGCTTGTGGTTTAATTTTGACCTTTTTCTCTTCCTGAACAAAAAATAATGGTGAGATCTGTGTATGAGAGATTTGAAAACCTCTACTACTCCATTAGGAGCATTATCCTGAAATACTCACTGGAGCTTATAACAGCCTAGATAATAGGGGTGGGAAATCATTTCTGGAAAATATTCCCCTCAAAGCATCTTACCAGAAAATTGTTTCCTAATAACAACAATAGCAATAAAATCTTTGTCAAATAATCCTTCAATACCACAAATATTTTGTCTTTAATTGTATCAGTGTAGACAAATGCTTGGCATAGGCAATAGGAGTCGGAGTTCCCAGGGAATTTTTTCTGACAGAGCCAGTACTGGATACCTTTGGGTAAGTCACACATTTTTCAATGTTCTTTGGCCTATTTTTTTTTTTAATTCACTGTAATCTGGAACCTAATTTGATATGCCTTAAAAGGCTGATTTCACATGGAAGATGCTGTGCTATCAGGGTAAGCAGCCATAAGAAATCCTAAAATAGGCAGATTAAGGGTTTGGGATCATGGGGGTTTATTTCTATGCAATTAAAGACTTGATCACATTTAAAAATTGCTAAGTTGTAGTTTAAGGGAAAAAAAGCCACAAACAACTGGAAGTCCCACATTTAAAAATCACTAATAATTCTTAATTAAGGATATGATTAGCAGAGACAATGAGTTAGATAGTAAGAAAGCACAGCATTTAATTCAGTGCAGATTTTCAGTGGACATGGCATGGCCAAGGCAGTTGTATATTAATTAGTGCTCTGAAGAGGGTGAGGAGACAGGAAAGGGAAAGGAAAATTGGCAGGTGTAGAAATGAGATTAGACAACAACAGAGGATTTTTCTCTCCGGAACAGAAGTCGTGCAGAATTCCCATCAGCCTCACTAACATGTTTTGTACAACTAAAGTTCCATGCCACAAGAATGGGCAGGGGACTAAGGCACAGCCTGGGGCCTGGGAGGGCGAGGACAGCTCCCAGGGCTCGCCTGTGCAGCATTTCCAGGCAGCTGTGACCCGACACCAGCCTCCATTTCCCACCCTTGCTTTAGGGGCTGCTGTGTATTTGTGGATGGTGCAGTGCCTCCATGCTCGACCCTCGTCGTTGTGCTGGTACAACCGCGGCAGCTGCGCCGCGAGAGCAAGCGCTGCCCTTCCTCCGGTGCACGGAGCTCCAGCCAGGTCTGCTCTTGGTGGAGACCCGGGCTGGAGGCAAGGATGCTGTGCCCGCATCCCACAGCCGCTCCTCTTGCCGGTTAGCTCCGCCAAAGCTTCAGCTTGAAGCGTGCACACAGCGCTGAGCATGTCATGACCTTGAGCTGCAGCACACCCGTGTCCCCTTCTGCACGGGGACCTGGGGGTGTTGCCCAGGGAGTCAAGCCCCTGGGTGACCTGCGGCTGTGCCCTGTGTCACGATACTGTGGCAGGAGACCAGCTGGGTAATGGGCTGGGTAATTGCTCAGGGCTGTTTCACGAAGCCTGTGGGGACGTGAGATACACGGGCAAACAAAGTATCTGCCGCAGGATGCGTGGCCCCGTCTGCCCCCATCCCGGGATGGACCCTGGCTCTCCGGACAGCCTTCCCCAGGAGTGCTCCTCCGGCTCGGAGGTGTCCCCTCGCGACCAGGCGCCGGTTGACACACCCTCAGACGGGGAGGAAGGCAGCAGGAGTGACCCCGCTCAGGTGGAGCGATCCCACGGGATGGGCTATGGTTCAGGGGCTGTCCCCTACATCATCCCAGTGTGCAATTTGGGAAATCACTTCTTTGGGTCTTTCTTGTTAAAGCGGCGCCCGTTGGAGGGCAGAGGAGACGCGCAGGCCGGTCTGCGCTCCGCTTTTGACGAGTCGTGCGGGCAGAGCCGCTGCAGGGGTGGGGCCTCGTCCCGCGCCCGGTCCCCGGGGAGCGAGAGAGGGGGGATTGCGGGATTGCGGGGG
>VZRH01006475.1:294011-399990 GCA_013397555.1 Urocynchramus pylzowi
TTTTTTTTTTTTTTTTTTTTTGTTTTTTTTTTTTTTTATTTCTGTGGGGTTGGTAAAGAAATGATTTTACGTTGTTGTTTTCAAGTTGGGCTGTAACACCCTGCAGCAGGTGGAGGAGGTGGCAGACTGTCTCTGGCATCCCTCACTTCAAGAGGCCAGGAGAATTTATTGACTTTTTGAGCAGAGGGAGCAGTACTTATTCCCAACATCTGGAGAGCAGCTCTGCTGGCAGCTGCTGTTCTGACAGAGCCAGGCTGCAGGGGCGTGGGACGACTTGTGCCTGGGAAAGCCCAGATCAAACTGGGCCCAGATGAGCCCTTGTCAGACGGGATGTGCTGGTGAGCAGGGTGGACAGCAAAGCCCACCATGATCTTGCCTTGGTACCTGCTGAGTGTCAGCAGGGCTTGTCCAACACAGAGAGTGCACGCTGGCTCCTGACACAGGCCTGAGGGGGCTGGGACCAGGATGTCTCCAAGGAGTGGGGTGTGCTGGCTGTGGCATCCTGCAGCCACGGGGATGGCACACGGTCTGATCTGCTGCTGCTGATTCCTGTGCCTTCCTCTCCCATTAATCAGACCTGTGGATAAGCACAGCCTTGCAAGGTAGGACAAGAGGCTCCTCGGTGCATGGCTTTGTCTCCAGTGGGCAACATGGAAGGGGTTAGCTTGGATAGTTAAGCTCTTTTCCATGTCAGGGGGCTTGTTCTGCTGTGCTGCTCCTCTGAAGGCAACGTGGCCAGAGCCACAGTCTCGGGTTTGCTGCCGTGCTCCCAAGAGTGCTGCTGTGGGAGCCGTGGAGCTCTGGCGGCGTGGTTGAGCCCAGGCACAAACCCCAGTGAAAGTCCCAGGGTCCAGTGAAGCTGCAGGCTCATGTTTGCAGCCACGGAACCTGGCTGGTGCTGTGCCAGCTGCTGGAACAAGGCTGCCTATTTTGGGTCTGAACCATTGGAGGGCTGTTGCTGTTACAAGATGTCTGCAGGTTATGTATTCTAAGTGGAACTGGAATACAAATCTTTCAGTTTTAACCCAGAAGCAAAATTGCCTGAAAGTCTGGATTTTGAAAACATGTACATCTGTTATTTGAAGGAAATCTGGAACTTACCTTTCCATTTCTGTCTCATCTCTGTTTAAGGTATTTTGCTGCTGTGTACAGCTCCCTTCTGGAGCAGGAGCCCATTGATTATTTGGTTTTCATCCACTGTCTGCTGCATGCTGCCAACATCCAGCAGGCTGTGAGCTGCTTGTGGCCACTGCCGTCTCTGGTGGGGCACCTAAATAAAAGGAGCTATTGAAAACCTGGCATGTTCGTGAAAATAGCTGTGTGTGGAGTGATCATTTTAGGAAGGGAAATTTTACAGTATGATGATAGCACTCGATGAAGAAGGGGAGAGGTGAAAGACGAGGAGGCTTCGCCGAAGTTCTTTGGCTTGCAAGTCCCTGTCATCCTCCAGTTTGTCTCCTAGACCCAGACATTGTGGTTCAGGGGCATCAGGACTGGTGTGCTGGTGTGTGTGGTTTCCCAAGGCTGGGAGCTGCCTTGTGCAGCACAGGGGCTCAGGCTGGGCTTTTGGCAATCGGTGTAGCATGCCATTAACTGGGGAGGAAACTGGGGCTGAATGTCTGTTTGAGGGGACAGAAATCAGTGTCTGGAGAGCAGATACAGGTAATGTCTGGTTTGATGGGTGTGGGCCTCTGGAATGAGGTGAGGGGTAAAGGACTGGGATGGGCTCCTGGTGTGTCCCTCCTGGGTGTCCCAGCCAGGACACTGCATGGTGGCAGCCGTGCTGCTGGGGCTGTTTGACTGTGCAACCTCAACTCGACTGCACTCCTGTAAGCTGCTGGAAAAAGATGTCAAGTTTTGGGAGGAGCTGGGGTTGCAGTGTTACATCCCTGGAATCTCCTAACTGTAGTGCCATTTCCTGCTGAAATATGGCATCACAGCAAGCTCAGTGGGTCTCTCCAGAAAGCTTTGGAAACAGCAGCTTCTACAAATCTTGAAGACAAATTATAAAATGATAGAGAAAAGGAAAGCCTTACATGCTTTAACCAAATCAGAGCACTGCTCAGTTGCTGAATCCAGTAGGATCACTGATTTGTAACAACATCTGAAATTATCCAAGTTATATAATTATTATAATCCTAATTTCCTAACTGGGAGGGGAATGGGGTAGGGAGTGGGGACCTCCAGAGTTGAATCTGTGGAGATGTCAACAGGCACAGTGCTTTCAGAGTGATGCCTGGAGAACACTTTTTGCTTTGCTCAGGTGCTGCCTGCCAGAGGAGACAGGGTGTGAGTGTGAGGGCTGGGCACAGGCTGGAGGAGCCTGGCTCACACCTTCATCCTTGGCACTTCCTTTGCACTGATAATTCTCTTTACTTGAATTTCTTCCCCCAGAATGAGGACAGGGGTTAGAGTGGAGTCAGGCTGCACTGGTGATCCAGGGAAGTTGTGTGTCTCCTCTAGACTACAGCTGTATAGCTTGGTTGCTTCTGCATTTGGAGTTCTCAGTTAATGAGTAGAAGGGTTTTATTAAGCTTTCCATGACAAGCTTCTTCTGCGGGCTGGGTGCTCAACCGAGTGGTGGTGGTTTGTTTTTGGACTCTGGTGCTGAGGCTGTGGAGCAGGGGATGCGTGGGGGTACCCAGAGGGGGACAGCACTGCAGCACTGCGTTGCTTCTCAGAGGCAGGTTTTACTTAGGGTGTGTAAAAGAAGGGTAGGGTTCTGCTCATTATCGCAGGGCTTAATTGATTCAGCAGAACTAATGAGGAAAATACAGGAAAACATTTACTACCAACTATTGCTAAATGAAATAGATTTGAACTGACACGTGCAAAAGACCAGTTGTGCTAGGTAAGAAGCTGTTACTTTAATGGATGCTTTTTTCAGCCCTGACTTGCACAGATCTGCCTTCAGAGCACTTAGAGCATGTGAAGTGCTAAGTGTTAGTACTAGCAATAATAAAATAGTAACGACCAGAGATCGAGGAGCCAAACTCATGGTTCATCAGGGACTCTTCCCTGTGGAAGACAGTTTGAATGGCCTGAGTTGGTTACTGAGGCCGAAGCTTAATGTAAATGAGAAACACAGGTTGAGTGGTGGAGGGGTAACAAGGAAAGAACAGCTAAGAAAGTACAGCCTAAATAAACCAAGCATCTTACTCTGAGCAGTTTTGACTGGGGAGGTGTCTCTTGGGCTTCTGAGCAGAAGTGGGTGTCCTTGAGATGAGGCACGCTCGGCTGATCTGCTCAGCCCCTTGTCCCCAGGGAGTGGGAAGAGAAGCTGAGTTTCCAAGAGGGGTGAATATAAAGGACATACAAGCTCTTGCTGCTCAAACACGTGCTGTTCTGACTGTGACAACCCCTCTGGAGCCTGTTTGTTAATCCCTCTGCTCGCCCATTCCTGGTGGATTTGATTGTATAATCTGAAGTATTGTATTTAATGCAGGATGAAGGCTAACATAATAAGCTTGACCAGTCTTCCCGGCGGCATGAAGGATGTGCAATTTTAGTTTAAAAAGTGCTTCTTTTTCACGTTTCTCCACTTTGAGCAGTTCCCCATGCTGTTGTGCTTGCTGTTTCGGTGCCCTGCTGGGGGAAGCACTGGTGGGTGCCAGACCCTGGACTTGTGTGGAGCAAGGAAGGGTTGGGAAGGGTGTTTTGGGGGAGGGCTGTGCAGGTCTGCATTGCCTTCAGCTTTCTTTTCCAGCTGGGGTCAGCACGACAGGGTTGGGGCTGGTGGGGTGATGGTGGCCATGAGCTGGGCCAGTTGTGGCTGGAGGAGGGACCAGAGGAGATTTAGAGGGGAATCTCACTCTCAGCTGCAGGCATCCAACTTTGGTGCCACTGCTGGAGCTGAGGCTGGAGCCTCTGAGGACTCGCAGCAGCAGATGGCTGGATGGCAATAGGGACCTGTGGTTGTTCAAGCTGTTGTCAGGCTGTGGCCTCACGGCAGCAGACTGGCTGTGCCTGCAGCCCAGCAGTGCCCTGATCCTGTCCCAGTCTCTGTGTCCTCCTGCTGAGGTGGGTTCTGGCAGGCACAGCCGAGCGGGCGTGCGTGCTGTCTGCCCAGGGCTGCCACTGCCAGAGCAGCAGATGGAGCTTGGGTTTTGCCCTCTGAGCTGATCTGGGACGCTGAGAGCCTCTTGCAGCACTCACACTCTCACACCTCTCGTGGTTTGAGGTCTGTGGCTGCGGTGGAGGTGGGCATGGCTGCTGCTGCTGAGTTGCAGTGCTTTGGCCCAACCCAGCCGTGCCCTTCCCCAGCCATCAGTCCTGTGCTTGCTGTGTCCTGCCTTCTAGCAGAACTCTGTGCTCTGTCCCCTTCCTTACCTCGGCCACCAGTCCCATGGGAGGCTGCCAAGAGTGATATTTAGGAGCTGGCAGGAAAGAAAAGTTTGGAGTCAAGAGGAGAGAGAGGGAAGAATGAGTTTACTAAGAGTGATAGCTCCCTGCAGGCACAAGGTCCAGGTGGCTGCTGGGAGCAGAGGGATGTTGGGATAGACCATTGCTGGTGTCACATTAGTGACTCACAAAGTACCCTAGCCCAGGGCTGGCATTGTGCAAACGGGCAAAACACAGCAAAACCCCCACCTCCTCGCTTGAGGAATTTGTGGTCTAAGCAAACAGTGAAACCAGAGTGCAAGTCTCACTTTAAGCCTTTTTTTGGTTTTTTAAGAATGTCTGCTGTGCTGCGTGGATACTGTACTGTTGGTAATTCTTGAGAATAAATTGTCCGGATTCATTTTGCCAGAGATTCTCAGCCTGAGTGCCTTGACTGGCCACAAGTGCACATTGATTTGCCTCCTGTTGCCTAAAAAATGTGATGGGAAGTCTGAGGAGCTCTGTGCTAATGCCTGCCCTTGAGCAGCACTGCAGCTGGAGACTGCTTACATCTCAAGTGCCTCAACAGTGGAGTTCTCTTCTGAGGATGACATTTTCCTTCAGGCATCCCAAAAAGCCTGGTTTTGACAGGTCTGGTTGCGACACTGCAGCAGATAAACGAGTGATTGTGTGTACAAACTGCTGGGGACGGGGGAGCCCCGGGGGGAGCACTGGGGGCGTGTGGCTGGGCTGGGCCCTGCCCGGCACAGAGCAGGGCTTGTCCTCTCCCTTGGCCTAATGCAGCCAGGCTGGCTTGGCATCACTGCCTGTGTCCATTCTCCTGTGCAATATTTCCCCACTGGTTTTTAGCCTGTCCCTACTGTTCAGTGCAAGCCTGTGTCCTGCTGTTCTCTTCAGACAGAATCCTAATTATTCTGAATATTCTCTCTGCAGTCAGAAATTTCCCTGAGTCATACCTAAATGTTAATAAAAGCCTAATGGTTTATGTTAAGGAAGGCAAGAGATAAAACTAGAGCCCTTTTATCACAGCCTTTAATGGCCTGAAAATGTCAGTTGTGTGGGAGCAGCTGCCAAATTTTGAGCCTATGAAGATGATGGCTAAGTCCCACAAATCAACAAGTTTGGAGCGGATTATCCGATGCTGGCTGTGTCATTTTCCCAGGACTCCAGGCATGCTGGAAGCCAACACTTTAATCCTCTCTGATACGAAGTCTGAAAGGGGCCGGGCTCCCCTTCTCACTCTGGAGCTCTGGAGCTGCTGCAGTGCAGCCAGCATGGCCTCGTGGAGGGCAGGGGCTCTGGGCTTTCCTCTGCACCGCAGCTTCTGAGTCACAAATTAGCTCCAGCTTTGCTTGAGAACTATTTTTAAGGTCACAAACACAGGATGCAGAAATCAGCGCATTTCATGGTCTTCCTGAGAGCTGCCTCACCACTCCTCTTCCTCCTTCTGTTTCCAACAGACTTCCTTCCCGAAGGGACATCCTGCATGCCCAGGGCTGGGGAGCTGTAATGGAAATTCTGGGAAATCGCTTTTTATGCTCCTCGTAGGCCTGGGATAAAGAACTGAACTCACACTGTGAAGACAGCTGAACTCTTGAGCTCTGATGTGGCTGGAAATCTTTTATCTCTGTCCCATTTTGTTTCTGCAGTCGCACTCAGGGGTTAATCTGAGTAGCCATCCTCTTAGCTGTGGCCCCTTGATTTGAATTCATTTGCATCACTTGTGAAGTTTTGCAGCAATAGCACAAATTGCAGTGTGCAGGGGCACAGCAGCATGTTCCCCTCTGCCTCGTGGCTGGCAGAGCTGCTCAGCTGCTGCTGGCTGTGGCTGTCCCCAGCTTGTGCCCAAGAGGCTCCTCATCAGCGACAGAGTGGCAGAGTCAAACGCTTTGTGGGCAGGAGGTTTCGGATCTAGAACCACCTCACAGTTCTGTGAGGTACTGAGTACCCAAAGAAAAATAGAGGCAATACAGTAAATGCCCACGGGGTGTTTTAAAATGTAGATTATAGAAAGAGATTGGTTTTGGAAGAAAACTCAACATTTGTTCTTTTCCCACTTCGGGATAGGGCAGCTTGATTTAAGGAGTGAGATTTAACCCCTTCCACTTGGAGATGGTCTTCTACTCTATTAATCCAGTGAAATTCCCCAGCTGTGGTGACTGCCTGGTGCCTGCAGAAGGATGTGACTTGTATCCTGTTTACTGTAACGTGGTGGAGTTAGCTGTCCTCTTGGTGCTATGGGGAACGGGTAGCAGCAGCACAGCATGTCATCCCTTCTTTGGGCCTGGGAGAGAGAAATACCACATGTCTCCTACCCATCCGTTTGTTGGAAGACCTGATGTCATTTGAAGAGAGGTGTTTCAGAGGAAGGATGTGTGCAGCCAAAATAAAGCTTGGCCTGGGTTAGAATAGTTACATCCTGTTTACTATGGAAAACACTTTGCACTGATATGAGCTCTGAAATACATGATTTATAAGCAGGCAGGCGCTGCAGATAAGGGACTTCCCGTGATTTTGGCCACCTGTGAGAAGAAAGGGCCATGTCTTTCAGGCTGGCAGGCAGTGATGCTGGTCCCAGCTCCTGCACAGCTGCCACAGAGAGGAGGTGCTGAGCATCCCTTGGGGTCCCAGCTGGCTGGAGGTGCCTCTGTGCCTCAGTTTCCCTGCAGGAAAGAGCCTTGTAAGCTTCAGGTGGTGATATTCTTAAAGAGTAATGAAGAAGATCTAGAGATAATCATCCCTAAGACAAGTAAATAACCCCCAGTGAATTTCTAAATAGCTGTTTGTGAAGGGAAGGAATCATTAAATCAGAAACATTAATGGCTTGCCATGTCCTCTGTATAGTACAAAAAAGTTGTGTGGCCCAGTTACAGAGAAAGTATACACATTTAAGAATTTGGGCTGTGATTTTACTTTTTACTAGAGTGAGATGCAGTAAAACTGCAAAACGCATTTAGCATTGCATCCACAAATTTGATCCTTTCGTCTTGGTCCCCTAAGAACAGAGCTACAGCTTTGAATGTGCTCCCCATTTGGCACTCATCTGAGCAGAGGAAGTTTTTCACATCAGGCTTTGTCACTCCGTGTCTGGCGCAGCCAGCGGTGACCACGGGGTCTGGAGGGACACAGGGGACCAAGGTCAGGGTGGATTTTGGAGAAGACCCAGCCTGTCTCCAGTGGCCCTGTGGCTGTGCTAGCCCAGCAGCAGAGATGTGAGCCCTGGATGTGTCTGCAGCAGGACGATCCCTGGGGCAGGGCTACGTGCAGAGGCTGCTGGGGGGTGTGACTGCTCTGCTGGGTACTCCAAGCTGTTTGCCCAGCAGCTGCTACAACACACCAAGGGCTGGCTGGCACCCACAGCTCCTGGTGAGGTTTGCTGCTGTCCTCTACCCTGCAAGGAAGAGGAGTGGGAGTGCCATGGCCTGCAGTCCCCATGCTGACTGCTCCCTGGCCCAGTCGTGGCCGTGACAGGGAGGTCACCAAGCCCCTGTGGGTGTCTGTCTGGGGTTTTCTTTCTTTTGCTGGTGCAGGGGCACCATCTCTTGCTTATGCATACAAAGCCCCATCCCTTTGCATTCCTTTTGGGTTTTAGCATGTTTTTTCCCCACTTCTCCCTAGGAATGTGTTGCTGTGGTGTGGCACCAGCCCAAGACACATGGTGGTGGCTTGGGGGCAGATGGGCATGAGGCAAGAGTTGCATCCCAAAGTGGGATGATCCTGCAGAGAGACCCTGCACAGTCTCACCCTCCTGTTGCAAAGCCTAAAGATTTGCTTAATCTTCTGAACTGTCTGGAGAGAGGGGAGAGCCAAAGCTTTAGCCTGGTTCCATTAATGAAATAGTGATGATGCCTAGGGAATTAGCATCCAGGCCCTGGTGTAGCCCAGGGAGGAAAGACTGTGCTGAACAGGCTGTGGTCACCTTCTGCCTGGTGGAAGCCACATTCCCATTCCCTGACAATGCAGCCTCAAATCCCTGCATTTATTCTGCTTAAATTCAGACTTCTGTCCGCTTCTGTGGCAGTGCTACCTGCCTTATGACTGGATTCAGAAAGGCATAAATGTGCTTTGTCCTTGGGGTGTGGGATGCAACCCTGCAGGCATCTCTTGCTGGAATTTTGTACAGGCACTTCCCACAAGTGGGGCTTGGATTGTGGCAGGTGACCTGTGGATACCTGCTGCTGCTGGAATGCCAGCCCTGCATTGGGGTGTGACAGCAGGGTCACAGCATCCCCTGGATAAACCTGGGGTGACACTGTGGGTGACCTGGTAATGGCCCTTGAAACGTGCTCATCATTTGGAGGGCTCCAGCTGCAGCTGCTGCAGCTCAGAAAAGCTGCTGCAGGAGTGACTGCAGGTGAATTGTTGGCAGTGGGACTGTTGTGATGTTCAGGCATTGTCGAATCCATCCAAGCTGTCTGAGCAGAAATTACATGAGAATCTCAGAGGATTTGGAGTAAGGGGGTCATAAATCCTGGGTGCATCTTGGCAAGGTAGCAGGAATATGAGGCATCAGTTCCACTTGCAAATGCTGCTGTCGTGCAGCAAATGCACTAATTAATTTATCACAGGAGAGTCAAGTCTGTTGTCTTGCTCTCGACCAAACAAGTCAAATGCCTGCTCATAGACCCGGGTCAATGACAAGTCCTTAACCACTGCTTTTGGCCCTGGGCACCTGACAGTGAATGGATGTGGAAAGCCTGTTATCAGCACCGTGCCCTACGTGCCAGCCCTTGCGGGTCAGCTCAGCAGCCAGGGCCAGTTGAATTTTCCTGTTCTGTGGCTCAGCAGTGAGGGGCTCTAGGAAGGCAGAGCAGGGCTCTGAGAAGTCTGTCCCCGCTGCTCCTGAGGGGGTGGCAAGGGAGCACAGTGGTGTTTGTGCAGCCTGTTGATATCTGTGTCTCTCCCCAGCTGCAGCCGGAGCAGCTGGACTGTGGAGCCGCTCACCTTCAGCACCCGCTGGCCATCGTGAACCCTGTCACAGCCACCCCCATCTTCACCTACAGCGGCCTGACGGCGGTGGCAGTGGCCAGTGTCAACAACTACACAGTGGTGTTCCTGGGCACGGCCAGCGGAGGACTCCTGAAGGCAAGTGGGGCCCAGCAGCAGGGGCAGCAGAGTTAGGGACAGGGGGGTGTCGGGGCTCCCCTTCCTGCACCTCTGCTCTGCCCAGAGGATGACACCTGTTGTCTCCTTGGCTTGAGCACCTGCTTCCTTCAGGCAATGAGGGAGGCATTGGGTGCTGCCACAGCCCGGACAGTGATACAGGCTGCCTGATCACTGCTGGCTGTTAATCACTGCTCAGGGCTGCCATGTGAGCAGGATGTTTTTGATAAACCCTAAGCTGAAAATGCTATTGTGCAGCGTTGAATTATTAATTAATTTTATTGTTTTATTAATTATATTAATATAATTTTAAAACAATACTATTATATACACAATATAATATAATTTTAATTACAATGTTTTGTTATTATTTTAATTGTTGGAGTTATTAAAATTATTAAAAGCTCTTCGAATACATTCTCCCTCTGAGGTGCTGGCTTTTGAAGACTCCATGTAGACAGGGGAATCACAAAGAGATTCTTCTTCACAGCTGAATCCAAAGCAGGTGTGAAGCCATGGTGGAGGCTGTTCTAAATAACACGTAAGAGGTGATGCAGGGTGATGCAATGCCCCAGCTCTGCAGCCAGGACACAAGGCCAAGCTCTCAGTAACCTTAGTGCTTGAAGTTTGCCAGAGAAAGTTTTGATTCCAGGCAGCCACAGCAGTCTGGTAAACTGCCAGTATCAAAAGTCCATAGAGAAGAGGGGGAAAAGGCCTGGAGCAGAGACAGCTGATACCTGCTTTATCTCTGCCTTGGGGGACTGATGCATAATGCGGCATACTGGATCAAAATACTTGGATAGAAGGAAACTTACCCAGTTTCTTTCCTTCCGTCTTAGTGCTCCTGGCAGAAATGTGGGAACAATCACAAAGAGGCTCCCTGCTTTGATTTTTGCCCACAGGGGCAGGTAATTTGTGAGGGTGGGAGGGAGCTGGCGCTGGGCCAGGCGCAGAGGGCTGGGGGGCACATGCCACACGCAGAGCAGCCTGTTCACACGGCATTAACAGCTCTGCTCCATTATCATCGCAGAGACCAGCCTTATCTGCAGTGCCTCCATTAGGGAGAGGCTCCTGGCTGCCCTGTGCTGGGATAATTTGCTCAGATAGCTGTAATCTAATTCCACAACACAGCTGCATAACCAGAAGCCCTTCTACCTTTGGGGCTCCTTGCTCTTTGGCACGGGACACAAGGTACTTTGCGTGAGCAAATCATTCAGATTTGTTGCCTGAGAAAAGACAGCAGAGGGGCAGAAATAGTGCTTGCCCAGCTCCTGCCAGCAGCAATTAGGGCTACCAGGGGCACGTATGGCAAATTAATGCAATTCTGGCTGCAGACTGGCATTTGGTGAGGACCAATCTAGCCGTCATGAGAGGGTCAGCAGTGCTGGGGCAGCACTGGGTGCAGTGCCCTCCAGGGTAACAGTGGGAGGGAGGGTTTGTCCTGATGTGTGCAGATGTGGAAGGCTGCAGATGAGTCCTGTGGTGGCTTTACCCAGGACTCGCTCTGCTCCCACCAGCACCCAGGGCAGTGCGTGTCCTCCAGCCCACCCCAGCCTGCTCCCCTGCTGCACCAGGACTGGCGGCCGCTGCCCCTCTGTGCTGCTGTGAGGGCTCTCCCCCAGAGCCTGCAGCTCCCTGGAATCCAGGGAAATTGGCTGTGTGAAGAGGATGTAGGGTGAACCTGCCCAGGAGGCAGAGGGAGCCAGACACAGGTGTCTGTAAACAGCCACGTGGAGGATATCTCAGCAGCGAGGGAGAGAGGATGCAGTGGGGAATGTCAGGGCTCAGTTTGTGGACATCGGGTGATCCCAGGGAAATAATTTAGCTTCTGGCTAGCCAGCTTTTAAAATGGACAGAGTGGTATTACCCTTTTTCTGCATAGCTCTCTGTGGTATGTTTCTTAGCAGAGCGAAGCCTGAGCCTGTGCTGTCATACAGGGGTGTGTCAGTGCTGCTGTAGTGTAAGAATTAATTAATCTATGTTAATTAATTAATGTACATTTAGAGAACAGAGGCACACTTGGTCATTACAATTATTGCCTTCCCTTGCTAGTAAGAAGGCCAGAATTTTCCTCACTCCCTTTCTGTTTTAAGCTGAAAAGTGACTGTCACGAGAAATTGTGTAGCCCCATTGTTATTTCCTCTCAGCAATGCCACATTTAATTTACTGAATTTTCAAGTCAAATGCCAAGACATTCAGAGAACTGAAAGGCAGGCTGATGCTGTGCAGCCTCCTCCATCACTGCCAGCACTTCGGCTGGTGATTCATGAGGCAAGGTAGGACTTGGCACTCTCGTGGCAGCTGCCGTGGTCTTCTGGAGTCAGCAGGGATAGAAGCTTCTTCTGGCTGAGAGTGACAACACTTATTTTTCAACTATGCAGGGAGCAGGAGATGCCATGCTGTACAGCCCTGTTGCTGATTTTCACTGTTTTTCATTAAGTTTTGGGAACTCGATGTTCCTGTGCAGAATGTGTGTGTGTGTGTGATGGGGCCTGAAGGCTGGTGCCGCTTGCGTGAGGGTAACACAAATGCTGCTGTGCCTGCTGGATGAAGCTGTGCAGGGGTAGAGCCTCCAATCAGACACTTTCCAGAGGCACCCCCTCACAGGGACCAGGGACAGTGAGTGTCCTGCATCACTGAGCAGGGCTGGGGCTTGCTGGGCCGTGCCATGCCTGCCCAGTGACACAGAGCTGACTTTCCAGGAAAGCTCTGTGTGTGCAGCCTGCAAAGTGTGCAGAGATTCACAGTGCTTGACAACTTGGGGCACCACTGAACACCACTCTGGTTTTTATTTATGACCAAGGAGAAATAATCTTCTGCCCTTAGGGTTTGAAAATGGTCTCAGTGAGTGGCCTCTTCTCTCTACAGATAAACCTGGACAGTACGATGAAGGTTATTAGCAGGAGATCCATTTCGGTGGCTTACGGAGAGCCTGTCCATCCCATCATGCAATTTGACCCTTCTGATTCCACTTACCTCTACCTGATGACCTCTTACCAGGTGAGATCTTCAGTCCTCAACAAAACAGTTCTTGGAGCACAGCACGCATTTGATTTAGCTCAGAGCTGGGAGCAGAGAGGGACAATAAGATTTTCTTTAACGGTGAGAGCCAAGATGTTCAGAGCTTTGGCTGTCACTGGGCTTTGTGGGGAGCTGCCTGTCCTTTCTCCTGTGCTGGGTGATAACACCATGCAGCCCAGCTTATCAGGTCTTTGTGGTGGTCAGGTAAAAAGAAGAGTGAAAGATACTGAAACCGATTGCACTTACGGGAGTGCAGAAATAAGCACAGAAATAAGGAAAGGTTGTTCCTGTACAGAAACCCCAAAATGACAGTACATGGTTTTTAGGGAGGCTTTCAGGAGATCCTACAGACAAAAAGTCTGCCTGTCAGAAGTGGTCCCCAGGGAGGTTTCTGCTTGGCAGGAGGGCTCTGCAGGGACCTGGAGAGCCGCAGCAGGTACAGACAGGCGGGCTCATCTCCAGCAAGTTAACAGAGTAGGAAGATGAGAGCTGAGCGCTCCAGGCACTGAAGGTTTGTCCTGAATTACATTTTAATCTGTCAAAACAGATGCACAACCCCAAGTGTTACATGTTGCATTTGTGTTTTCCAAGCTCTAATTCCCTGCAGATTGGTCATTATCATTTCACAGACCCCTCCCAGGAAGCCTCTTTAGCTGATGGCTCCGACTGTCTCATCTTAGCCCCTGGCTGGGCTGTGCCCTCCTCTCGGGCTGATCAAACAACTGGTGTGGTGCTCGTGGTGCCTTCTCTGACTGCTTCTTTTCCAGTAAATCTGATGAGTTAGTTTCTCTTTGGTGGAGTTAGCATCTTGGGAAGCTCCCCAGGAGCTTGACAGGGTTGGGGTGGGGTTGCTGAGCCCCGCAGGGCTGGGGAGCAGTGAGGTGCTGTGAGTGAAGTGGGGCTCTGGCCAAGGAGCCTACAGCCTGGAGTGTGCTTGTCTGGTGGGAGCTAAAGGTCTTGGCACCTCACATTTTCAGTCCCCACTGCTCCAAACCACTCAGGTTTCCTTCCCAAATGTTTAGAGATCAAAGGAGGAGAGAGCAGAAACCAACACATGCTTTCCCTTCCAACTGCTCCTGCCAAGTGAGTCCCCAGAGGTACTTAGATTTTTTTCACAAATCAAGGTTCCTAGAGTGGTGCTGCTTTCTGATCTTTGTGTAAACAGCCAGAGAGTGCTGGGCTCTGTCTGGAGAGGAGTTTTCTGCAGGTCTGGGTGAGAGCTTTTCACATAGAGGGACAAGCTGTAAGGCTATGTCCATCTGACACCTCTGAAAGGTGCAGTGTCACATTCTGTAACCTGGTCTCACATGGCTCCTGCCACGGCACCAGTTGAAAAGGAGCAGCTCAGCCCAGCCTAGCTCAGCTCAGCTCAGCTGGCTGCAAACCCTGTGGTTTCCCAGGCCCCAGGGATCATTCCTGTCTTGGGGCATGGAGCCCCTGGCTTGGACAGGCTCCAGGGGCCCCCAGTGGGCAGCAGGTGGCTTCTTGGGCTCGTCCCCATGCCAGGTGGCCATGGCACAGCTCCAGCTTCCAAGCCATGCCAGGGATTGCTCCTGTGGTGTGCTGGGTGAGTTTGCTCCAGGGGAAGGGTATGGCAGCCCGAGGTGCTGGTGCCCTGTCTCCAGCTGCTGTGTCCCGGCCGGGCGGGTGTTCCCGTGGGGCTGTGTGTGTGTTCCTGTGGGGCTGTGTGTGTGTTCCTGTGGGGCTGTGTGTGTGTTCCTGTGGGGCTGTGTGTGTGTTCCTGTGGGGCTGTGTGTGTGTTCCTGTGGGGCTGTGTGTGTGTTCCTGTGGGGCTGTGTGTGTGTTCCTGTGGGGCTGTGTGTGTGTTCCTGTGGGGCTGTGTGTGTGTTCCTGTGGGGCTGTGTGTGTGTTCCTGTGGGGCTGTGTGTGTGTTCCTGTGGGGCTGTGTGTGTGTTCCTGTGGGGCTGTGTGTGTGTTCCTGTGGGGCTGTGTGTGTGTTCCTGTGGGGCTGTGTGTGTGTTCCTGTGGGGCTGTGTGTGTGTTCCTGTGGGGCTGTGTGTGTGTTCCTGTGGGGCTGTGTGTGTGTTCCTGTGGGGCTGTGTGTGTGTTCCTGTGGGGCTGTGTGTGTGTTCCTGTGGGGCTGTGTGTGTGTTCCTGTGGGGCTGTGTGTGTGTTCCTGTGGGGCTGTGTGTGTGTTCCTGTGGGGCTGTGTGTGTGTTCCTGTGGGGCTGTGTGTGTGTTCCTGTGGGGCTGTGTGTGTGTTCCTGTGGGGCTGTGTGTGTGTTCCTGTGGGGCTGTGTGTGTGTTCCTGTGGGGCTGTGTGTGTGTTCCTGTGGGGCTGTGTGTGTGTTCCTGTGGGGCTGTGTGTGTGTTCCTGTGGGGCTGTGTGTGTGTTCCTGTGGGGCTGTGTGTGTGTTCCTGTGGGGCTGTGTGTGTGTTCCTGTGGGGCTGTGTGTGTGTTCCTGTGGGGCTGTGTGTGTGTTCCTGTGGGGCTGTGTGTGTGTTCCTGTGGGGCTGTGTGTGTGTTCCTGTGGGGCTGTGTGTGTGTTCCTGTGGGGCTGTGTGTGTGTTCCTGTGGGGCTGTGTGTGTGTTCCTGTGGGGCTGTGTGTGTGTTCCTGTGGGGCTGTGTGTGTGTTCCTGTGGGGCTGTGTGTGTGTTCCTGTGGGGCTGTGTGTGTGTTCCTGTGGGGCTGTGTGTGTGTTCCTGTGGGGCTGTGTGTGTGTTCCTGTGGGGCTGTGTGTGTGTTCCTGTGGGGCTGTGTGTGTGTTCCTGTGGGGCTGTGTGTGTGTTCCTGTGGGGCTGTGTGTGTGTTCCTGTGGGGCTGTGTGTGTGTTCCTGTGGGGCTGTGTGTGTGTTCCTGTGGGGCTGTGTGTGTGTTCCTGTGGGGCTGTGTGTGTGTTCCTGTGGGGCTGTGTGTGTGTTCCTGTGGGGCTGTGTGTGTGTTCCTGTGGGGCTGTGTGTGTGTTCCTGTGGGGCTGTGTGTGTGTTCCTGTGGGGCTGTGTGTGTGTTCCTGTGGGGCTGTGTGTGTGTTCCTGTGGGGCTGTGTGTGTGTTCCTGTGGGGCTGTGTTCCTGGGGGGCTGTGTGTGTTCCTGCCACGTTTGAAGCAGCTGTGCTGTTGTCCTGCAGATGGCACGGGTGAAGGTGGCTGCCTGCAGCCAGTACTCGACGTGCTCCGAGTGCCTGGCCGCCGCTGACGCCTACTGCGGGTGGTGCACCATGGAGACCAGGTGGGGCCGGCCGCGTCCTGGGCGCCTCAGGTGTCCTTTGGCCCTCAGCCTGGGCAGCAATTTCTCTGCCTTCTGTATTTCCCCACAGTCACGCTACCAGCAGTCTTTTTCCATTCCTTACAAAATAGGTGCTGTTAGAATCTATTGCATCTGGCCCAAAGAGTTGGGATGTTCTTCAGAGCCAAGATTTCACCACAGCTGCTTTGTCATGCCACAGGCAGCTGCCAGTGCAAAGAATTTCTTGCAGGTGTCAAACCATGGCACTGGGAGAACCCACACCCTGTGAAAGTCCATGTTTTGCCCCTGCAGATCTCATCTATCAGTAGAAGACAATCACATGCAAAAGGGGCTATTCAAAATCAGATTCCACATTTGCAAACTGAAGATGTTGGACAAAATGTCATCCTCTCCTCCTGAGTTTGGGTTCAGCCTGGCCTTTTCCTGCCTTCCTCAGTCCCAGTGCTCCACTGGTGCTGTGGGAGTGAATGTTTTTATCATGGCAAGCAGACACTTAAGCCATAGCAGGAAATGTTAAGGCTTAGCTGCATGGATGAAGGAGAAAAATACAGACACAAGATTTTCTCAGGAGCTTCCCTCACAAGGAATTCACCATTTTTATCACCTGTTAAAAAACTCATCAACCATGAGCTGTTCCTCTGTTCGTTGCAGGTGTTCTCTGCAGCATGAGTGCACCAACTTCACAGGGGCCAACTTCTGGGCGAGTGTGAGTGAAGGAGTGCAGCAGTGCCCTTCCATGACCATCCTGGAACCTGAGATCAATATTGACAAAGAGAACCCGGTGCGTTTGCTGCCCATTCCAAGTCAATCCCCTGCAGGGTCCGTGGAGCCACTGCCTGCTCCCAGGGCAGGTGACCACCCCTGCTCCTCCCGTGGAGCAGCACGGCTCCTGGTGGCTTGGTGTGGGTCAGGGGCTGCTGAGCTCTGCTGCATCAGGCCAAGGCTCTCGGGGAGCTGGGGGTGAGCTGCTGCAGCCCGGAGCCTGGGCCGGCTGGAGGCCAAGTCTGTAGGAAAACAGCAACCAGAGCTGAGCCTACAGGCAAAACCCACCCGGAGCTGCTGCACCAAACACAGGGGAGGGTCGCAAAATTTCAAACACAATCAGCTGCAGACAGCTGAGTCAACTCATTTCCTGGTTTTGTATTGTTGCTATTTTAAAGTATTTTAATTATATTTTAAAGGTTTCTATCAAAATATTATTTGTTTAAAGACAGACCCTGTCTGTGGGCTTGTTTTTGGAAGAGTTGCCTACCTCTGAAAAGCTTCTAAGATGTTGAGAATTTCTAAATATAATTTTCTGTGATAATAGCTGACTTTTTTGTCTAATATAGGCCCTGATAATACAAATAAATGGAACCATCCCGAACTTGAATGGAACAAATATTTCATGTGACTATGGAAACAACATCCACACGGTAGCCAGAGTCGCTGGGGATTATGTAAACCAATTTATTTATTGCAGTTTGCTTCCACACGAGAAATATCCAGCATTTCCTGATGACCAAGGTATGCAGAGGCAAACAAGATGTGTTCCTTCTAACCACTTTTGTGGACATAGTTTTTAATAGGCTTTATTTATTCTTTCAGTTGTACGTGCAGTTAACACATACAGGGAAGAAAATCCCGAAGCTGTGTCTGTTTTACAGGGCATGTGACTCTGAAGCGTAGGAGTTCCACCATCTTTACATGAATTGATAGTATTTCAAATCTATCAATTTTTCTTTTAAACATCAGAATTTAAATGCCAGTTCATGTACTTATTTTTATCTGGTTTGGGCTTCTGCTTTAGATTTAGTATTACCGTGTCAAAACCATTTTAGCCCTGGGCAAATAATGTAGTTTTTTGCATTGATAATTTCAATTGCTTTGTTTAATTTCCCTCCAAAACACACGCTGCCTTTCAGGAGAAGTTCTGGAGGAAGAGCAAGTGGGTCCCTTTAGGGGGGCCCACTAAAGGAGCTCAGGGTCCACTAAAGGAGCTCAGGAACTCTTAGCCCCCTTGTGCAATCAAAAGCCAGCCAGACGTGTCCAGTGTCCCCTGCTTTCCCAGGGTGCCAAAGGGGATGCCTGTCTCCAGGCTCCATGGAGCTGCCTCAGAGGAGATGAGTGCCTGTGGGTGAGGCTGCAGTCAGCTGAGCTGCTGGCTGAGCTGCCCAGACCTGAACTGGCCTTAGCAATGCAGTCCCTCAGCCCCTCTCAGTGCCTCTGGAGAAGTTTGATGCTTTAGTCCAGACTTGAGTGCTTGTAAAGTTTTCATCCCTCAAGCCTGGAGTGAATGTGCTATTGAAGATGGCTGACTTCAGTCAGGGGAGAATCAGCTAGTCCTTTTGAAAATTCCACTCTTGCTAGGCCCATTTGTAAAGCTGCATTGCTTTCCTCCCAGACTGTCCGAAGAATGGGAGATCATTAACTGCCCTGTATTGTTGGTTTCAGCAATGTCCAAATGAATTTCTGGAATCCAGTGCACTGATTTATTGTCTGTATTCTGAAAGAGGCATTGTTTCTTCTCCCTGGTGCTTATATGGCAAAATTGCAAAGAAAAAAAAAAAATAGGCAATTTTGGGGGGAGGGAAGGTAGTATGGTGTGTTGAGCAGCCAAAAAAGGGATTTCCGCTCTCTGCAGGTTTGTTGGCACAGGGAAAGTGAGCGGGATTTTAAAACATGATAACTAACATGTTTTAATTACCACATTTTAAAAATTATAGTTTAGCACCAACTGTACGTGAAGTCAATAATTAAATCTGCTAATTAACACTTGCATAACATGCTGGAATTTTGTGCTGAAAGTCACCATGTTCTTTTTTGTGAGAGTAATGTAAAGTGCTGATTTAGGAGGGAAGAGCTGAAGGTCAGAGGCAAAAGGATGACTGGTCCAAGTTCTGAAATGCAGCTCGGAGGAAGCCCTAGAGAAAACAAATCATATTTAGCCCTTGTTTTCCCAAGGGTCTCTCTTGTCTGCTGAGTGTGAGTGTGAGCAAGGGGCTGTTGCAACCCAATATTCTTTGGCTTGATTTTCTCAGACCACGTGGTCGTCGAAACTTCTCTCCGGGTCAACAACAAAAACATAATCCGGGCCAATTTCACCATCTATGATTGCAAAAGGATTGGAAACATTTACCCCAAGAGAGCGTAAGTGACCCCGCTGTGCAGGCAGCGGAGCCGCCGTGGGCAGGTGGTGGCAGGGCAGGGGTGGCGCTGGGGTGACAATGGAGGGGCAGTTTGAAGCTGGGAGGTGCCAGCACAAGGCAGGACGAGGGTCCTCCTGTGTGGGGTTAATGGGGGAGCTCAGCCCCTGAGAGTAGGCGGCTGGGGGCCTGGCCAGCGTTTGGCAGGATCGTGGGAGATGTGGTGCCAGAGGAGGGTCCTCAAGCCATCTGGACATGCTGGGTTTCTTTTAAACATAAATAATATTTTTAGATAAAGCTTGTTCTGTTAACCCTTCAGCAGCAGAGGTGGCCTCCCCAGCAATCTGAGGGGCATTGGGAAGGGAGGGTCGTACTCTCCTGCTCCTTCCAGCCCTGGGTGGCAGCAGTCACATACCGCCATCAGCTTGAGGGGGCTCTAGTGGCACACACCAAAACTCATCCACCTCTCAGGAGCATGATGTCAGGACCTGACCCCAGGGCCCACCAGCACTCCCACGTCTGTGTAAACAGCAGGGAGAGTCTTAGGCAGGTCCAGCGTGCCAGGCTCCTCAGAGAGACAGATGAGGGGAAAGAGATTTTTGTTTGGAAAAATGTTTTTTGCTAAGGAGGGGAGGGTGGCTCTCAGTCTGCCATGGCCTGAGGGCAGGCAGGGATGCCTGGGGGTGATGGGCTCTGGCCACATCCCCTGCCAGCTCCCAGGGAGAGGAGAGGGAAATCCAGCACCTGCCATGGGTTTTTCTAGGCACCATTAAAGGCTGAACAGTGTGAAGATAGGTTGCAGGGCTGGGGTGTGGCCCCTGTGAGTATAGCAGCCTATACTCTGCTTCCCTCACCTTGCCTTTGCCGTTTCAGGTGCACCAGCTGCCTCTCGGCCAGGTGGAAGTGTCACTGGTGCCCCTCCGCCTACAGCTGCGTCTCCAACCGCTCGCAGTGTGAGGAGGCGCTGCGGATGGAGGTGAGGCTCCTTCGGCTGCTGCTCGGGCTGCGAGCTCCCCTCCCCAGCAGGGGCAGCCCTCGCTGGCTGTGCCTTGTGCCTGCTGGCTGGGGCAGCCCCTCAGCAGGTGCTCGGGAGGGGGCTGTGTGTGCCGTGCCCTGCCTGCTGTGCCGAGGCGTGCCTGGGAGGAGGCTGGCTCCTGAACTCAGGAGTTCAGCTGTCCTGGAGCCTCCTGTGGGCTCCGTCTCCTGGCTTTCCATGACTTCTCAAACCTGGAGCAATGCCGCTCTTTCTCCACATCCTGGGCCACCTGGGTTTGAGTGCAAGGAGAAACAGCCATGCTCCACCATTCCCTTAGCTTTGACTCCAGGTTGCTTTAAGTTAATAATGTGCTGGGGCATCACTGGGGTGCTCACCCAGAGGAGAAAATCACCTTTCCAAATTGCAGCTTTAATACCCAGAGACCCAGAGTGTTCCTACTACTGAAGTTTAAATTGAAGTTAATTTCAATAAAGCGGGCCTTTTAGCAATCAATCTGCTCTAGATCTAAGCCAAGCTTTTACACTGTAAATTGAATATCCCTTTTGAACCTCTGCTCTTAACTCAGGTCTCCAGTGTTCCCCATACTCATCATCCAGAGGAGTCTGGCCCCCTGTCAGATGTCCCACCCTCACTCTCAGGCTGAGCCCAGGGCCAGCCCTGGCATCCACTCTCCTCCAGTGGGGAGGAGTGCAGGGCATGGGGGTGGGTCTGAAGCCACCACTTGCAGCTCCAGATCCTGTAAACAGGGATGGAAAAGTCCCTGCCAGGTGGCAGCTCCCAGCAGCACAGGGCAGTGTGTTGGGGTCAGCTGTGCCTGCCTGTGCATACCCAGGTGTTTTGGGGAAGCATCCTCTTCTCTATCCACTTCAAAGGTTTCAGTGTTTGGCATTTTCTCTGGCTGTCTGGATGGGTGCTGGGAAGTTGAAAACCATCCTGATGGTTCCTCCTGTTGGGTGTCTGTCCTGTGCCAGAGCCTGGGGAACCCTGCAGGGGTCTGGCACACGCTGGCTGTTGGGGCACTGGGTGCTCGTGCTGTGTGTGCTGCTGGGCACTGCTGTGCTGCTCATGCCAGGGACTTGGGGGTGTCAGTTTAGCAATGACATTGGGTGACACCAGGGCTGTGGGGTCACCTGGGGACTGCCCCGGGTTAGGCCTGGATTAGCAAAGGACTAACTATCTCCTTGGATCTCCCTCTCCAGAGGTGCAGTTGGGCTGGATGCTGACCTGCTTGGGCATGTTTGTTTTCTCCCTGTGCCTCCTGCTGGTCTCGTGAGCAGGAGAGGTGCTCTGTAGCCCTGGAAACACGGTGCTTTCATCGTGCAGTTGGAGCTTTTGGTAAACAAACCATCACTGGTGCGGCTGCACCTGAGCATGGCTCTGCAGGGAAAGCTGCATCCTGCTGGCTCCATCCGCAGCATCTTGGACATTCTGCCCCTTTCCCCTGATCCAGATGTGAAGGATATAGTCAGCTGGAAGCTCTGTTTCTGGTGGCTGGTGAACAGCAGGAGAAGGGGATGCAAGATGACAAGTTAATCAGTCCTCTAAAGTATATTTCTCTGGGAAGCTGTGCCAGCTCTGCTGACGTGCAAGGACTCACCAGGCCAGGGGAGGTTTTGCTTGAAATTGTAGCTGTGCTGGTTTTATTTTAACTCTTTTTATTTCCTTGGAAGAGGCTTGGGACTGAAATCTCTCTCCAGTTGTTTGCTTTGCTGTTTTGCTTCCCCTATCACGTTCATCTCTGTTATTTAATCTCCTAGTTTAGGCAGCACCTACTATGCTTGCTTAGATGAGTGTCCTGACAGAAGTGAAATATTTCTTCCACAGTCAAACAGGCACTTCCAGGTAGTTCCCTGACCCCTGTCTAGGTCTGGGGAGGGCAGGAGAGAAATCTCCCCCTCGCTGCATGTCCAGTCCCAGGGATGTGTTCAGCTGCAGGGATGTGTCTGAACAGGCATCCCAGCACTGGGAGGGCAGGCTCAGCCTGTCCTTGGAGCAGCAGCAGCACTGGCATCAGTGGAGCCACAGCAGGATAACCTTTAATGCAAGCGAGAGGAAATCTTGCCTGCTGTAAATGATTCTGCATAATGGACCAAGTATCTTGTTGTCTTTTACCCCAATGGCTCCACTGTCACAGGCATTACTCTGGATGTACCCTGGGGCCATGCACAAGCTGGCTTCATTTTTGCTGTAGTTTTGCAGTGTGATTTACGTCTCATGAGAGAACAGGACGGGTTTGTCACAGAGACTGGAATTCTGAGTCAGCTCCAGTGTCTGAGACATCAATTTGAAACAAGAACAAAAGTAAGGAGACAGATGACCTTTTAAAATAATTTTTCAGCTTCATTTAAGCCTTTCACTGCAGCTGCCCTGCTGCTGCAGCCCCCTCACTGAAGCCCCTGTAGCTCCTCATGGCCTCTGTCCATGCACACGCAGGCTGTGCACTCTGCAGCTGTGCAGGAGGGAGACCCTGGAGCTGCAGGAGGGAGCAGTGCAATGAGTGCAGCACAGCTCACAGGGGGGAGAGGGTCACACTGGTAGATCTGCCATTGGAGGTGGCAGTGCCTCCTTTCAGAGTTATTCTGGCCCTGTCACAGCCAGAGTGGCAGCTGAGGTGCAGGTACACGGTCACCGTGCCCCTGGCAGTACCCATTTCCCAGTGAAATGAATCTTAGCAAGGACCTTGATGGCTCCTCTTCCCTTGTTGCTGAGGATGTTCAGCATGCACCCTGCTAACCCCTTTTTTTCCTTATTTTTGTACCTAGCAGAAGGAAATTGACTGTCCTCAAATAGTACCTGCCCCTTTGGAGCCAATGCCCACGGGTGTACCTCGGAACATCATGATCTCACTGGCCAATGCAACTTTCTCTAAGGTAAATGAGTTCCTAAAGGCATTGGGAAGGTTTGGACAGGTGTTTGGGGGAAATAAAGCTCCCTGTTCCCTTGTGGGTGTTTGCTCCAGCACAGAGCATGCTGGTGTCAGCTCTCCCAACCCCACACCCAGCCTGGCCCCAGTGCCCGCACTGAGGAACAAAGGACACAGCTCTGAGTGGTGGGCAGGGAGCCCTGTCTGAGCCACGGTCTTTGAGTGCAGCATGGAAGCATTGTTTAACTTCAGATTGTCCCTGCAGAGCTCATTTGGTGCGAAAATGTCCTTCAGGTCATCACTGCAGAGCTTGTTTGATGTGAAAAAGTATTTTTTGTGAATTTTTCTGACATGCCAATTCTAACAGCAAAAAGCAGGAGTGGACATCAAATGGTACCTTTGGAGATGTGCTGCATGCCAGAAGGAACCAGAGGAATTTGGGTAAAGAGGCTGAGCACTGGGAAAGTGCTTGAGTAAGCTCTGGTTTGTAGAAAGCTGCCCTGAGTAATTTTGGGTCAGATCAACCGGGCTCATGGAGCCAGGTTTGCCTTGCCCCTGCTGATGATTCCAGCATCCTGGGCACCCAAGTGGCTCCTTGTTCTTCAGGAGATGAGAATTTCAGAAGTGCAGGTGGAGCTGTTCTGGTGTGCTGGAGGGTGCTGCTGGAGGCCATGGAGGCACCACTCCCACCACCCCTCCTTGTCCTCGGCACAGGGGGAGAGCAGCCCCTCGTGCCTGGATGGGGTGGCCTTTTCCTGCACAGCTCCAGCCTCCAGGAAGGAGGCTGTGACCTCTGCAATCAGCAAAACAGGGTGAGAAATCCTTCTTCCTGTCTGGATGATGGAGGTGGCTGAGGAGGAAGCAATATTGCACGGAACCCACAGGAAATGGAGTCAGCAGGAAAGGGGCAGCAGGAGAGGCTCTGGCAGTCTGGCTTCCTTCCATCACCTCCTGCTCATTGTCCCAGGGTACTGGGTAGGATTTCTTCTCCTTCCCTCTCTGGAGGAACTCATGAATGAATGCTGCTGAAGCTGGGAGCCTCAGAGCCGTGCCCCAACCCCTTTGCTGCACGGGCAGGGACACGAGGCCAGGGCTGTGGGTAGCCTGCAGAGCCCGAGCTGCTTGGGCACAGGTGGTGCACTGGGCAAGATTCTGCCTGTGTGTTTGCTGAGCCAGGAGCCTGGTGCTTCCTTCCATGCTTCTTATCAGATCTGCCAGTTTTAAAAGGGTAGTTAGACCTCAGTAGTGGTAGAGGATCAACTGCTTGGAGATAGGATTTCTTCCTGCAGGATGAGGGCACAGCAATAATTTGGTGCAGGATATCATCCTTGTGTTATCAGGAGAACAGCACAGAAGTCTGTCTTTGAACCTGTTCTCAGCTGGGTCCTTGTTTGAATTAGAGATTTGCTCATTGTAGTTGTTGGGAGGAGGAGGAGGAAGGTGACTTTGAGCCCAAATCACTTGACTGGTTTGGGCTGGTTTGGACAAGGTGGCCTGGGACAACGCTGGTTCTCAGTCTGTGCTGCAGCATGAGTCCCACACACCTCGGCCCAGAGGAGCTGTTGGGGGTACAGGAGTCCAGCCAGGCACAGCTCTGGTCTGTGTGTGCTGTGGGCAGGCACAGCTCTGGTCTGTGTGTGCTGTGGGCAGGCACAGCTCTGGTCTGCACCTTTAGTGTTGGGTACTGATCTCCTGCTTGACTTGGGCAGAGTTCAGGTGCCAGTGGCAGAATCAAGCTGGGACACGGACCCTGCTGATCGACTGACAGAGAACTGCACAAAATGGTTGTTGCAGCCATTCTACCCTTGTCTTCCCTCTCCTAGGAGACAGCTCTGGAGTGCCATTTTGGGACAGATGGGACGTTTGAAGCCCGGTGGGTGAACTCCTCTGCCGTGGAGTGTGTGCATGTGCTGGTGAGTCGAGGGGTGAGGCTGCCAGCCTGCTTCCCCCAGGCTGAGGATCAGGTCCCAGGGCAGGCAGGGTCTCACCCCCAAGCTCCCACCTGGCAGTGGGACACCACTTGCTCTCTCCCCTTTGTCTCTGCCTCCTGCATTCGCCCCTCTGGGCGCTCTGCATGTGCTGATGCTGGCAGGGCACACACGTGTCACCGGTGCTGTGTTCCCAGCTCCGTGGGGATCTGCAGTAGCTTTGGCCCCCCGCTCCCCTGGGGCTTGGGAAAGAGCTGCTTGTTTACCTTTCTAAACAGGAAGAGTTCAGTTCAGACAAAAAAAAACTGGCCTCCTTTCAGGATTGCTGTTTCTGTAGCTTTTATTTTCAACAAAGAATTAGCCTGAGAAAATGCTGTGATGCTCACTGGAAAGCAGTGTGTGGTTGTTGGAGGGCAAACTGCACCTGCAGAATGCAGCAAACATTTGGGCTTTCACCAGTAGGAACATTGCAAGTGGAAGCTGGAGAAGAGCACTTTCCCATCACGTCACCTGTATCACAGCCCCACACTGAGAATGTGCAGACAGTCCAGGCTGCTCGTTTTCCTGTCCATTTCTGCTAAAAATAGCAGCAACCCAGGGCTCTGTGCTCACCACGATATGCACTGTGTCCTGGTGTCCTTTACTGGGACTTCAGCAAAATTATTAAAACAAAACAGCTGTCCCACTTCTTCTGCTAAGGGTAAGACCCTTGTGTCTGGAGGAGCAGTGGTCAAAGAAGCCTCACAAGAAAGGTCAACCCATGGTGGAGGGGGGTGGGGTGTTACCTCCTATTTTACTAAATTTCATAAGGTTTTGTTTGTTTTTTGTGTGCAGCTCCACACATCAGAGAAAAGCCATCGCTTCCCAGTGAACCTCCAGCTGAAGGACAAACCAGACAGATTTATTGACAGTCCGGAGATGATGACAGGTCTGAGTTGAAAATATTTTTATGCTTCTCTCATCTGGTTGGGTTGAACGACTCTCAAACCTGGGCAGAGTTTATGGCTGCAGGAGAGAGCCCATGGCTCCAGTGGGCACAGCGCAGTTCCTTCTCTCAGGCACATGCAAAAAGCGTATTTACCCAGAGTCACCCCCATGAAGGAGAGCCCCGAGCCCAGACTGGCACCCACACACCCCTGTCACAGCCAGCCAGAGTCAAGCCCTGCCCAGAAGTGCAGGCAGCTCGGGTCTCACCTGCCAGCGTGCACGGCTCAGGTTACCTGGTGCTCTCAGTCACAGCCGGGATGTGGGCTAGAGAGGAATCCCTCCCGGGGAGAGAAGGGACGGGGCAGGGCTCTTCCCTCAGCTCTCACAGGAGCCTGGCATCAAGGTTCCACATGCTGTGAAAATTGAGTCCTTCTTTTTGCTTCCTCTGCTGGGAAGGAATAAAATGTGTAAGCACATTTCACCCCTGGCCTGTTCTCTGTCTCTGCGAAGAATGGCTGGATTCCCAAAAAAGCCCTTGCTACATCAGCAAACTGAGGAAGGCAGGCAGTCAGACTCGAGATGAGTCAGACTCAGCCCGGTAGCCAGGCAGGAGCCGGGCTGGCACAGCAGCCGCCGCACTCGCCGTGGCCCGAGCTTTGGCCGTGCCCCTTGCCAAGGGCTCTGGCTGGAGGCAGCATTCCCGAGCTCCTTCACTTCTCAACAGTGTCAGCAGCTGTGGCAGAAGGGGCTGATTTATCTGAGGTGCAGAGGAGAAGGAGAGCCCAAAGAGAGTTTTCCCTTGGAGGATATCTGTGACAGGGAGAAAGACACGAGCACCAACAGCCAGTGACCAGGACAGAAAGGTTTCCCTGTGATAAACCCCTGTAAAGGGAGGAGGATTATCTTGCAAAGTGAAAATACCTGGAAATACCAGCATAGGCAGACATGAGATCTGGTTTCTCTGCAGAAAGAAGAGGCATAATTTTGCAATACAGTGGTAACCCTGAGGAGGGGGGTGGGACATGGGGTTTTGGCTGTGTAGAAGACTCAGCTCTCTGTGTGGGTGGCGCTGGGAGCAGGAACCACAGCAGAAAAAGCGTGGTGGAATTCCCCTCCTCCTGCATGGAGAAGGAGCTCGTTTACATAGGCCATGTTTGCATCCATCGGAATTGGCCAGAATATTTGGAGTTCCCACGGGACTGTTATGCTGCTCTGGCTCCTCCTCGCTTTGCTCAGGCTGGTGTGAGTCACATTAGAGAGACTGCCTTGCATCAGAGATCTGCTAGACAAACATGGGCATCTTTTAAAATGTCTTTAATGAAATCACTGATGTTATTGTTTATAATTTCAATGTTTATTAGCTTTTATTGTACGCTCTGTTTTGATAGTCCATTGAAGGAATAATAGTCTTTGATAGTCCATTGAAGGAAGCTCTGCTATTGGTTGGAAAACCACCCAGTGTAATCCCCTGGGGAGACTCCAGATGACATGGAATAAGCTTTTTTTTTGTGGAGAATAGGGGAAACCCTCAGTACCAGTGATGTTTCGTTAGCATGGCACAGGCAGAGTGTTGGTGCTGATGAAGTTTCATTAGCACAGCACAGCAGAGCATTGAGGCTGAGGGACTCATTAGCTGCTCAGGAAGTGCCTTAAGATGCTCCTGTGAGCAGAAGTGCCAAATGTGTCTGTTTCTGTTTCATGTGCTCCTGCAAAGTCTCCTGTGGGGAAAAGGGTGTGAAAGCCATGTTTCCTGAGCATTTCTGACTGTTACCTCCATGGATACCCACACTTCAGTGGCAGAAGTCTTGAGGCTGGAGAGGAAATGTAGCCCAGGGCACCAGCTAATGGAGATGTGAAGGCAGTATAACAAAAACATATGGAAGTTGAGCTGAGCAGATCTGAAGGGAGAAGAAGTCAATGAAAGGGGTCTGTGGTCACAGAGGGAAGGAAAGAACTGTAAACACTGTACAAAGCACAAACTACCCCAGTTGTTGTCAGTGTGGAAGCAATGTGATTGCTTTCCTGGCAGGATGGAGCCAACTTTGCCAAGCAGCTTCCCATGTGGATGCTGAGAGTTGGAAACATGCAGCACTAATTGACAAAAGGTTCCAAGTTTGGGTGTTGCTTGTTTTTCAAGGGGGAGAAAAAGGAAAAGAACGTGCTAAATTCTATTGTGGTGTGAACAAGCGCACAGGCCTTGTGGGAAATCTGCAGGACGGCAGCCAAGCGCTGCCTCGTCGCGCTGCGTGTGCAGACCGCTCTGCTCGTCCGCTGGATTTCAGATTTCATTGGGATTAACCTAGCGGGCAGGTGGTGGGAGCGGGGGGGCCGTGTGTGTTGGATTGCCTGAGGCTAAGCACAGCTGTGAGAGCCTCAGGCCTGCAGCTCATGCTGTCTGTTGTCTCCGGCGGTTCAGTGGAGGTGTACAACTGCGCGACCGGCAGTGCCGACTGCTCCCAGTGCTTGGGGAGGGAGGACCTGGGGCACCGCTGCCTCTGGAGTGAGAGCAGCTCCAGCTGCAGGCTGCAAACCGAGCCTCCACAGCTCTCTGACGTCTGCCCGCCTCCTGAGATTCGCAAGGTAAGACCCGAAGGCAGCATGGAGGGTGTGGCATGGAGCGAGGTGGCGGGTGGTGCCAAGGGCTGGGACTGGCTGCGCTGTGCTGCCTGGGGCAGAGGAGGATCTGCACGTTGTCCCTGGCACAGGATGGGGTCAAGACCAGCACTGAATTGTTCACTGACTTTCTATGGTGTCAAGTCACCTAGTGCTGAGGACATCTTGCTAGTGACAGGATCCAGTCTTCATCATGTTAGAGGGAAAAACAACAGCAGCACAATCGTGGCCAGTACCCTGTCCTCTCGCAGCACTGGGATGTTGTCATGACCCCTCACAGTGCTGGGGGCAGCAGCTGTCAGGTGAAACCAGTGTGTAGGAGTGGGTTCAGAGCTGGTGTGTGGAAGAAAGCATGTTTCTTCCCAGATGTGTTTGCAGCTGAAGTGATCCTTGACTAAACCCCCCTGCCCAGCACAGCAGGGAAGTACGATGGTTTCTCCTCTGCCAAGCTGGAGCAAGGAGACTCTGGTGTTGGGTGCACTGGGCAAGCAGGAGTGTGAGGAGTGATTCTGTCTGCTTCTCAGGGCTCAGGTGGTGCTTGGGCACCGGGATTGGCTCAGGGGTGAAGGCCAGAAGCTCCTGGTTCTCCCCTGACCTGGTCTAGTGGAAGGTGTCCCTGCTAATGGCATAAATCATAGATGATCTCTGAGGTCTCTTCCAAACCAAACCATTCTGGGATTCTGTGATGCTCTGACTCTGTGACCTGCCCCTTGGTGCTGCAGATCGAGCCGCTGCGTGGGCCTCTGGAGGGGGGCACGCTGCTGACCATCCGCGGGAGGAACCTGGGCCGCCGCTTCAGCGACATCCTGGGCGCCGTGCGGGTGGGCGGCGTGCTCTGCGCCCCGCTGCCCCACAGATACGTCGTCTCTGAGACGTGAGCTGGGGGGCTGGGGAGGAGGGACCGTGCCCCCTGCATGTCCCCAGCCCATGCCTGCCCTCCCTGTCCCTGCCTGGCCGCAGGGACAGCTGCTGCCATCTGCCTCATCCATCCACAGAGTCGTGTGCCAGACCGGAGAGGCCCCGGAGGTGTTTTCGGATGTGGTCACGGTGAACGTGAGCCGGGAAGGCAGGTCCAGGGAGCGGTACTCCTACGTGGTGAGTGGCTGCCTCCTGGCTGTTCCTTTGGTGATTCCTGTGCACCTTAAAGGGGGTGTGCAGCTCCCCATGCCTTCCCCAGCTGGCTGAGAAACAGGATCTACAACTACATGTTGGGGTCCTTGAGGAGCTGCTGAGGTGTCACCTCACCTGTGGTTACCTGTGTGGGGTGTGGCAGGACCACAGCAGGATGCTGGTGGCACAGCCACGCTCCCAGACTCAGCTCCTGTGGGGGTCTGTCTCAGTCCAGCTCTATTGACAATTCTCCTGCTATAAAAAGGAACTCAGTTTTCTCATACCTCTTTTGCTGAGGTGTTATTACAACCTGCGAGATTTTTTGAGTCTTGTGAAGCCCCTTTGTGCTGTGTAAGTTACATTCCATAAACTCACATTGTTTAGAACTGATATTTTTGCTGCAGAGATTGTATTAGTTTTTGCATGAAATAATGTGTAGGGATTAGGCTGAAGCTAACTCCATGTCATTGTGCAATGAAAAGCCCTTTATAACTTTGTGCTGTGCTGTTTCACAAAGATAGCTGTCCTGGATTGTAGCTTTCATCTCTATAAACCTGGAGAGAAATCCATGCGTTTTTTTCTCTTCCCTACATGAGCCTTCTTCTTGGACTCTATTCATGGACAGCCATGCTGGGTGGGTGCTGAGAGCACGTGGTGTGCTTGGAGCCTTTGTGCCTCCACTGCAGCTTCATCTGGGGCAGGACAGTCTGTTCTGCAAGTTGCTGGCCTGGGAGGAGAGTTGGGGCCCCAGAAAACACTTTGATTCCTGATGGCCATTGTGAGGAATTTGGGGCAGATCATGGAGTGTGATTCTCCCACCCTGAAGCTGATGACAGATTGGGTGTTTAGTTCAGGGAGCTGACAGCATGCAGCCAGCACAGGCATGGCACACCCCAGCACTCAGCAGAGCCAGGCCTGACACTGCATGGGGAGAGGCTGGTGAGTGATGGCACTGCCAGGCCAGTCTCAGCAGGAGTTCCCACATCCCATTTCCACAGTTTCCAGGTGTCCAGGTTCACATCCCAACAGCCCCCCTTGGTTTGGGGATTCTCAGGGTGTGTGTGCTGAGCTGGTACATCCCCCACTGCTGGCTGAGAGAGGGGAGAGGGGCCCAGAGAGTGGAACAGGGCTGGGCAGCTCCTTCACCAGCTCTTAGCATGTGAGGAGAAGCCTCTCAGGAAACACCTGTGGAAGCACCAATGCCAAACAAAGCCAGTCCCTGACCCCAGCCTGTGTCCATGGCAGCCCTGTGCCGGCAGCTCCTGGGCAAGCTTAGAGAGCAGGCTCCTCCCTGGAGTGGGAGAGGAGCTGTTCCTGCTTGGGTGGCACAGTAGAAAACTTCTGTCTCTCTGTCTGTCTCTGTTTGTCTGTCTTGTCTGTTTTAGCAAAGTTTGGAGCAGATATGAGGGGGTGCCCTGCCTTGTGCCCGTGCTGGGGAGGGACACTGCATGATGGAGGCGTGTCACACTGAAAGTAGCTTTCAGGCCTTTTGCAGACCAAGCAACACTCTTGTTTTCTTGGTTCTCCTCTCCCATCCGATGGCATGCAAATGGACTAGCCTACACCATGCAAGGCTGGTCTTGCTGAGACCAGAGGCTGGGCACTAGTACAGTTTGCCTGGAAAAGTTTAAAAGCCTTTCAGAACTGCCCTTCCAAAGAAGGTACTTCATGAAATACCAGATATTGTTTGTGTGCTACATCTTTCAAAGTCCCCATTGTACATGCCTAGAAGAGACAGAATTCAGCTGTAATTGTACTGAGGAGGAGGGAGAGGCTTCTTCAGGACATTTCAGCAGGCTGTGGATGAGCTGGATTTGCCAAAGCTGCGGTGGAGGTGATTGGTGCTGGCAGTGCACCAAGAACAGCAGCCCCTGGCTCTGGCTAAGGGGAAGGGCTTTGGGGAGCAGGAATAATCCTCTCTGCTGGTGCTGTAGCTGCACTTATGAATATGTGGGTTAAGGGCAAGGCCAGGAGACAGCTGCCTGCAGACAGAGAAATAGAAATTAGCAAAACAGATCTGGTGGAAATGGGTGATGGTCAGAACTGACAGAGGAAATGGCAGTAGAGGAGCAAAGCCATCTGAGTGTAGGACAAGGGCAAGGGTAGATGTTAACATGTGGGTTTGTGTGACAGAGACTGCCAGGCAAGGCTTTAACAGCAGGCTCAGCCTGCGAGGGTCTGCTCTGCAGAGCAGGGCATGGGCTGGGGGTGAGCAGGGCCACCCCTGTGGGTCTGTCTGAGAGGGAGTCACCAGTGCCCTGTGGAAGGGTCTCGAGATCATGATCTGCTCTGCCCTGGCTGTCCTGCTCAAATGGAGCAGGGATGCTGCCAGCAGCCTCTCCTGGGGTGATGTGAGCAACAAGAGGGCTCAGTGCCACGTGAGTTATCAAAGCCTCCAGCTCATGAATCTCAGGAAGATTTCCAGGGGCTGCAAACACAGATAACATACACGCTAATTTATGCTGCAAATGGCAAGAGGCAAAGTAACTTCCCCCTCAGTTCCTGTTGCCTCAAGAGATGCAGATTTGAAGCTTCCTTAGCAGGGGTCTGATATTCAATTATCTAAACCCAGGTGGCCATTTTACCGATCTCAAGGCCATCCTCCAGTGGGGCTTTAACATTATCCTTGCATTTAGGAGGACATGGATCTGGAAGGGCTGAGATGGTGAGGGAGGGAATGAGTGAGAAATTTCCTTTTATTGATGGACCTTCTGCAGTCACTGGCTCTGGACCTCCTGCTGGAAATCTGAAGGGAATGGTGAGATCCTGGGCTCCCGTTTGGCCCCATGTTTAATTTACAGCCAGTATTTAGGGACCACTGAGAGTCACAGAAGTTTTATATAATCTTACTCCTTAGTGTTTGTATCACTTCTCTTTTTCTGAAGCCTTGCCAGCAAAAGCTTTTGCTATGCTGCTCTTTGAGCCTCACAGTGCTGGACACTTAATCAAAGTTCTGAATCAATTCCCATGTACAGTGTGGAATATCCAGCTGCAGATTTACCAGGCTAGAAAACAGATTTCCCCTTATGTTTTTAGCTTCCCGTGGTGCAGTCCATAGCTCCTCTGAATGGCCCGAAGGCAGGAGGAACAAGAGTGACCATCAGAGGCACCAGGCTGGATGTCGGCTCGGAGCTCCGCGTCCTCATCAACTCCTCCAAGCAGTGCACGGACCTCAGGTGGGAGCAGGGCTGGGGGCTGGCACTGGACTAGTGCTGAGAGCCAAAGCATTAGGAAGGTTGGTATTGTCCCCCAGGAAGTCAGGCAGAGCGAGGGTTTTGATGGGGGCACCACTGCGTGCTGGCATGGCATGGCATCCCCCTGCTGCCCTTCCCCCTGTGTGCACGGGGAGCGGGCCCAGCAGCTGGGTGGTGTGAGCTGGGAGCTGCCCCTCAGCAGGCCTGGAGGAACAGCTAGCTGGCATCTGACTGGAAGCTCCTTGTCATCTGTGGCTGCCACCTGCCAGCCTGACACCTGTCAGGGTGCTCAGGCCGGGCTCCAGGCTGTGGCTCCTGCAGCTCCCGCCTCGTTCCTCGCAGCCGCAGCGACAGCACCATCGCCTGCACCGTGCCCGCCGTGGAGCTCACCGGCGCTGTGCCCGTCTGCGTGCAGTTCGAGAACAAGTCTTGTGCCAGCCACAACATCACTTTCAAGTATGAGAAGAACCCGGTTATATCAGACATCAACCCCAAAAAGAGCCAGATCAGGTGAGATCCTGCCCTAGCTGAGACAGCCTGTGAAAGAGAGGGTCAGCTCCAGGTGGGAGAGGGAGGGGAGAGGGTCCTGCCAGGAGAAAGGGGCTTCTCAGCCCTAGGCTGGACAGGTATAGAGGGTGCCTTAGCTTGCTCTTGGGGTGCTCCAGGGTAACCCCAGCATGGGAGTAGAAGAGGTCTCACACACCAGGACTGTCCATAGCTTCTTTTGATGCATTTACGAGTGGAAAAATGTCAGCCTTGGTAACTACACTGTGCACACCTGGTGAGTGCGTTGGGGAGGCCCAGGTGGGGGCTCTATGAGACCCTGAGGATTTTTCTTGGCAGTATTCTTGGAGATGAGATTTATAATTTTGGATTTCAACCTTCCCTGAGGTCACAGTATTTAATTTTTAAAGTGTGTTGTTTTTAATTTCACATCTCTGTGGAGTTCTCAGAATTCTCTTCTTTGGATACCGTGGTGAAATACCACCCTCCTCACCTGTGGAGCCTGAAAAACTCAAGCCTGACAAGGAAATTTGGGAGGCTGTGCAGCAGGCCATCGCTGAAAGCAGCACGCTCATGGGCCAGCGTGAGCAGGCTCTGGTGGTCTGACCTTCTTGGAACAAAGCTGCCTCTCTGTTCCCAAGCACAATGCCAAGGCTGCAGGCTGTGGGAATGTTAGGGGAAAGGCAGAGCCATGACTCAGCCAGGCGCAGCCCCTCGCAGGCTTCCAACTGCTGAGTGGCGAGAGCAGTGTCTAAAAAGAGACAAGGGAAGAATGTCCTGCCTGTAGTCACAAAGGAAACCACTGGGGTATTTCTCAGTCACCTTAGTCTGCTTCCTTGGTACTTAGAGCCGTTCCCAAATTTCAGAGAACAGGGATGGCAACTGCAGGCTCTCTCCAGCCTCTGGCGTGGCTCGTGCAGTCTGACTGCTTAGCACATTGCTGGGCTATTGACCATGAGGTGCCAATAACCTGTGAAAAAATTTAGCTGGATCTGATTTCTCTTACCATATTGATAAAATAATCCATACAATCAAAATCTAAACCAATGCAAAAGTTGTACACTAGTCTGCAGATGTGACAGGCTAGTGAGAAACTTGGATCATAACTTCCTAGTGCTATCCCCAGGCTTCAGAGAGCCCTGGGGCTTCGTGCCCAAAGTCACTGTGCCTGGAGTGCTCTTCAGATAACAGGACTTGTGAGTCTTGCCTGTTCCCTGGCAAATACTCCAAACAAGTCAAATGTGATACGGGGAAGGTTGATCTCGGGTGCAGATGAGTGGTGATGTTTCTCCAGCCGTTGCTCTGCCTTGTGCACGTTGGGGCTGCTCATTGTTCTTGTTAGTTGACTGCACAGTGAATAGCCCATGTGTAGCATTCCCCCCAGGCAGATTCAAAACACAGCAATTTTCACATTTTGATCTAAATCCTAAGTTCCTGGAAGATGCAGGATGAGGGACATTTCCCTCTCCAGGTCTCACAGTTCTGTGTGGGTTGCTGCAGGGCAGGGGCAAGGGCAGGGGCAAGGGCAGGGGCAAAGGCAGGGGATGTGTCCTGGCCATCACTTTACATGGCCAGTGGCCAGGATGCCTGCTGCATACCCTGGCATGTGGAGGCTGCTCTTCTGGACAGTGGGAGTAAGGGGGACAGCTCACTGATGCTGGAAGAGGCTCCCCACTTTCCCCCAGAGCATCTACTCCTCCTTCCTTCCATGATATTGTGGTAGCTGTGTAGGAAGTAGACTGTAAGTAGGAAGAAGACTTTGGCCATTGGGTCACATTTTCTGCTCAGGCAGCTTGGAAACATCTCTGAGAAAATGACAGAAGGAAGATGCAGCCCTGACATCCCCCTGCTGCACTGTCCTCCGCAGTCACCCTCTCTTTCTTCTCTTCTCAAAGCGGGGGCAGGATCATCACCCTGGAGGGAAGAGGTTTTGGGCTGGTGCAGAACGTGTCCATGGCTGTCCGTGGCATCGGCAGGGAGCGCACGGTGGGTGTGCTGGCCAGGGCGGCTGGGAGCGGGAGGGGCTGGCGCCGCCGGTGCCGCCCGCTGACGTGCTGCCGCTCCCGCTTTCAGCGCTGCAAGGTGCACACTGACACGGCCATCACCTGCCCCTCTCCAGCTGCCTCCAACCTCACTGGGGGCAGCAAGCCAGCCCCTGTCGACTTCTACCTCAACGGGCGCCTCTACACTGACGAGCGCGCGGCTCTGGACGAGGAGATGTACCCCGAGGAGGCCCTGCACGTCAGCAAGTTCAGCCTGGGCTACTACGCTGACCCCCAGTTCTCCACAGCCAAGAAGGAGAAGTGGATCAAGCACCATCCTGGCGAGCCCTTAACTCTGGTCATACATGTAAGAGGGTGGTTGTTACAGCTGTGCTTCTCTCTGGGTGCTGCCATCTCCACCTGGGCAGCTCCTCAGTGCTGAGTACCAGCACAGGGACTGTCCACAGACCCAGCACAGAGCAGGGGGTGGATGGGAACTGCAGAGGCAGGAGCAGGTGGTTTTGGCTCAGCCTGCAGCTTCTGCATCTCTCCACCCCGGGAGATGCAGCCTGGTCTGGGGATGCCTTCTGAGGCATGGTGCCAGAAAGCTGCCTGGGGAGGGTGCTGTAGCAAGGGGCCAAATTAAATACTGGACATGTGGAAAACAACTTCAATGCCCTGGCCTGAAACCAGGCAGGTGCTGCAGAAGGGCCTGACAATAGGTGTTTATTCCTGCAGAAACAGATCATTCATTCCTCTCTTTTGGCTACTGAATTCAGCTCAGCTCACAAGGAAGTTGGGGTGCAGAAGCTGATTGGCCTGGACAATGAGCAGTAGTAATTCAAAGGCCATTGTTTGCTGCAGGATATCCTAATGGTTTGCAACGTGCTCCAGAAATGTGCTCCCCCTTTCTCAGGCTTTGCAGGCGCATCCCCTGGCTGTCCCCTCCGTTGTACATCCTTCCCCTCTCCCAGATGGGTGCTTACATCCTTATCTTCCATGCACAGCAGGCCTGATCAAAAGCAGATTTTTTCCAGGTTCCATGAGGGGCTTGTTCATCCCAGGCCCCATGCTGAGTGAAGAATGGGAAACAGGAAAATGGGGAATGGCCTGGTTTTGGCTTTCCTGTGGAGTGCTGGAAAAATGTCCTTGGTGAGGGAGAGTCTTCCCAGGTCTGCAAAACAGCAGGGAATATGGAAAATAAAGCAGGAAGATCGATTGCAATTCTAGCTGCTATGCTGCAGCCTGACATCCTGATTTTTTTTCTACCTTTAGAAAGAGCCTGACAGCCTGGGCCTGGAGAGCAATGAATACCAGGTGAAAATCGGCCTGATCTCGTGTGAGATCCAGATCGTTTCAGACAAAGTCATCCACTGCTCCATCAACGAGTCGCTGAGCTCCTC
Source organism: Urocynchramus pylzowi (assembly GCA_013397555.1). Taxonomy (NCBI): domain Eukaryota; kingdom Metazoa; phylum Chordata; class Aves; order Passeriformes; family Fringillidae; genus Urocynchramus; species Urocynchramus pylzowi. The sequence continues at coordinate 330,332 of VZRH01006475.1, forward strand.
GGAAAGGCAGCTGCCGGTGACGGTGAGTGCGGAGCTGGCGGGCAGGGGGTCCGCGCTCCCTGCCAGCTCCAGCCCACCCGCTGCTGGCCCTGCAGGGCTGCTCGGGGGGACTGGCCGAGGCAGCCTCAGGGCAGCAGGCTGCAGGGGCCCCGGCTGCCCCGGGCTGTGCTCAGGGCTGCTCCCAGCCGGGGCTCCGCAGCTGCCCGCTGTGCCCGGCGGGGGCTGCTCGGCTCTCAAAGGCACGCTGAGCTCTCAGGCATGTGAGCTTTGGTCACCTGCGCTGATTTCCTGCTCCTCCTGAGGTATCTTTGGGGATTTCCTTACAGCTTTGGGCATCGGCTCTGCTCCCACCAGCAGAAGGGCTGCGAGTGGCCGTGGGAGCCCAGCCCAGCCCTCACTGCGTCCCCGCAGCGTGACCGGCAGGGTGAGAGCAGCACTCAGGGCTTCCAAAGGCTGCTGCTTTTGTGCTGCAGGGTTCAGTGTTCAGAGCTGCTGTTTCTCTTTGTATCTGCAAATGCACCACACTTTGTTACTGCCCTGTTTTCCAGAGGGTTGGACTGAACTGCTGTGCTTGCCTCAGTTTCCCTCATGTCACCCACTGCCCGTGGCCATGCAGGGATGTGGCCATGGCTCTTTGTATCTGGAGAGAAAACACCTCCACCTCCCTGGGAGACCCCGCTGCCCTCTCCCAGTCCGTGTGTTGGCAGGGAATGGATGGGAGCCTGAGGCATGGCCAGGGAGGGCAGGGAGGGAACTGCAGAGCTCTGGAGCTGGGCTGCCCAGGAGGAAGGCACAAGGATGCACTACCAATTCACTGGCAGGATTGTCCGGTTTACTGGCAACAATCTGAGGTGTATGAAATTCTGTTGCAAACTGGAAACATGGAAATGCAGAAGTAACAGAATTTCTTGAGTCATCTTAACAGGAATTTTAAACAGGGTAATTTTATTTTTTTTTTTTCCCGTAAGAACTGAGAAACAGGGGAATCCCTTTGTGGAAGAAAAGGAATTTTTGAGTTTGCTAGTCTTGGTGTGACATTAACTAATCATGGCAAATCCCCAGGAAGCAGGAGAGTGATACTCAGCCCTAAATATCAGAAGGCTGTTCAGAGTGCACCAGCAATGAAAGTGCAGCTAATTAATCTGCTTATATTCATACCTGTGCACCCTTACTAAACCTACAGGCATGGTTGGGGCCCTTGCCTGCTGGCCATTCCACGAGTGGCCACTGCTTTATCACACATGAGAAGTGGCTTTGGTGGCACAGGGCAGGCATGTGCAGGGGCCTTGCACTCAGTGTTGAGTAGAGCTGTCCAGCTACACAAGAGACTTGTCAAGACATTCAGGCCCATCTTTGTTTATGACCTAACAGTTTAAACATTGAATTAAACAGCAGCTGAAGGATTTTTTTCTCTGAAAAATGCAAAAGGCTGAGCTGGTGAGGGAAAAAAAGACTCAAGACACATTAAGGAGCTGCCTCATTGCAGCATTTCAGAGGGAAAAAGTGAAGATCCTGAGGCTGGGCATGTGGCTGTGAGGCTGCTGAGTAAACCTGCCCAGGTGCTCTTGCAGTGCTGTGGCTCCTGTCCTTGTCCAGCACCATGGCTGTTGGACAATGTGCCAGGGTAGAGACCAAAGCTCTCAGTGTCTGGAGCCTTCCACTGGCAGCAGCTGTGCCCTCACCAGTGCTCCTAGAGCTAGGGCTGGATTTCCCTCAGGATGGAGCTGTGTGTCTGGTGGTGGAGGTGGTGGGAAGGTCCTGCTTGTGGCATGGCTTTGGTCCAGTGGCTGAGAGCTGCTGGAATGTCACCCCAGTGGGCACCTTTCCCAGAGGTGTTCCATGACACAGAAAATCAAGATAAATTTTGATTAATCAAATGATTAATCAAAATCATCAGATTATTGGAGCTCTTCCCTACCTAATTTCAAGGGTTTTTTCTCAAGTTTCTCTCACTTCTCATTCCTTGGGAGAAGTGAAACTCACATTTCCAGAAGCGAAAGCCTTGTGTGGTCATGAGTTTTCCCTATCAGATGATGCTGTGGAATCCTTTCATCCCGAGGGCCCAAAGAGCTGTTTGTAAACGGCCCCCAGTAACTTGCCAGCCTGTGATGTGTGCTGGCCTCTTCCCTTCTGGAGATCAGGAGACCCAAGGACTGAGCTCTAGTGGTTTGTGCTTGTTGTCACAAGAAGTACGGGCTGGGAGCAGAGCCAGCACCTTCTGACACCCTTTTCACTGCTTTAGCCACAAGATCATTACTCGTCTATGGTCTCATTTATTTTTATTCCCTTAGTTTATTTGTATTTCAAGGACTTTGAAGTTTATTAACCCTACTTCTTCTGGGGGGCTGCCATTCTGGTTTTGGAGGAGAAAGGCAAGTGCAGCAGGGCTCCAAAGGCAGTTCAGAGCCATAAAGAAGCTGGTGATTAATGGAAGTTATTTTCTAGCAAGAGCAGCAGAGGCAGCCTTGTAGGGTGCCATGGGCTCTCTAGGAAAGGATTGTCTCTTCTGGGGCAGGTGCAGTGGGGCCATGGGGCCTGCACTTCTGCCACCAAAGCCCTGGGCTGGCGCTGGGATGGGCACCACTGCAGCATCACAGCCTGCTGGCCTTGGCATCCCCCAGGGCACAGGAGGGGAATTGGGCTCCCTGGAGGCACACAGAGTGCCCAGGGTCTGGAGTGAAAGGCACAGCCCAGCCTCCCTCCCTCTGAGCCTGGGAGGCTGTGCCAGCTCGCTCAGAGTCCTTGGGTGAAGGTCTGCTGAGTGCTGCCCTGTGTCCCTCCCTGCTCCCAGCCCTTTGGCAACCTGCTGCTCAGCTCCTGCTTTTCCTGCCTCCTTCTCCTCCTTCAGATCCAAGTTGGAAAGTTCAACTACACAATTGCCATGCTGCACCTTGGGGGAGGAGAAACTGCAATCATTGTCTCCATCGTTATCTGCAGCATCCTGCTGGTCCTCTCTGTTGTAGGTAAGGGAAAGAACGACGTTTCCAGGCTGTGGCAAGGTTTTTCTCTCTGCATGTGGAGGCGTGAAGGTGACTCTGAGTGCTGCAGTTGTGCAGTACCTGAAGCTAGTCTGGCTGCAGCAGGTACACAGCTAGTACCAGAACCACAGCTCCCTGCAGCACAGAGCTTTTCCTGGCTGTATCCTCAGCTCAACTCTATTACTTGAACCTGTGATATTTATAAACTTACCCTTTTCCCCAAATACTTAGTAGGTACTATAATACAAAATAAAGAAGGATGTGAGAAATTGATCTTGGTCACAGGCATGATTGTCCCAGACCATTCTGAAGGTGCTCTTAGGCCAAGATCCTGTCATCAGGAACAAGCAGTGACAGGTGCCTGGCCGAGTAGGAAGAGCAGAGCCAGTATCCTTAGCTGCAAATCTGAAGCAGGCACATTGGTGTATGTACCTGGCTGGAAGCTGTGCTGCTCACCTTTGTCCTTGGGCTAGGGTCCCTGCTCATCACATGCCCAGAATGACTGCACAGCAAGAAACCTGCCAGTTCACAGCAAATGAGAGCTTTAGAGTAAGGATTTAATTTATTTTTAATAAAGGCTCTGATGCACCCTGTTTACTAGATGCATCACCCATCATTAGAAACGTTTTTCTGGAGGCATGGGAAGACTGTCAGATATGAACACTGTAATACAGGTGGTAAACGTCCTCAATTCTGTATTCATTAATCAGCTGGAACACATTAATACACAGTTAAGCTGAACACAGACAGCCCAGACCTAAATTGAAGATGACAGTTACAGCACGATCATTAAATTCCAGCTGGTTCTACTTATTTACAGATAATCGACAACTGCCTGAGCAGATACCAGTCTGGTGGTAGGTGTGAAACCAGCTCTGGGTTTAGCTTTCTGCACTTGTGTCAGAGAGCAGAGAGAACTGCTCTGATCCCAGCTGCAGCTGCTCCTAAGCCCGGGTCCAAAAGGCTTGCTGTCTTCCTCTTTTCCAGCTCTCTTTGTGTTCTGCACAAAGAGCCGCAGAGCTGAGCGCTACTGGCAGAAAACCCTGCTCCAGATGGAGGAGATGGAGTCACAGATCCGGGAGGAAATCCGCAAAGGTAAGTCACTCCCTGGGTGCCGAGGAGCCGTGGCTAGGAGCGGGATGTCGGGTTAGCAGGCTTGAAGCACTTCACCTTGTGCTGTGTAGAAGTTTATAGAACTATTTGTAGGAGAATTTCCGTGATCGCCTGTGAGTTTTGGCAGGGTTTGGGAATGAGGCTCAGTGGCTGGAAGTGTGGCCCTGCCAGTGTCTCCTGCTGCCTGGCTTGGGCGAGCCACTGATCTCCAGTGCCACCAGCTTCTCTGCCCTGGGGCTAATGGCCCTTGGCTGTGTCAGAGGGCTACTGGAAGGTCACGCTAACCTTCAGTGTGCTTTCCTCTTGGGCGCAACAGAAACTGCAGCATGCTCCTCGTAGAGGAATGGGAGAAGTATTCCAGGTGTTGGCACCCACCAGCCCACGGTCCACGATCCCACCACATCGGCTGACATGCTGTCCTGAGGGCACTGGGGCTCCTGGGGCAGAGGATGTTCTGTCAAGCTGGGGCAAGGTGTACAGTCTGCTGGTTAAACCCCGAGGGGAATGTGCTGCTCAGAGCACACTCGGCTCCAGCCCCGGCGAGGGCACGGCGTGAGGGGGCAGAGACGAGCCGTGCCGTGCTTTCCAGTGCCAGCCTCTCTCAGCTGGTGGGGGACTGGGCTCTCACCATCTGTGGGTCTCTTTGTGTAAGGTTTTGCAGAGCTGCAGACAGACATGACAGACCTGACCAAGGAGCTAAACCGCAGCCAGGGGATCCCCTTCCTGGAGTACAAGCACTTTGTCACCAGGACATTCTTCCCCAAAGTAAGGAGACAGCGCGTGTCACGGGCACCTCATTGCTCCCAGATATGTCCCACCCAGTTTAGGGCTCTGCTAAAGGGCTTTTACAGTGTCACAAAATCATTCCACTGTTATGTATTTACTTGTCACATATTTCAGCCTTAATTATCATCAAAAGTGGAGCTGCACCTCCTGGGGTGTCATACAAGATCTGGCTTGCTCGCACATGACAGAAGCTGGCGGCGACTGTCCCAGGAGTTGCTCTGGCTTGCCCTCTTGGGGCCATTGCACACCTCCTCTCAAAGAGCTCTCACACCAGCAGGGTGCTGGGGTCTCCTCCTCAAGGGCTCCAGTGTCACCCCACTCCATTCAGCAGAGGCTGAAGGGTGAATTGACAATCAGGAGAGGGGCTTTTTGTCCCATGCTGGGTGCCCCCAAGCATTCCCAGCAGCTCGGCTAGTCCTCAGGAGTTCTTTGGATGTCTCTGTCTCTCCCTTCCTCCCTGTCAAGGTTGGGTGTGTGGTGCTCCAGAAAGATGTCCCTTGGGCACCCAGTCCCAATCTGTCTGCCTGGAGTCCTTTACCAGAGCTGCAGCAGACGTGCTGGTGCCGTCATTGCTGTCACCGGCTGCTCCGCTCTGCGGCTGTGCGCCCTTCACTGCGGCTGTATTTCACCCCCAAGGCAGTTGTGTGTCAGTGCTGAGGACTGAGATGATGATTTATGACTGCAGAGTGTTTCATTAGTAGCTATTACTCAGGTTTTTCAGTTGCCCAGTCTCCATATCTCTGCACACTAGAGGCTTTAAGATTCAGGCTGGTATATGAATGCTAGAGATTTAAACATTTTTCCCATCTGTTTTGAAAGTTACATATGTTGAAACACCCAGAACTCCTCTATTTTGATACAGTCTTCTGTAAAGCTTTCTCTTCTGGGAGTTTTCTAGCTGTCACATCACTCTATTTGCAGTCTCCCTGCCCTCACAGCCCTGCGTCTGCCTCCCCCCATCCTTGTGGTGTTTGCTCATTCAGGAGGCTCTTGCAAAGTGTTTCAAGGCTCCATAAGCCAGCCCCATGCATGTCTTTGGAATGGGTGGCTTTAGTCCCAGTGACATGCCTCCCCATCTTATTCCCCTGAGGTGCACAGCCTAACACTGTGCTTGGTTCCAGTGTTCCTCTCTCTACGAGGAGTGCTACATCCTGCCATCCCAGCAGCTCAGCTCACAGGTGGGCTCCCAGGTCCAGGAAACACATCCACTCCTGGTGGGGGAGTGGAAGGTGAGTAACCCACTAGCAGAACAAACACTTTTAGGTGTTGCTAACCATTAACACAGACCAGCACTGGATCAGCTTTGGCCGGCTGAAGAAGGCAGATCTGTGAATCTGCTCTTGCATGAAGAAGTGTTGGCCTGGGATCCTTCCTGGCTCTGTAACCCTGAGGCTGCAGTAAGGTCTCCCTCTAGAACTTCTGAAAGCTGACCAAACCCAGCCTTCACCTCTCCTTGTACACCCACTAATTGTTTTGTTAGCCCTCAGCTGCACTTGCTCCATCTGCCTCATAGCGGGGGGCCCCAAACTGGCCACAGTGCTCCAGGTATCCTCAGGAGTGCTGAACAGAATGGAATGGCCACTGCCACTGACCCAGCTGGTGTTTCTTGCCAGCAAAGCTGCTGGCTGTGTCAGGTAGAGGGAGGAGGGGCTCTTCTACTTGGTGTTTCTGTGCTCAGTAGGGGCATCCCTGCCATCAGGAGGGATAAAATGTGGAGGAAAACAACAAGCAGGGTTTTCTTAATCTGCTTTCTAAATTTTTCCTCAGATCCCTGAGAACTGCAGACCCAACATGGAAGAAGGAATTTCTCTGTTCTCCACCTTACTCAACAACAAGCACTTTCTCATCGTATTCGTCCATGCTCTCGAGCAACAGAAGGACTTTGCTGTCAGAGACAGGTATAAGCTTCAGAACCAAACTGTCTGTGTGTTTCAGTGGATGGCTGAGTCACACTTGCCTACACATTTCTCTTAGAGATGGATGGCCATAAACCCTGAAGAGCACTCACTCATTTGGCTTACCAGTAAGAGTGTGCAAGCTGACCTGAGGTCCGGCAGCACTGAATGAGGGTTGGAACTTCTAACACCATTAAGAAGGCTCATGAAAATTATCTGAAAGACTGCCTTTGTGTGTTGGGTATTTTAGTGCCAGTCTGCAGGTTGGACTGGGGCTTGAGTCCTGTATCATTCTGTGTTTCAGGTGTAACCTGGCCTCCCTGCTTACTATTGCATTGCATGGGAAACTGGAGTATTACACCAGCATCATGAAGGACCTCTTGGTGGATCTAATAGATGCTTCAGCTTCCAAAAACCCCAAGCTTATGCTGAGGAGGACAGAATCTGTGGTGGAGAAGATGCTCACCAACTGGATGTCCATCTGCATGTACAGCTATCTCAGAGTAAGAAAACCAGTCCCTGCTGTGGTGGGTGCAGGGTCACTCTGTGTGCAGCAGGGATGAGGGATGCAGGGGATAGCCTAGGACCTGACACTTGCTAGCAGTGCCACTCAAATGGTCACTAGCACTTGGCAAACTGAATGATTCAGGTGCAGGAAAGCAACCTGAAGTTCAGTTGCTTCTCCACTTCTGCGCAGGATTCTGGTGAGCTTAGTCTTCATGGCAGGCCAGAGCATGGATCAGCATTTTCACTGATTGAGAAGAGCCATTGGGGAGCTGAAAAATGACCAGAATGGCTGGAGGGTTTGGGTTATGTGTTGTGTCTGTGACCAGCTGGCACAGCCGTGCTGACCAGTCGTGGTGTGTGTCCCGGGAGCCGCAGCGCTCAGGAGGGCGAGGGCAGCACGGCAGGGGCTGCTCTGTGTCGCTGCCCATTGGTGTGTGGGGCCTCCTCTGCAGAGGCATCCTCGTGCTTCTGCACAGGTCTGAGCAGGAGAGCTGGGGTGTCTGTCCCAGAAGGCTGACGGCCTTCTCTCGGTAATGAGCAGGAAAATGTTTGGCATCTCAGAGCCATCAGCAGTCCATCTGCTCAGTGCTTTATCTCCAACATTTGCCAGTTCTGTTTGGAATTCCCCGGAAGAATTGAGCAATAACTTAATTGATTCCACAGCAGTTAATTGGAGGATACCCCATTATACCCACGGGAAGAGCCTTGAAAAAGCCTTTGAAAAAAATCTCTTTTCCCAAAGTGTTGTCTACATCCACAGAAACGCTTCTGTATTGTCTTCATACATATTGTGATGTCTTCTGATCCCAGATGATCACTTTTTGTCCTAAAGCCAGTGGTTTTGTAGTTCATAATCTTTCATTCTAGCCGACACAGTTAGCCAGTCTAATCAAAGAAGAGTTACAGGAGTGTGTGAGGATGACTGTGCCAATGTAGCCCAGCTATCCAGCCTGTAAGGACAGAAAAGAGGAAATTAGTAAAATTTTTGTAATCTTCAGATTTTGTGCCTGTAGTTAACCACTGGAGAAAAAAAAAAGTGCTGATTTTCCCTTTTGGGGAGGGGAGACCACATGTGAGGCATCTGATCCAGCTCCAGCTTGTGCTAAAAATGGACATTGTGCAAGAAGGCTTTCTCAGGGAAAAAAGAAAAAGAGGAAAGTGGAGCCTTATCACGTGGGCCTGAAGGCTTGAGCACATAATGGCGAGGAGCTCCACACAGCACTGGCTGGGAGCTGCCCATTCCTGCAGGCTGCTCTGGGGCTGGGGGGCTGTGGCCATCCCTGGGGGCTGTGGCCATCCCTGGGGGCTGTGGCCATCCCCAGGGGGCTGTGGCCATCTCTGGGGGGCTGTGGCCATCCCTGGGGGCTGTGGCCATCCCCGGGGGGCTGTGGCCATCCCTGGGGGCTGTGGCCATCCCCGGGGGGCTGTGGCCATCCCCAGGGCCGGGCAGTGCTGCTGAGAGCTGGAGCTGTGAGCCGGCTTCCTCCTGACCCACAGAGGGAGGATGAGAACAGGGTATGGTGGGAGCAGGACTGTGAGGTCCTGTGAGGTGACTGGGTCCTTTGCAGAGGTGTTGGGCTGCTGGCTGAGTGTGCATTTCCATCCACCTGCAGCAGGTTCTTGGCAGGGGCTAAGGCTACACACTGGGTTTGCAGTCCCCTCCAGGCCTCCCATGTCCAGCCTGAAGCCACGGCAGTGCAGAGCATTGCTGCAGCCTCTTTCCCATCTCTGAAAACAAATGTGCAATGAAGTTGATTTCCAGGAGACTCTGATATCTCACATGCTCCACAGTGAGGGTGGGATCAGAGGCGACACTGAGCTGCTCCTGAAATATGAAAAGGGAAAATAATTGATCAGACAGGAGTGTCTGGAGAGAAAATTTGTCCCAGGTGACACAAGTCCAGCTGTGCAAAGGAACAGGAGCTTGATCCAGATCAGCAGAACTGGCATCTTCCCCACCACACAAGTGAGGATGGAGCTGCTGTGTTGGAACAGACAACACCTCAGCTCAGGGCTGTGATTTTAATGGTAGTGATAGCCAAAGGCCTCCCATGTGCCTTGCGTTCCTAAAGATCAAACTCTCCTGCATTCGGAGAGGCATTTCTTGGTTAAAAGGAAGGCTTGCCTGCCTGCCTGTAGCTCTGCTCTGTCAGACATGTGATGATGGGCCTGGTTTTCATTCCTGAATTATCCCCATTAATCACAATGTCTATTTGAAACAGCTGCTGTGAAAGTCCCTGCCGTTGTGCGGTGGAAAAATTCCAAGTGCTTGTATTTTCCCTTGTAAGTCAACGCTACATGCTCAAAACATTTGTTTCGCATTAATGCTCTGCCTAACAGCCCGTCCATTTGTGTTTTGGGGGAAAATGATTTGAAGGAGCTGTCTTCAGCTGGGAGAGAGCTGCTGGCCACAGGCATTCGTGGTCTGCACATGTGGAGGGCACCTGAAGGCGGTGGAGTCCACGGGCAGGGGCTGGCTCAGTGTGGGAGAGGTTGGGATGAGCTGGCAGGGGCTTGCTGCGAGGCACGGGGGCTCAGAGGTAACTTGCAGCTTTTGCACAATCACAGCAGAACTCTGTTTCTGCAGAATTGAGTAGAATCATAGACGAAATTAAATGTCTCTACTTTGTGCTACAGTTTTGGTAGAAAAAGCTTTAAAAGAAAGCCTTCTCCATGAGCTACCGTGGTCCCATTGTGCCTGGCTCCTAACAGGGTTGGGGAGTTAAAGGAAAAGTAGGGTTCTGGAATTCAGCTTTTATGTCTGGGTCCGAGCTAACCCAAGTTTTGCATGTGGGCTGGAGGTTTGGTTCTTCACAGAATGCAAACAGATAATTGTCCCAAAATTAGCAGGCACTTGGGATAAGCAGCTGCTTTCTGTGCTGTTCCCACCATAGGCTCACTAAAACATTTTGGAAATGGCTGTAGTGTGTTCCTGGGAGGACACCTATAATAACTTGTCAGAGTTGTGTTAATAGGGCAGCAGCGTGTGAATCCAGTCCGTGCTCTAAACCTTTTTGTTTTCCCAAGCATATAAAAACAAAGCCCTCCCACGCTCCGCGTGCGTGGAGCAGTTCAAGTCCTGCCAGCCTGAACTGTGCTTTCCATTACTGCAGTTATTTCAGTGCCCTGGGTGGCTTTAAGGGCCTATAACAGTTCAGTCAAAAATGAAAATGAAGTCTCATTAAAATACATTCACAATAGGAGGAAAAAAAGGCCCCAGACTGTGTTTTTTTAAGTATTTTTTTGTCCTGAATCAGCACTGATCTCTTCTGGTTAAACTTCCTTTCTCCTAACTAGCCAAGTCCAAAGACAGTTTTGATTCCTTTCCAGATGAGTTTTCTGAACAATGCTGGAGGTTTCAAAAGTTTGCCATTTTATCTCTAGTCCCTGCCTGCCGCCCCTTCTTTCCCCGCTTTGAAATTCGCTGTCTGATTAGCACTTGTGCAGATTTCCATTACATCCCACAGTTCCTGAGCCTGAAAGCCAAAAAGCCAAACAGAAATAGCATCTGGCCAGTGGAGCGCTGTGGCTGTGTCCCTGTGGGCTGGCCTGGGCCCAGTCCTGCCCGTGCACCCTGCAGTGTCCGCAGTGACCCCCGCGCTCGCTCCGCCGCTCCCGGGCAGCCTCGTGTGAGCAGGAAGGTGCTGCAGGGTCAGCCCTGCAGCCCGTGCTCATTGCAACCCATGAGAGCCCCCATAGCAGTAGGACTCGCGCTTTTTTAGTGTTTGTGGAGACACTGAGCCCATTCTGTGCTGCCTGCTCATAGGAGCATTGCAGGAATCATTAGACCCCTGCAGCAGACCCAGGGAGCTTCCCAGTATCCATGGAGTCACCCTTGACAAGGAAGTGAGTGCCCTGCTGGCACAGGCGGCGTGTGCCCACCGACAGCCCTGCCGTACCGCCCTATCATCAACCGCACCAAATGCAGCGCATCCTAATTGACATCGAACTAATTGCTTTAGCAATTAGCAATTTTATAGGGCAATTAGAATAAAAGAATCACCAAGTTTTAATTAAGAAGCAGATTGAACAGGATTTAGCAGTTCCTAGCTGAGAAATATCAAAACCGTGGGGTATCTGTTGACTTGAGCAGGCTCTCAGATGGCAGGGTGCAGGGGGGGAGGCTCAGAATACGTAAATGTGCAGAATTTGCACTTGCCTCATTGGAAGGAAATTGAACGTGAACATTAGGGAGAATGGGATGTACTCTTACACTGAAGAGTTCCTTAAGAAAATAGCTCATGTTTCCCTTGCACATCAGTGCAGCAGGCAGAAGCGGCTCAGAGAATTGGCATGAAACTGCGTAGCTGAATCACATCAGAAATAGATGCTCCCTGTTATATTTTTTGGTTTTGCTACAGGAGTGCCACAGTTCACCTTTCTCCCATGAACTTAGGTTTGATGAATGTAAGGAGTTAAATGGTGTGTTTGCTTGCTGTCACATGGGAACAGTTTGTTGACCCTGATCCTCTGGTTTGCTGTGATGAGGGCTCTGCTGTGGTATGAGAAGTATGAACGCTGGTTCCCAGAGCCACAGGCCCAGGCTGTGGGCTCACTCCCATGGAGTTCAGTGGCAAACCAGGCAGTGCAATGAGGGGTTCTCCTGACACGTTCATGAGAAAGCTGGGTGCCCAAATATCTCTGTTCTTGGATTTTTGTGCACACCAGCCCTGTCTTGTCCTGCTGAGTGCAGCATGTTGTACAGTCTGCTCCCTGTCAGATTGCAGGAAGCATCTCTGTAGCACAGTATGCTGGATTCTCCCTGTTCCTGTGTAATTCACATGTAAATTAATGCACATTTGCATTTTGCTGAATATCATGTGTGCACGTCCCTGCTCAGCACAGCCATGCATATGGCCCTGCCTTCTGAGCAGCACCCCAGCTCTGCCCCTGAGACAGCACAGGCTGGCACAGCCCATCAGTGGCATTCCACAGCGCCAGTGCTTGCTGCAGAACTTGGATGGGGTATGTTGATGCTGACAGCTACAGCATCCCCAAAAACGGCCTGCGGCTGTTGCTGGCTGTTGTGTCCTCTTCCCCATCTGTGCTGTCATGTTGCCACAAGTCTGAAAACTTCTGAGCAGCCTCAGAGAGAGGCAAGTGGTAGTTGGGAGGCAGTGGCCCCCACCAGGTGTTTGCAGCTAGTCCTGCTCCCTGGTGTGCAGAGGCACCTTCACTGTCCACACAGAGCCTGTCCCTGCTGTGCTGCTGATGAACCTGTCACCACCAGGTCCGGTTTGCTGACTGGGTCTTCTTTCCTCTCCCCAGGAGACAGTTGGAGAGCCCTTCTTCCTGCTGATCTGTGCCATCAAACAGCAGATTAACAAGGGTTCCATCGATGCCATTACAGGGAAGGCCAGGTACACCCTCAACGAGGAGTGGCTGCTGAGGGAGAACATAGAGGCAAAGCCCAGGGTGAGTGGCCATGTGCTGGGGCTTCCCCAGAGCTGGGGTGAGAGGGCGATGCCATGCTCACAGCACTTCGGTGTGCAGCTGGTGAGAGGAGAAGGTACCCAGACAAAAAGAGGAGAGGGTTTCTTATAGAAAGAGTTGCTCTCCTTGCCCTGCAGCTTTGGGCTGCAGCTGGGGCAGTAGCTGTGCCGCCCAGGTCTCCGAGAGGGTGTCTGTGGCAGCCTGTAGGCCCTCACAGCTGCCTGTCCCACTGTCCAGGGGGCTCCATGCACTGCAGCAGACCCATCCTGCAGCAGGCTTAGAGCTGGTTTAAGCAGTGGAGCTTGGCCCGTTGCATCAAGCAGAGGCTGAGAAATGAGCTTTGGTGATCCCATTAGTCACCAGTTGGAGCCAAGCATCTGAGGACATGGCTGGTAATGGGGCCTGACCCTTCCTCTTGCCTCGTGGTGGTCAAACCCCATTACCAAGACAACATGAGAGGGGGCTGCTGTGTTGCTCCCTTGTGTTCTCCCAGCTTGGTCAACAGAGCCCTCAGCCCCTGGGGCTGTAAATCAGTGCTTCTCATGCTGTAAAGCATCGATGGCCACATTAGTTCAGCCTGATTTCCATCAGCAAGGGGCCCAGGGCACACCAGCCAGAGCTGTGCAGACACCACAGCTTCCAAGCATTCCTGGGAGCCAGCAGAACCAGGCAGGATGTCCCTAACGCAGCCTCTCCCTGCAGAACCTCAACGTCTCCTTCCAAGGCTGTGGGATGGACTCCCTGAGTGTCAGAGCCATGGACACGGACACACTGAGTCAAGTGAAAGAGAAAATTCTGGAGGCCTTCTGCAAGAACGTCCCCTACTCCCAGTGGCCAAGGGTGGAAGACGTTGACCTCGGTAAGGACCAGGTGCCTGAGACCAGCCAGTCTGTAAAAACAGGTGAAGCACCTGAAGCTGTGCAGCAGCTGTTGGTGCCTGTCAGAGCAGTGGGTGAAGCAGCACGGACAGGAGGGCAGACACCAGGGCAGCCATTCAGTCCCAGACGCCCTGGTCCCTGCCTCCTCGGGCTGGGGTCTCACTTCTCCCCTCTCTGTGTTCAGAGTGGTTTGCCACCAGCACTGACAGCTACATCCTGCGGGACCTCGATGACACCTCGGTGGTGGAGGACGGCAGGAAGAAACTCAACACCTTAGCACATTACAAGGTAAAGCTACGACACCTGAGGGGAGCCCTGCCTCCTCAGAGCCTGCCTGGCCTCCCGGGCGAGCTGCAGCTCCCCTCCAAAACGGGATCATAAGGAACAAGCAGTGACCTGGAAAAAGCTCCGTGAGAGCTTCCAGGGAATAGACATCTGCCCTGGCGAGAATCTCGTTAATATTGCAACACACAGAAACTAATTAACACTCTTCATGCAAAACAAGTTATTACTGACAACAGAAAGAGGGGGAGAAAAGCTCTTATTCCCAAGGGCCACCAGCCTGGCTGATTAGTATCACTGTGCTCTCGATCTGCACTCCTGCTGAAATCGCAGCTACAACTGTCAGTGCCTGCTCTGAGAGCAGGGGCTGGGGATACCATCGAGGAAGTGAGGCCAAAAATATGAGGAAACATGGTGAATCAGATTGTTTTCTTGACTGTTTTTCTGTTTAAAATTAAATGAAACCAGAAATACTTAACGATTTTCATATTCCCTGGTATGCCTGGAAGTGTAATCCTCCCTGGTGTGCCTGGAAAACAGCAGTGGAGCTGAGTGCTCATTGGCATGGTTATCGGGGCAGCAGCCGTGCCGCTGGCACGCTGCCCCCGGGCACAGCGGCTGCGCCAGCCCCACGGCTGCCACCACTCCCTTCTCCGGTTTGGGCAATGGCAAACCAGCACCTGCACGGCCAAACTCTCCTTCCTTTTCAAATTACCTGGTGTTGGCGTCCAAAAATGTCTCTTAGATACATGTATTTGCCCAATTCTCATCGGGTTTGAGAACCTCACTATCTTGTAATTGTATTGAAAATTCCCTTTCCACATAATGGGGGGCAGGGCAGGGCAGGTTCAGGGGATGTTTGTGGCAGAACTGTGAGTGCACCGGCATCCTCCAGCTCCTGGGATGTGCACAGGACCAGGGAGGCACTGATAAGGCCCCTGTCACCACTGCGTGCTCTTCCCTTCCTCCACAGATCCCTGAAGGGGCATCCCTGGCCATGAGTTTGACGGACAAGAAGGACACCACGCTGAGCAGAGGTAACGCCTCGCTCCTCTTCCCTGCTGCTGGTGGCTGGGCAGGAATGCTTGCATTGTCAGAGCAGAGGGTTGTCTCTGGCTGGGGATGCTGGAAGACGCTGCCAGCCCCCGTTCCTGGGCACTGTGGATGCGGTGGCTCTAAACATGTGCTATCCAATCTCCTCCCTCTGCCTCATGGGGTGTAGGGTGCTCTCCCAGCCCTCAAGGTGTTTGCACCTTCTATCTCACACCCTCACTGGGAGCTGGCATCCAATCTGTGCTGAGAGAGTGAGAAAAAGGAAGAATCTGAAATCACTTGGTTAAAAACATCCTCTCCCTCCCAGTTACATATATTCAGTCCCTTGCCAGTGCATTTCTAGGTTTCAGGGTGTGCAAAATGAAAACAGACCAAGTGAGACAAAAATCCACATTAAACAAGGAATTTCAAACCCTGTTTCCAGCCTGCCTCCAGAGAGCCTGGCTCTCCAGGAGTCCTTTGCCTGCTGTGGCAAGGAGCTGCTTGGGACTGAGCTGCCCTGATGCAGAGGCTCAGAATAATCCTGGGAGTGTGGGGCACAGCAGGGCAGCACGGTGCAGGAGTGCCCCTGTGCTCACCCTGCTCTCGTGCCCTCTTGAATCTCTGTTAAAACATCCCTTGGGAGACCTCAGGTCCCCATTAAAAGTACCTCCTAGGGTACTTGCCACGAGCCCGATAATGCGATAAACAACGCCAAAACAAGGAGAAATGCTGAGATCACTTGTGGCTGAGAACGCCAGCTTGGTGTTGGGATTCTTGGGGTTCAGATGCCTCTTGACATGGAGGTCTCCAGTTGAGATGGACTTCAGTTTGGGCCCCCCTGACTGAGCCACTGCATCTCTCTTTTTCTTCACAGTGAAGGATTTGGACACTGAAAAGTACTTCCACTTGGTAAGTATCCCTCTCCTGGCTGCAGGGATGATGGCTGCATGTGGGGGCTGCTGATACTAACTTAAATTATGTCTGTGGGCTGTAGTGCCAGATGTGATGAACAAGCTGCATCAGGGCTCATTAGTTCTCTTCATCAGGGTTCAAAGAGGCACGGAAAGGTGATCTGTAGTTAAGCTTTGTCTGTAGATAACCGGAGGGACATGATAAAGAACTACCGGGATGGCAGAGGAATTGCTGTGTCCGATCAGCTGCTGGCAGCCACAGGGAGCTCAGGGGCCAGGTCAGAGCGTGGCACGGCAGGCACGGTGTCATGGTGGCGTCTGCGACACCTCGGCTGTCACCTGCTGGGAGCTCCTGGCATCCCGCCTGCTTCCCGGGCTGAGCAGGTCCGTGGGTTCCTGCTGCTGCGCCGTGCTGGAAGTGCCAAGTGCTAAATGCTGCTAAAAGCTGGTATGAAAAGAGGTGTTATGGACAACAACAATATTTTACAGCCTGGTGTGAGACTTTTTTTCTCTGCAAGCATTTCCATGCTCAAGTAGAAGCACAATGCACACACACACACATGCAAAGCAAGGAGGGAGAAGGGATGGGAAACCAACTGTTCACATGTGAAACAATGCCAAGATGGATGTCAGTTGCTTGCTTTGTCATTATACAGAGTAATGCACTGACCTAACCAGTGGAATATTCATTTTTGTTTTGAAAAAACCAGCATTCCTACATACTGTGCTTTTTCCAAATCCAAGCAAAACTGGTTTCTGCAGAAACCATGTGCACTGCTGCTGGGAGCCTGAGGTGCAGCCCAGCCTGGGGGGGGGCAAGCAGGCCAGCGTGCAAAGGAAGATGGATGGGTTCATTTCCTTCATCTAGGGTGAGAGAGGCAATAAAGAGCACAGGAGAAACAAATGCCATAAAAACTGAGTATTATGGATCGCTTTTTTAAAGCCATATAAGGGTGTGTTTATAAAGCAGTAACTGCTTTTTAATTGAATTTTATATGCGGTTGAAATTCTATGCTGAAAGGAAAATTTAGTGGGACACTTTCAGGGAAGAGTGCTCTGACCATATGCTGTATCTGGGACCAGGTTCTCCCAACTGACGAATCAGTGGAACATAAGAAGTCCCACAGACAGAGCCACAGGAAGAAGGTTCTTCCAGAGATCTACCTGACACGGCTACTCTCCACCAAGGTAGGAGCTGGGCTGCCCCCATTCTTGGCAGGTGGGACTTTTTGTCCTGGGTCTGTAGGAAGAAGCCTGCTCCAGGGAAGGAGCGCTGCAGGGCTGGTTGCTCCCTGAAGGCAGCGGGACACCTCTCCTGGATGGCTGTAGCATGTTCAGTGAGGCTGTCAGGCTCCTCGGGGTCCCTTCCCAGCTCATCCTTGCTGCTGTGTGATGCCCCACATGATCTCCCTACGATGGACTGGGGTCTGTGTAGACAAAAGGGATTCTGGCTGCCTCAGGGCTTGAGATGCATAGCTGAGACCTGAACCCATCTCCCCAGAAAGAGATGCTGCTGGGACAGGAGATGGAGATGGTCAGCTGTGGGAGCAAGAGCAATGTCTGTGTGATCTGAGGTCAGATCTGGCCCGTCTTTAATCCCAGCATGGTGCCTCACTGAAGCAAAGATCACAGGGATGGCCAGCAGTCTCTGGTCTTCTCTGTCTTTGGTGTACAGAACAAGCACAGATGTGAGATCCCAGCAGTAAGAAAGAAAATCTCGATGCCAAAAGAAATTAACCCCAAATGCAAGTTTATTATATCACTATCCACAAACAAACTGTTCCCTCCCCGCTTCGGCATCCCTGCTCTCTTCTGATTTATCCAGCTGGCAGCAAAGGGTTTCCCCTAGTGTGCAGCAGTCACAGCCCCTCTGCTGTTCTCCTGGGCTTGGGTGCTGCTGCTCTCCCCAGGGTCCACTGTGTCCTTGTCCTGCAGGGGACACTCCAGAAGTTCCTGGATGACTTGTTCAAAGCCATTCTCAGTATCCGAGACGATAAACCTCCCGTGGCTGTGAAGTATTTCTTTGACTTCCTAGAGGAACAGGCAGAGAAGAGAGGGATCACAGACCCCGACACTCTGCACATCTGGAAGACCAACAGGTTTGGAAAAGGAAATCCTTCTTTTCTTCCTTCCATCTCTTGGGAGCAGCAGCTGCAAAACCCTGGTGTCCTGGACTAATCATTGGATCGCTAAAAGCACAAGAGGGACTTGGAAAAGAGGGAGGGTGGCAGAGAAGGCTGTGAAAGATGAAGCCAAAGACAGGATTGGAGAGCTTTGAACAAATATGAAGCCCAGGGGAGCAGTGAGCTGAAAGAGGAGGCATGGGCAGACAAAGGGCCAAAAGAACTGGCACACACAAATAATGAAAGGAGAAATAGGATGATGGGAGACAGCAGTGGTGTCAGCTGCAAGCACTGGAGATCTGAGACAGAGTCCAAGACCATGTCAGGTCTTAAAAACGTCATGGAAATTTAAAAACTCGCATATTTGAATCTTTTTCATTTGCTTTTCTGCCTTTTCAGCCCTTTAGTGGCACTTTTCCTGCTTATGTCTGTAACCAGGCTGAGACTCCAGGGTATTCAGGGGACCCTGGGAGTGGGTGCTGTGACAGTGGCCTGCTGGTGAGCACCGCAGCAGTGGCACCCGATGGAGTGGTGCTGAGGGACGTGGGCAGCAGGAATGGGGTGGAGGAGCCCGAGTGAAGGGGAAATAGTGCAGGAAAGAAACCAGAGGATTTAAATGGAGAGAGCAGGCAGCTTGGAGAGAGTGTCAAGGAGAGGCTCAGCAGTTTGGAGACTGTGGAGACAGGAACTGTTCCCAGCCCAATGTGTGAAAACTAAAACGAAATTTTACTGGGACAGCAGGCATGCAGATACAACCATTGGGCAACAGATTTGCCTACCCTTTACTACCTTCACTGGTTTGTAGAGCCAAGACTTACAGTGGTTTTCACCTCTCAGCTGCTGTGGAGGGTAGTAAGGGTGAGCAATAGACTAAAGCTGTGTTGTGGCCAAATCAGCAGTGAAATAACTGAAGGAGAAAATGATGAGAGAACAGAGAAAAAGACAGATGAAATGCGTCTTGTGGGGCTCACTATCAGAACCAGATGATGGGTTAGTGTCAGGAAAGAGGGAAGAGGAGGTGTCACCATTGCTCCAAACTGCAGCAAGTGGGGAAGCCTGACTCAACAGGCCCACACAGGCAAAGCTGCTGGTGCCTCTCTGGGCCTGCAGCTGCTGGGAGCTGCTGAAGGAGCAGGGGCATGTGTGTGCCTAGAGACAGCTGTGTGCGCCACGTCCTCCAGCCTGAAAAAATGGCTTGAGGGTGAAGGTGTGTCCCTGCCCCTCTATCAAGGCAGGAGTCTGTACCAGGGGTGATTAAATAGCAGAACACATCTCCTCAGCTTTCCTCTCTACTACTCCCTTTCTATCATCGTCTTTCCTGCATTTCCGCCCCTCTTCCTCTGGTGCACAAAAATTAATCTCGTGTGTGTCCCCGGATCCTTCCCTTTGCAGCCTGCCACTGAGGTTTTGGGTCAACATCCTGAAAAACCCCCAGTTTGTCTTCGACATTGACAAGACAGACCACATTGACGCCTGTCTGTCTGTGATCGCCCAGGCCTTCATCGATGCCTGCTCGCTCTCCGACCTGCAGCTGGGCAAGGTAGGTGCAGCGAGGGCTCCTGCACCAGGCTGGGTGGGCAGGGCCTGGCAGAAGGCACCAGCCCAGCCTCCCTCCTTCCCATGGCCGGCTGGAGCCATTGCTGGGGCTCATGCAGCTGAGTTTTGGTTGTCTGCAGGGATGCGTTTTCCCCTCCTTTGCCCACCCCTTTGTTCAGGCTTGAGCTGTAAATTTGCACCTCCTCTGTCACAAACAGCCAGGGAGCAGGGACACACAGTCACAGGCAGGATGGACGTAAGGCAGGGCCCCCAGCCTGGGGGGCTCTGGGGGTGGGGGAGACCAACCACTGGGCTGTGTGCTCAGGGTTACCCATCAGCTCCATGAGCTGTCCTGCAGCCATGGGAGACCACCTGCTCACTCAGCAACGTGTCTGAAGTGCTTCCTGAGCCAGCTGAGCTGCTACTGAAGCAGACAAATATTTTCTGCTGTTGTCTTAGGCAGGGGCATAACATGGAAAACTGAGCACAGGTGGGGGCCAGTTCTCCTCAGGGCACCACTATGGGGCATGGGCAGACCCCACAGGGGAGCCCCGCTTCTCCAGTCAGGCCTGGTTTGGGAGACACCATTGGCATAATGGTCCCATAAAGTAGCTGAGGGACAATGTGAACTCCTAGCGACAGGATGGAAAATGATGTAGCTCCAGGTGAAGCTGCAGTCATTGCTCTTGGTGATTCCTGCACAACCTCTCACCTAGGAGAGAAGCCCAGGAGCCAGTCCTCTGAGAACACAGGCTGTGCCCTGTGTCCAGGGATCACAGACCAGGCTTGGCCTGCCTGCAGGTGTGAGGCTGTGCAGGGCCATCCCAGGGCAGCATCCCTCAGCATGTGGAAGGGACTCGGCAAACACTGCCACAGCTGGTGGTCCCCCCCGTGCAGCGTGTCCAGCCCACCGTGGCCGTGTCCAGTGTGGGGTTGGAGGCCGGTGGGCTCAGCACACCAGTGGGGGAGCTGAGCCTGCTCCAAGCAAGCCCAAGGCTGCGTGAGCCAGGTCCCATCTCCCACCCGCAGGCCCCACGCACGGTCCCACAGCGCTGGCTGGCAGGAAGACATTCCATGTGCATATTCTCTTTTCTCCCACTGCCTTGGCTGAGCACAGTGCTGACATTTGAAACTTCCTCACATAAAAAGTTTTATTAAGAAATGCTGTAAATCACCCCCACTGCCCCCCCCACCCCAGAGGCTGGTGGTGACAGTGTGTGACTTGGGGGACACCCTGCAGTGAGGGGGTGGGCGCTACACCCCCAGCCCCAGAGCTGCAGGAAGCCTTTGTTGGGAGAGGTTAATGGTGGAGGAAGATCTAATGAGTGCTTGATTTTTTGTTTGTTTGGGTTTTGGTCTTTTTTTTTGCATGTGTTACGAAACACCTACAATTTGTCCTTGTCAAGTGGCAGATGAGGGGAAGAGGGGTCAGCTGGAGTCAGACAGCAGATGGAAACACTTTTCTGGAATACAATAGTATAAGTGAATGAATTGTTGAGTAATGTGGGAAGAATAAATCCTCAGCATAAAAATCAGCTTGCATGTACATGCAGTGCATTACTGAGCATTTTCCAGACTGGATTCTTCCCTTGGTTTCAGCACGTTGCTCTTGATACTGCAAATGTGAGAGCAGACTCAGTCCATACATCGACAGTGCACAAGCAGTTAAGAAACCAGTGCCCATCTCTTCATCATAGAGACAAACCAGACACAAATTAAAAAATAACTTAGAGAAGAGGCAGCATGGTTTTCCTTCATGTTTCCAAGGAAAAAAAATAATGCTATGAGCAGGCTCTCTGTAAGTTGGCCATAGTCTCACAATGCCTTGTCACTGGGTTTGAAAATAAACTGCTGTGGGATCTGGTGCCCGTTTCCTGTTTCCCCTGCAGCATTAGCCAAGCTACAGATTGCAGCAGCAGATTGGAGTCACCCTGGGCTCCCCTATTCCTGCCTGAGAGAGCCAAGTATGCTGCCCGTGGGCAGAACCCACCACTCCCTGCCATCAGCAGGTCCCCTCCCCTCCCCACCTGTCAGAGCACTGGGGAGCAGTCCTGCACGCTGGTGTCGGGGTGGCAGGACCTGGTGATCTCACTCCCTTTGGTGTCCCCAAGCCCGGGGCCGTTCCCCTTGGGGATGCAACAAGAGGCTAGTCAGCCAAGTTCATTCCTGGGGTAACGAAATCAGGAGGGCAGGATTGCCTTGAGGTTAAAATTATTCATGCTGTGTTTGCAAGGAGGACAGCAGGGTTGTGCCTCCACTAGTGCAACCCAGTTGTGTGGCTGGGAGGTTAAGGCTGCTGTCTCCAAGCTGACATTAATCAAGAGTATCCAGTATTCTCTGTTAATTACTTTACATGCACTCAATTTAGGCCAGGCAGGCTGGATTAGCCAATGCAAAATAAATCAAAGCTACATAAAAAATCCAAAAGCAACATTTCAGCTGACGAAGTTCAACTTGTAAGATTGCTTTGTTCTTTAGCTTAAATCAATGTGGCTGCTCAAAGAACCTCAGCAACTGTGTGCAGAAGCCCTTCCCTTGTTGCCAATTTCCACACAGGGCACCACAGAGCCCAAGTGTTTGATCTGGCACAGGTGTGCTACCTCACCTGCAGAGCATCCCCTGGCAGTAAGTCACCCCACCTGACCCTGGGCATGCTTCTAACTGCGCTTGCTGCAAATTTAAACACACACCCATCACCCCCTTCTCCAGCAGTGAGCTGATGGATGTTCAGCTCACGCAAGGGCAGCAGGATGGTGCTGTGTCTCCACAGGCACATGGTGCCCATCCACAGATCCTTGATGTGTCTCAGCCATTCTGCCATGAGCTGCTCCAAGCCTCGGTGCTGTCCGGCACCGCACTCCTTCCCGGTGACAGCTGGGACCAAAGGCAAAGCTGTTCCCTGCACCCAGCTGTAGCTGAGGTCCCCATCTGGTGTCAGTGCTTTGGTCTGAAAACAGGATAGCGTTTTCAGCTGGGACCAACCCAGTGTCTGAGTTGGGTGTCTCGCCCTCGCTCTAGGACTCCCCGACCAACAAATTGCTGTATGCCAAGGAGATCCCCGAGTACCGGAAGATAGTGCAGAGATACTACAAGCAAATCCACGACATGCCCCCTCTGAGTGAGCAGGAGATGAACGCCCACCTCGCCGAGGAGTCACGGGTAAGTGGTGGATAGGATGGGGTTGACTCCGCAGGCTCAGTGTCCTGCTGGAGCCTGGCAACAGCAGGGAATGCACATAGGCTGCAATCAGCTACTGCTTAGATGCTGGAAGGAGCACACAAGAAAGGATATTTTGCCTGAAACTTCCACACACAAACTTCACCTGACCTAGTTCCAAGCATCTTCAATTACTGCCAGAGCTGCAGTAAACACCCATGAGTTTGCTTGAGCCTAACTAGCTCTGGCACCACTGGGAGTTGAGAGCAAAATTCAGTGCCAAAAAGCCAGGAAGTTTGGACAAGGATTTCTGCAGTCCCGCAGCCACCCAGCCAGCTGGCTCCCAGGCACAACTGCCAGGGACAGCCCTGAGTCCCAGGCAGCCAGCCCTGGTACCAGCCTCAAGAGCTGGCAGCCACATTCCAGATCAGAGTCCTGTCAGCGATGCACCACAGGTTCCTCAAAATCAAACCTTCTCCCCAGAGAGTTTTAGCTTTGGGCACCAAGCAAGATTTTTCTGTTGATATCCTGCTGGTGCATTGCCCTCTCCTGTGAAATGGCTTTGGGCACAGAGGGATATGCAGCGCTGCCCAGCGTGGGTATTTACAGCTGGCTTTGAAAAGACCAAGACCCATCCTGATGCAAGCAAATGCACCTTCCTTAAAAATCCAGCTGTACCAATGTGACCATAAAGTCAGGCACAACCTGCTTTTACCATAGTCAGTGCCTGCTGGCTGGGCTGGAACTCACATGCTCCATCCTGCTAATGTTCTCCCCTCTCTTTTCTGTCTTTATAAAGAAATATCGAAATGAGTTCAACACCAATGTCGCCATGGCTGAGATATACAAATACGCCAAGAGATACCGCTCCCAGGTGAGTGGGTTTTACAGCACATGGGCTCTGGCCTGCCTGGGAAGGGAGGAACCATCGCAGCAGCAACCCTGCAGGCAGACACCTGCATCCACTTACACAGAGCAGGATTGTTGGGGAGTGCATGAGTGCAGTACATATGGAATAGATGCATATGCAGATGCGCCTACTCTCTGTCCCTTGGCTGGCAACTTCTTGGAAGAGAAGGCTGGCTATTCCCAGCTGATCTTAATGGCATTTGGCTGGGCTGAAGAAGGGCTGCCAGGTGTATAGGCCCTTTCAGGAGAGCAAAACATGCAGATAAGGTCCACCCCCAAATTAACTTGCACCTGCTGTCCCTGCCCCATTGAGGCAGTGGCCCTGGCTGGCTCCTGCCCCCCCTGCAACCTGTGGGCTGGTGCTGTGCCCTCAGCTCTATTACAGCAGTGCATTTTTGTCATCTATCACTCCACTCCTAGCTCTGACCAGGGCCCCTAGGAGAGCAGGGGTGTGAGCACAGGGGCTGTGGGGCTGGGTGGGCTCTCGCCTTTGGAGCTCTGGCTGGAATTTGGGCTCCATAGGTCTGGTGGGGTGAGCTGGGCTGGCAGGTGGGCACCCCACACTGCCTCAGCACCCTGCCTGCCTGTGTCTCCCGCAGATCGTGGCCGCCCTGGACGCAAACCCCACGACAAAGCGCACCCAGCTCCAGCACAAATTTGAGCAAGTGATTGCTCTCATGGAGGACAACATCTATGAGTCCTGCAGTGAAGCCTAGGCTGGCTGCAGCCCTAGAAGTGACCTTTCTTGCAGCACAGTGCCGCAAGGGACCCTGCCTTCAGCTGCAGGCATACCTTGGTCATACTCAAACCAGCCCCGTGGAGGGGGTGGGCCTGACCATGGCTACAAGTTTGCCTCACTTCACAAGAAGCCACAAGAGACCTTTCCGAGCAGCTAAAACTCTTCTGGTCTGCACTGTGGCACCCATAATTTATTTGCTGTTGCCAGCCAGAAATGGAGGCATGACCCTTGTGGCAAGCTCAGTTCACCACTGTCCCCTTGGTCCGCACCCAAGCCGTCAGCACTCCGTGCATCCCTGTGCGTGGTTCCTCGGGACGGGGCTGCAGAGGCTGGAACAGACACAAAGCAGAAGGGTCACCTCAGGGAGTAATGACCACAGACAGCAAAGACCATCATAGCCTGAGCTCCCACTCCATCCCTCCAACATCCTTGTTTTTCCAACATCAGGGACTCTTATCAGCTGTTCACTATCTGCTGCATTCTGTGTATATTTGTGCCTTTTAATTTTTGTACTGTATGTGTAAACATAACCACTCCTCCATCTGAGACTTGGGCAACACAGGGAACTCGAGGCTGAGACAAAGCAGTTGCTTCCCAAGCAGCTCAGGCCAGGTGAAAGCACTTTATCCCTAAAGGAGACAGCTGTTTGGGAGCTGCAGGAGCACAGCCTGTGCTGGCACGGAAGGGCTGTTCAGCCTTTCCTGCGCTCTGGTGAGTGGCTGGAGCGCAGCAGGGAGGTGAGCCCTGCACCAGCCAGCCGGGGTGGGGGAAGGACGTGCCCTCCCTGCTGCCCGCGCTGGCTCCACACGCGCCCGTGGCCTCAGGCCACACACGGGCAAACTCCAGACAGCATTGTCTCTGCCTCTCCCTGTGACCTTCACCAGACACAAGGCCAGTCCTGCAGAGGTGTCTCCTAAAGCGGCTTACTGTGTACCTGTGGCTGGTACCTGAGAGCAGCCAAGACGGTGGGCATGGCTGCACGGCCAGCCTTAGGGCCTGGGCCGAACCGCTGCCAGCCCAGCAGTGACGCAGGCCAGCAGAGCACCTCCAGCACCCGGAGCTGCAAACTAAGGTAGAGAGTGTCCCAGCTCAGGCTGGGGTCACTGAGAGGGTCCCCGTGGCAGACAAATGGAGCTTGCCTGAGACTAGACACCCCGGTGCCACCCTGCCAACCCAGCTTGGTGGCCTGCTCTCCTCCTGCAGCCTGGGCAGCTGTGACCGCGCCGGTGCCCAGTGCCACACAGGCCCCCGTGGAGGATGGACACAGGCAGTGCCACACGTTCAAACCAGCATTCCTGCAGGGCCAGGGCTCCTGCCCACAGGCCTGAGCACCACAGCCACCACGGCTGGAACTGCCACACAGGAAACACACACAGTCACTACCTCACTGCAGGAGGGTGTAAGGGAAGCCTTTGGTAGTCATCCAGCTGGCTGGGATGCATCTGGCACTGGATGACTTTGTCCACCAAAACTCCTGGGTGATTCACTGCCATGGACAGGTGGTCTCCATTCCATCATTTCCAGTAATGCCACATTTGTCAGAAACCAGAACATCAGAGTTGTGTATGTGTACATAGATATCTATTTTAAAACAAACAGTAGACTTTATCCAGTATGTTAAAAGGTCGGGAGGGAGGGGAGGGAAAGGGGAAGAACAGAGGTTTTTTTTAAGAGAACTACAGAAAAAGTACTTACACTGTGGAGGTCTCAATGTCTTTGCTGAGGATGTGGCTTCAGAATAGAAACTTTAAGAATGTAGCTGGGCTACATTTTATTTTGAAAGTGATTTCACAAAAATTTCTTGATGTTTTTGTCTTTTAGAAACTGTGAATAGCTGCCAGAGATGTAGGCAGGCCCAGCACAAGAAAGGCTAGGGTGAGAAGGACCAAGGTAGCAGAGAATGTTGAGCTTGGCTGGAGGTAGGGAAAGGACCATGGAGCTATAGCCCCATGTTTTTTATTGCAGGGAAAGGATACAGGTGAGCCAAGAGTAAGTAGAGTTTGCCTCCAGGCGCTGTGGCTGGGCCATGTATTGGGGCTATTGTTTTATTATTTAATTCTTTTCCAAAGCCAAAAAAAAAAAAAAAGAAAAAAAAAAAGAAAAAAGAAAATAAAATAAAAAAGTAGTTGCTACAACCATTTAAAGGAACAACTTTAGCAGAGGGTTTGTAGTGTTGCCTTGAACCTCCGAGCCCTTTGTAAGATGTTTTTAAACTTTGGCACGTGTTGTGGGTGTAGTGCCCTTACCTGCTGTGTAGTGGAAGTGGCAGACTCCTGGCAAAGCCTATCTTTGTAATAAAACAAGGTGCTTAACCTGTGAAGTGCAGTTCCTGCCAAGCACACGGGGAGGACACACGTGGATGACACCTGCACAGACAAGTTTTGCACATGCAAGCCTCACTGTGTGTGGGGCCAGCAGCCCGGTGAGAACAGGTTTGTACCCCTCACACGCACCCCATTCCCACAGCCCAGTTCCTGCCTGGACCAGGCACGGGAGGGGACAGTCAGCATGAGGACAACAGCACCTGAACTGACCAGCTCTGGGCACATGAAGATCAGTAACCCCACAGAAGCAGTTGCTGCCAGACACCCTCACCTCTCTCAGGTGCCTCCCTGCACCAGTCTTGAGTCTGCAGCTTTAGCACCCTGACACCAGCTGTGGCCCAGGGCCCTTAATAACCATGGCATTGCTAAATCTTCCCCCTGCCCTAGTAAAAGCTGTGCTTTCCAGACACCAGAGGGATTTTCTTCTTCCACTAGGAAGTTGATTCTTTGCAAAGCTAAATCCAGCCATTAAATTATTTGGCCTCTCTCAAAGCAAGAGAGCTTTGCATTTCACAGCTGGTGAGAGGGAGGACACAGTCCCTGCCTGGCGCTGTTGGGGACATTGCCACACGGGTGAGTGGTGCTCTGTGAGGCCACCCCATCTGAGTATCCAGTGAACTCTGCTCAGTTTCTGATGCTGCATTCCCCACCCTGTCCCTGGGGGGACACGAGTTCCAGTTCCATCAAAGATGGATCAGCACAGTCAAGGCTGAAGTTTAAAGGAAGTTAGTTTGCACAGCTCTTGCTTAAGCCCCAAGGCAAGGCCAGGAGCCTTGGAGGGCAATGGCAAGGCCAGTTGCAGATTAACAAAATCCTCTTTAGGAAGAGTTTTACTTCCACTTATTTTCTCCCACCCAGGAGGACTGTAACCCTTTACACGATCAGCATGACCTTCAGAAGGGCCCCACTCTGGGCAGAGCAAGAGAAATTCAGGCAATTGAAGCTATTAAATGGAAGTGTGATACACTGACCCACAGGAGCTCACAAGACAAGTTTGTAGGTGGGAACTGTGCCACAGACTGTTTATAAGAGCATGAGCTGAGCTGGAGGCTACAGTAACACCCCAAACTTGATTTTTGACCCCTAAGACACCTCTGTCTTCCTCTTACTGTAGTTAAAGCACAGGCTGCTTCACTTCTGCTAGGAGACACTTGCCCATGGCATGCACCCAGACCTGCCACCCTGGTGCCCCTGTAATCCCAGCTCAAGCAGGCATTAGCACAAGGGCAGCCAGGAGGACAGAGGGCTGGACACCTCACACAGGCTGTGGGCACCATGGCTCCACAACAGCACTGGCCAAGCCTGAGCTTCTCTGCTCCTGGGGATGTCACCATGCTGGGTCCCAAGGGTCTCAGGGTCCCAGCCCCTCACCTGGCACACTGTCATCCTGCACACACACAGCCCCCAGGCCCAGCAGCCCCTCGGCACCACAGCTGGGGACACGTGGGGACAGAGAGAGAGAACCTCTCCGTGAGGGCAGGCAGCAAGGCAGCTGCCTGCAGCATCAGCTCACCACAATGCCGTGCAGATTGAGAACAGGGCTAAGAGATTTTGGCACTAAAATCCCAGGGACAGGGACCTGCAATGGTCATGCCATTCCATGAGGCAAGTAAAGAAGCTTTATTAGGATGAGGTGAACACAGAGTTAAAACCTGTCCTAGGGACTGAAACCAGCCCAGACCCCAAGGGCCTGGGGCCAACAGAAGCAGGTCTAAGCTCCCTATGGAGCCTTTCTGTCTGCTGCCACAGGGGCTGCCTTCTTCATCCTGGCCTTCCCCTGCCCAGCTCCTGGAGTCAGCCGGGTCTTCTTCGCCTTATCTTGACCTCCCTTTGCCTTGGGGGCATCCTGCTGTGCCCCCTTGGGCACCTTCCCCTTGCTCTTTCCCCTGGGGGCCTTCTGGGGCCCCTTCACCCCAGCACTTGCAGAACTGTCGCTATCACTCCCTCCTGCGTTCTCAGCAGCCCGAGCTGCGCTGGGTCCTGAGCGCCCTTTTTGGGGGGCCTGGCGGGGGCCAGCAGCTCTTGGGGGCCCTGAAGGCCCCGGGCCGTGAGCCTGGGACTGGTCAGCAGGTTGGGGAGGCTTCGCCCTATTGCCCCTGGGCTTCTCTGCTGCTCGTGGCTGGGCCTGGAGGGAAGAAAAGAGAGTGCCTCAGGGTGTTGCTATGCCATGAGCCACCCAGCCCCGCTGCTGGCCCCAGCTCACGTTCACGGGCTTCGCCTTCGGCTGCTGCTTGGTGGCACCTGTGGAGGAAGGGCAGAGATGAGTCCAGGCGAGGCCAGGCAGCATCAGCTAGTTCACAGCACCCGCAGCCCTTTACCTCGCAGTCGTGCTCTTGCCACGGGGGCCTGGGGGTCCTTGGTGGTCCCTTTCTGTCCCAGCTTTGGGGCCTGTCCTCTGTCAGGATCTGCCTGACTCAGCTGCTGCTTGTGCCCTGGTTTCTTGAGTGCCAGCTGGAGGTGAGAGAGGGGTGTCAACAGGGCCAGCCAGCACCTCAGTCCCCAGCCCTGTGGCTCCAGCGGCCCTTGCTCACCTTGAAGGTGCCAGTGGCCCCCACAGCAGACGAGTTGTGGGGTCGCACCAGGTCCCCACAGCTCAGCCCCTTGCTCAGCGCCTGCTTCAGCAGGTACTTGAGGCGGATGGGGTCCACAGTGGGGTACTTGGCCAGGATGAAACGCTTGATGGCAACGACAGAGGCACCCTTCTTCTCATCGTGGGCCCGCAGTGCCTCCTTGACCATCTGCAGGGTTGGAGGGTGCTGGGCCGGACAGCGCGGGGCCATGCCAGCAGCTTTGGCTGCTGGAAGAGGAACCCTTTGGGACTGAAGTCCAGTCCTGAGACATTCACACCCCCAGAGGCCTCCAAGCCCCCAGAAGCCAAGCAGCCAGAACCCTGCTCATGCCTGCAGCCCCCCCTGGAAGCACAGCCACCAGAGCATGAGCCAAGATCCAGCTCTGAAGGACCCCACTGCACTTGCAGACCCCTTACCCAGCTGAGGCTCCACGGCAGCACACAAACCCAGGCAGTCCCAGGCAACTCTACCCACAGCAGCACAAACCTGAATACCATATCCAGCTCACCTCCATCCAATTTATCTGATGAGCAGCCTGGCTGCAGGTGCTGGTCGGCAGCTGCTAATTGCTGTGGTCAAAGCCCTGGTGGAAGCCATGGTCTGGAAGTTGAAGGACCTTTGCTAAAGCTTTGTGAGGGGCTGGAGGGAGAAGGGGCACACCTAAGCAGAGGGTTTGGAGAAGGATGAGAGATGGGAGTTTGCAGGGTGAGTACCCTGAACAGGCAGACAAGAGGTGTCTACCTGCTGCAAGGTGGGTGTTGGGGTGCTGGGATTGTAGCTTGTTGACAACACTTGTTGTGGGGTGCACAGGGAACCAGCCCAGAGCATGGGGCCCACACAGACCCATTGCCAGTGTGAAGGTGGGATGTGCTGTCTCCCGTACCAAGTATGGCCTCACTAGGAAATGGGACTCTGAAAATGGTGGGGGGAGAAGATTTCACAAGTGAGAGGAGGAAAATAAAGAGCTGCAGCAGAGGCAGGAGGAGCAACTCTTGCCTTTTTTCCCCAGGTGTCACAAACAGGACAACAATTTGCTCCCACCCACTGAATCCCATGTTCAGGGGAGAGCACTCCCAGCCCTGGACATGGGCAGCCACATCACTTCCATGGCACCTGTGCTTGTGAGGAGAACCTGAGTAAAACACCAATGGCTCTTTGGTGTAGAAACAGTCCCCACTGCAAATGTCCCCACGGCGGGGACCGCCCACTTCACACAGGACTCACAGGGGTTTTGTGTGCATTGTCTCTTGGAAACGTGAGGAAGTTGTAAAGAGGGATTAAATGATGGCAGGGCTGGCTCATGGCCATCTCAGCAGACCACAGCAATGGACCTGAAAAGCACTGCCCATGGAGACCTTTGTCAAGGTCTGCACCCACCTCTTGAGCCCAGGGGCCAGATTCTGGCTGAGGTGCCAGTAGGAGCCAGGTCTGGAGCAAGGAACTGGGAGATAGACCCATTGCCTGGAGCCCCACATGCCCTCCTCCTCCCCAGACCAGCACCAGCCTGTTTATTGCTCAATTTCCAGTCCATTTCTGAATTCTCCAGGAAGGGGACAGTGTGCTGCTGGGACTGGCACCACAGAAGGTTTGGGTGCATTTCCTCATCCTGGATCCATCCATCACCTCTCTGGTAGCTCTGTGATGCTTCTGGCACCTGGCTGAGCTGGCAGGAGGGTCCCAAACCCTTGCTTGCCCCTAGCACCACCAGCAGCAGCCAGGTGTCACAGTGTGGGGACAGCCTGCGGGCTTGGGGCCAGGCCTTGTGCCAGAGCTGGTCCTCCACGGGTGGGAGAACCACAGTGCCAGGCATCACCACAGTCCTGTGGAGCACAGCCTCACAGACAGCAAATAAACACTGAATCCTTCCTCCTCTTCCCTCCAAAACCACTTCCCAGATTTGAAGAGCATGAATCAGACATCAGCCTAAACACTGAATTATTCATAAAACTCTAATCTTTAGATTTCACTGAATATGCAGAAGTATCGATAAAAAAAATAATGAGAGAATTGTACTTGCAAATTGCTCTTTATTAAGGGTTTAACTCGCATGGGCTCTATACATTCCCTATTAGTCCTTGCAAAGCTGCATAGGATTAGAAATCAGAGAGGATAATAATGTACAAAAATAGTTTCAAATGTTGATAACACTGAACAGTGAGAAAAACATCTTATTTGTATAACTGAACTAAAAATAAAAATGAAGAACACCGCTACAATTGCAATATGCCATCTTGTAGTGCTGGGAACATATGCCGGCATCGCTGAGCCATATGCTGCTGGGTCCTGCCTGCTGCGGCGTGGGGAGATCAGCCCTGGCCCGGCGGGCCCAGAGCACCAGGGCTGCCCAGAACCTCCTGCTGGGCCCAGGCCACACTGACCACAGCCAAGGTGGGGAGGGGCATGGGCAGGCTTGCTGGGGGCTTGGTCCTAGGGGTCCAAAGATGCCTAAGGAAGAGAGGTGGGACGGTGGGGAAGGGGTGCTGGGGGACACGGAGCAGAGCTGCTGCTGAGGGTGCAAACACCATCCATGTGCTGCTGCGCCGGTGCCGGAGGCCTGAGCACAGAGCTGTCCCGGAGAGCTGCGGCCGCGCAGGGCGGTGCCGCGCTGGCAGGGCCCTCCGTGCCACCCGCCTGCCAGGCGGCACCCGGGCACCGTACCTGTCCCACCCCTGCAGCAATCACGGTGTCTCCCAGGCCTGCTGGCAGATGAGCCGGGGCCAGAGCTGGGAGCGTCTGGCAGAGCTGGGGCTCTTTGAAGCAGCCAAACGTGCTCTGGGCAGACAGAGTGTGAGGGGCTGAGTGACTGGCAGCACTGGCTAGGATCCATCTCTGCCAAAAGGGCCAGAAAGGGGTCCCAGCTCTGGCCCCGGCAGCAGCAGATGCAGAACGTGCCCTGGCTGGGGTGTCAGGGTGGGTTGAGGGAGGCAAGGACAGGCATGGCAGAGCTCTCCGACCCAGCCTGCACTCAGAGAAGGGGCATGAGGGCTCAGCAAGTCAACAGAAATGCATGGATTTACGCCAGAGGAGCTAAGCCTTTGCATTTTAATTACAAAACATGTGTACACATTTTCAGCCTTGTTCCCAGGGTTCCTAGAGGCAGGAGCGAGCAGCCTGCCCCACAGGGCCTTGGCCATGGTGAAGCAGGGGCAGGTGGTGGCGGCGGTGGGGTTGAGTTTGTGCTGCCAGGGCGGCACCCCAGGGACTGGCTCCTCCCGTGGGGCCTATGCAGGAGAGACCTGGCTGGTGGAGACGGAGGAGGTCTCTGTCTTGCCAGCAGATGTGTCCTCGTCACCCAGTGGGTTCTTGCCACAGCAGAGGGTTGTGATCATGCAGTTTCGGAACTGGGAGAGAGGGAAGCCCAGGGTGAGCCAGCTGGACACCATGCAGCTCTAGCTGCAGAGCTGTCTTTAAACCCAGCAGTACTGTGGTGCAGGAGGAACTGTGCTTATATGGAATCTCCTGTCCCACTGTCTGATGCCACCCCATCTACTGCCAGCCCTGCCTGCTCCCGTCATGGCTCCTCCATCAACCCAGCACCTGCATTATTTCAGGTGGAATGGCCTTGCTTTTGTGAGATTTATGCAACACCAAGGATGAGCTGCACAGTCAGTTTCCCATGTGCCAGAACTAGATCTCCTGGAAATAATCCCTGCTTCACTGGCACCTTGAGATGCTGTAACACTCTGCCAGCTGTTATAAAGAGAAAGAGGGGTTTCCTGGCACCCTGCCAGTTACCTGTTTGTTCATTACGATGTAGATCACAGGGTTGTAGATGGCCGAGCTCTTGGCAAAGAATGCCGGGATGGTCATGAAGATGGGCCCAAAGTCTGACCCCTGGTTGGTGAAGATGTAGAACGCGACGCTGGCGTAGGGCACCCAGCAGATCAGGAAGGAGATGACCATGATGATGACCATGCGGGTCACTTCTTTCTCTGCCTTCTGGGTGGTGGCAGACTCCTGCTGCTGGGCGGCAGCCTGGGGGCAGAAGGGAACGGAAACACGATGGAGCCGGTGGGCCCTGCACCGGTAGGGACACAGGGTCAGGGCTCACGGCAGTCAAGCTGCACATCTGGAGCTATTTCCCTCTTCATGGATGGCCAGGCGGGCCCCTGGAGGACCTCCCTGGCACTGTTCTTGAAGCTGGTGCGGGCCCCTTCCCGGCACTGGGGACAGGGGAAGCCCTACTGGCCGCTGCATCTGGCGGGTACCCACCTCCTTGACAGTGCAAACCAGGTTCCCATAGCAGAAGAAAATGATCGACAGCGGGATCATGAAGTGAACCACAAACATGTAGATGACAAAAGATTCGTTGTTGACCTCTGGCTTCAGAGTGTAATAGTCGATCCCGCACGAGCACTGCATGCCCTCGGGGATGTACCTGCAAGGTGAGCCCAGCAGGTCAGCACCCAGCAGGGAAGACTGGCTGGAAGCCACAGCTGAGCCACCAACCCGGCTCCCTCCCCCATGACACTGGGTCTAATGCCCTCCCTACCTGGACCAGCCGAAAAGCGGGGGAGCTGCACACGCCAAGGCCATGATCCAGGAGAAGGCAACACCCATGATGGCATGGTTCTCCCCGAAGCGGAAGTTGCTCATGGGCTTGCAGACCACTACGTATCTTTCGATAGCCAGGACCACCAGTGACCAGAGAGCAATTTCACCTGCACCAGGGAGAGGGACAGAAAGGGACACAGGGACTTTGAGCAGGAAAAGAAACCACCCTGATGGCAGCACGAGGCGTCCTCAGACTGATGTTCCTCAGGACAACCCCTAGCAGAAGCTTAATCTCTGCCAAGGGTTCAGAAAGATAAATGAAGAATGGTCAAGGGCAGATGTGGTAGGACAGTGTGAGAAGACCCCTCCTCACTGTACTGCTGACCCACAGGAACCACTTTGCTGCAGTGTTTTGAGATTCATGGCAGATCCCACCATTCATCCCAGACAGCATCTGCACCTGCAAGCCTGTGGTCACACTCCGATATGCAGCAAGTGCCCGTCATCCCAGGACTTCCCAGGAAACTTGTGCCACAAGGACCAAACCAGTAAAATAGTAGCTGTGGCTGAAGGCTGAGACAAATGGAGGAGGACATTTTTAGACACACAATTTCTGTTTCACATCTGTTTGGTTCCATACCAGGCTGGCATGGGGAGGAGAGCCAGCTCTGCTTGCCTGTACCACCATGCACCACACCAGAGCCAATGGCAGATTCAGCCCTGCAAAATAGGAGGAACAAAATTGTCATCTCTCGAGTCAGAAAGTGAGCCAAGGAGATGCACAAATCCAACAACTGCAAAATCTGGTATTGGCTGCCTTTCATTGCTGCACTGTGGTTCTCAGGATACTGAGCAGGTGGCTCCCAAAATAAAGTTTTAAAAAGTGTCGCTTCTCACTTTCTTCTGCTCCTACCCATAAACAGGGCAAATGGCCTCAGTCCACATCAGCAGCAGGTCAAGGAAAAACAGGTACCTTGTTTTTCCAAGATCATCTGTGTTTTCCCTCCCACTACTAAAATCCGGGGAAGTTCCTTATAGAAGACATTTGAATATTTGAAAAACTTACCGCCCAGTGTGGCAAAGAAGCCTTCGATGTAGCACCCTGTTACTCCAAAGACAAAGTAGCCGTTCATGGAGGTGTACATAGTGGTTGTGAAGCCTCCGAATACCATGAAGAGGTCGGCGACGGCCAGGTTCAGAAGGATGTAGTTTAGAGGTGTCCGGAGCTTCTTGTGCTGGATGGTGACGTACAGCGTGAGGAAGTTGATGGGGAAGCCGAGCAGAATCAACATGAACATGTAGGCAGCCAGCGCCGAGAACTTCCAAGGCTCAGCCAGGTAATACTGGGGGTACTCAAAGGGGCTCCGCACCACCCCGGTCTTGTTGGACATGGGCACGTAGAAGTCTTGGCCTTCTGTCCCGTTCATGGTTGCAGTTTGTGAGGCGCTTTTTGCTCTTACTCTGGGAGTTCTTTTGTGCAAGGGGAAAATTGCCTCTGGAATGGAACTCCCGCCACCTCTCAGCCTCCCCTGTCACCCCAAGGAGAACCAGTTACACTCTCCTCCACAGGGCACCTCTTATAAAGTGCCCCCCGGGGTAAGCTCCAGGCACTGGTGTCAGCACGATTAGGGTTTAGAGAATTATTAATCATAATCATCCCAGGGTAATTGGCTTTCCTGGGAAGGTGTTAAGGTGACACCAGTTTCTGGCCAGCGCTGTCATTGTTGGAGACCACGGCTCATGGTCACACATATAAAGAGGTGGCTCTGCACTGCACCATTCATTTGGAAGGGCTCAAACCAGGCAGCAGCTCCTTTGCACAGCCATGCTCTTCCTATCCCTTCCCCACTAACAGGAAGGACGTGTGGCTCAAACCCCAGGACTGTGGGTTTGGGGGCTGCAAATGGTGGCCTGGCTGGGCAGGTGTGTTGTGGTCCCTCAGTGACAGAGGAGTGTCCCAGGCCCACTCTCGCAAGGGGAACGTGGATCTGTGAGACCAGCCAGCCCCCACTGGAGAGCCATCCCCACATACTGCCAGTCCCTGCGGGAGGCTGCAGAAGGCAGCGTGACCAAACCTTCTTCCACGGCTCCACCCACCTCTCTGCTCAGCATCTGGCTGTGGAGGTTTGACCACCACCATGAAACACTTGGCCCACTTGCAGGTTACCAGTTGTGCCATCTCCTCTGTGCCTTTGTATCTGATTTGAGTCATGCCAACTCCATTGGTAACAGCTAATAAATAACCTAGTCCATCTGTCCTGGAATGGAATCATTCTGCAATGGTGCTGAGAAGGCTGCTGGAGCAGGGCACTGATGGGACGTTCAGAGCTGAAGCCAGTACTCAGCTTCATATACTGGTTGACAGACAACCTCATTCTCTTCAAACCTTGCATAATTATCAAACTCCACAGGGAAGGCTATTGTTGGAGCCTTCCATGCCCTCTATGTCTCTCTGACTCACCACTCTGTGCACTCGGTTGTGCTTGAAACATTCCTTGTGCCAACCAGAAGCTGAGTTACACAGCTGAGTTATCTTAATTTTTCAGAGGCAGTGGGACAAACCATACAGGAGGTGAGCACAAAGAGAGACTTTGCTCTGCCCCTTTGTAGGTGATGGAGGCTGGAAGGGAGCTAGGCACCCACCTCCCCTTGATGTTTTGACTGCACTGAGGGCTGAGCTGAGCGTTCCTCACTGCCAGGAGCAGGTGAACGCGAGGGCCTCGTCCAGTACAGGTGGATGTACAGAGCTGTGGGAGCTCATGGGTGTAAGGTGGACAGAAGTTCATGTCCTCTTGGCCTTAATAAACTTCCTCCAGTCCTGACCTAGTTTTCACAATGTTTCTTGTAAGTTAGTTCAGAAATAAGTTTAATGGAAAAAAGCACCAAGCACTGTACTCTTCTTAGAGCAGAGACCAAGCTGGAAACCTGCCCTCTAAGTGGAGAGGTGGAAGGGGCTGAAGTGCTGGCACCACGGACTAGGACAGACCTTGCTGGCAGCCCAATGCAGGCCACAGTCTCTGGACAGCCCCAAAGATCTTCCTTCACCTTAACATGAAACCACCAGGTCCTCACACACTCTCTTCACCTAAGTCCCTCTCAATTAATTTCTCACACTTGTTTCCAAGGCCAGAGCAGTGCCACTTCCTAACTGCAAATGCAGCTCTTCACACTTGTACCTGGGCACACAGGGATTAAAGGTTTATTTCCTAAAACACTTTAAGCTGATGCAATAAGCCACTGCTGAGGTAGCAGCTGCTGTGCAGAGCTTAGGGCTTGCGTGCGTCACCACTGGATGCAGCAGTGGGACAGGCAGGCAGCTGAGAGATAGAGGAACAGGACAAATTGCTCACAACTTCCAGCCACAGTGCTGTGCTGGGACCTCTTGCACCTCCAGGGACTCCTCAGCACGAAGCCAGCTGGTGGGCTCCATGGCACAGGGCAGGCTGGACTAGAACACCTTCATCACGTATGTATGAGACATGCAGAATGCTTCTGCCCAGAAAAGCCCAAAATGCTTTTCAAAGCTAGACTATATTCATGGAGTTGTTTAAAAAAAACATTGGTCCATTTTGTCTTGTGTCACAGCAAACGCTTTCTCTTCAGTTCTATAATTTTTCATTCCCACTGGCTCTGCACAGCCAGCTCAGTTCCAGAAGGAGCTGAATTCCACCCTGGCTCCCATCTCAAACAGCATTGTTTATCCATGTCAATAGCAGAGTCTTCATTGCAAACAGTGACAGCTGAGTCAGAAAGCAGACGAGCTGTAATTGGAACAGAATGTTTTTAAAGTGGTAAATCAAGCAAACTTGGTCAGGAACCACGGAGGGACTCGGAAACTCGGCAGTGTGATTGCAGGGTCTCCTTTTCCAGAGGAACTCGAGCAGACAGACATCCCGTTTCACGTGCAAAGTGCTGCTCCCGTGGGAGCTGCCCTGCCAGCACCGACCACCTCAGCCACTTGCTCAAGTCCTTTCCCACTCGGGGTAAAGGCAGGCTGGAACAGACAGGCTGCCATCACAGCAGAACTCCTGGCAACGTGGGCACAGCTTACACTGGATTGAAGTCAAGAGACACACCAGTTCCCAGCTCCAGCCATTACCTACGGGAATCTTCCTGCTGCTGGGAATGACCCTGTGGCCGTCCTGGTGAGGTTCCCTGCCCGGGGGCACGCTGGTGTCACTGGCACGGAGCTCCCTTCCCTCCCAGCAGCGTGGGGTGCTGTGTGCTGCTGTCTAAACTGGCACTGGGAACGCACCGGGGCGCAGCTGGGGCGGAGCGCTGCGGTCCCCGCTCTGCCTGCCCTGTCCCCCTCAGCTACAGCCCAGAGCAGGGCTGGGAACAGGGGGACAGACCTGGGACAGCTGGCCAAAGGGGTGTGCCACTCCAGATGATGTTGTGCTCCAAAATAAAAGCTCAGGGAGAGGGGGAGGAAGGGAGGATGTTGTGTTTGTAGTGTTTGCCTTCCCAAGTGACAGTTACTCAGGCTGAGCCCTGCTCTCCAGGAAGCAGGGAATAAATTCCTTCTTGCTTTGCTTTGCTTGCACGCAGAGCTGTGTTCCAGCTATTAAACTGTCTTTATCTCAACACAGGAGTTTCTTGGCCTTTGCCCCCTTATTTCCTGCCCACTCCTGCAGGGAGAACAAGCCATTGTAGGGGCTCAGGTGCTGTCTGGGACTGATGGCCCCTGTGTCTCATACCTCCACAAGAGGCTGCAGCAGAGAGCAGCAGGTCTGCCTCCTGCCCCATGCTCACAGAGCTCACCCTCGGCTCAGGACTGACACACTGCTGGGGACATCCTGCTCAGCAGCACTCCCCTGGCACAGCCCTCCGTGGCAGCAGCACGGAGCTCAGGTGTGCACAGCCTCACATGCTGCACTTCAACCAGGTGAATTCCACGCAGATCCAGCCACCGCCTGCCCCAGGGAGGCTGTGAGGTGCCCCCAGTGCCAAGAGGAGTGGAACTCTTCAGATTATATTTGAAGGGCTCTAAATGCTGTTCTTGCCTAAATGGAATGGAAAGGAAAAAGAAATTCCTGATCAGAAGCATGAGTATTATAGCAATTTCTGAGACAATAAATAGTGAAAAATAATCCCGTTTATTTGAAGATCTGTCAATAACTGGTGTGTGTTAAGGAGCACAATCTGGAGTAAAACCAATTACTTGAAGGCTGAACTTGATTCTAGAAATGTTCCTGTAAAATTCTGTGGCACTTGAGCTGATTGCCTGGAAAATGCAGAGCACATTCACAAAAACCAGACATTTTAATTTAAAAAAATAGTTACAATTCTTCAACTTGGTTCCACTCTTACATACAAAATGAGACAAGATGACGTAACTAAGTTATTAGGAAAGCTCTACAGATCTAAGAAGGGTTTTGCCAAGACAACAGGGAGTCTGTTGTTGAGGTAAAAAACTGGTTTTCTTCATTGGTTTGACTCAT
Organism: Urocynchramus pylzowi; assembly: GCA_013397555.1. Classification (NCBI taxonomy): domain Eukaryota; kingdom Metazoa; phylum Chordata; class Aves; order Passeriformes; family Fringillidae; genus Urocynchramus; species Urocynchramus pylzowi. Next base: position 369,442 of record VZRH01006475.1, read on the forward strand.
CTATTCTCCGCCGACAGAATGGACAACAATTATGCTGGAGTATGAGGAGCTCATAGTCTTCTGTGTGAAACATCTGTTAATTAGGAACAGATTTAAAACAAGTTAGCCTGTACCCTGCTCAAAGAAAATGCAAACTGTGTTCAATGGCTGCTCAAAAGCACGGATATTCTGGAACTACTACCACAGAGAACTGGTCCTTTCTGTTTCAATCACCTGAGATGCTACAGCCTGGAACACAGCAGCAAGCACTTCACAGTCCTCTGCCAGAGCTGCTGAGAAGGCACTAACCTGCTAACTACTTTTGCAAAAGGATGGACAATTAGGGAGATGAGTAAGCCAACATGACTGAATTCCAGCATTTCAAAAAGTCAGGCAAGGCAGGAGCAGGACTGAACCACAAGGTAACAGTCACTGACTGGTTTTCCTTGCTAGACCAGGCTGCAAATGAGAGAGAGAGAGAGAGAGCAAAAGGAAATAAATACAAATCAGCTTCTGTTGGTCAGCCAAGGTTTGCTCAAGAGGCTCTGACTCGCTGTCAGGGCAACTTCTCAAATTCAGCTAGGGCCAAGTCTTCCAAGGCAGCCGTTCACCTGTCTGTCACACAGCCCAGAGCTGGGCTTTCACTGCTCCGCCTCTACCTCCTTCAGGGGTTTGCTGAGTACATTTTAGAGTATGAGGTTTCAGTGGTTAGCACCGTTTCACCAGCAGGCTCTGGACAGGGCTTTCTGTTTGTCTGCAAAGCTCCCGAGCAGCAGTACCTGGAAGCAGGAGGGGCACACGGTGACGGAGGCGTCGGGCAGCAGCGAGCGGTAGTACTGCCAGCGCAGCGGCCGCGGCCAGCGCTTGATCAGCACGTCGCGGCGGCTCATGGCGCGCAGCACGGCGCGGCTCACCACCACCGGCACGAACGCGGAGCCTCCCTGCTGCACAGAGCAAACAACTGCTGTCACCCACTGCAGCCACTGCCCCTGGAGGGCTCCGGAGGCGTTCTAAGAAGCTAAGTAAATTTCAGTAGAAGAAGCTAATGCAGACCTGGCCCAAGCCCCGTCCCACCAAACTCCCTGTCGGTGTTACCAAAACCCCCAGCAACAGCAGCATCCAGCCACATCTGTTTCCAGTGAGCTTCCCTTATCTCTTTAACACAACCTGCAAGTAACAGCCACGCTCACAGTCTCTATGAAACCCTGCAGTAAGGCCTGCTCTACAGGTGTGCTGCTGCTGCACCAGTGCACGGTGAGGAAACAAAATTCCAGGAGTATTTGGTTTAAAATGCCTTGTTTTGTGAGGTTTGTGTTTGTTCGTTTAAGGGAAGTATGTGTGGGTTTTGCTGGTTTGTTTGTTTGTTTTGAGGGGTTTTGTTTGTGTTCTTAAGGGAGGAGTTTTTTTTGTTGTGTTCTTAACTGGTTAGTCCACTTCCCTCTCAAGTGCCATCCCCCTCCCAGTCCCCTGCTCTGCAGCTCTCTTTGTACCATATACACGCCAGAAGAGTGACTTTGTAAAGTAAAATTTTCTATTAAAAAAAAATTTCTTTGAAAAAAAAAATTTCTATTAAAATTTTTCTGTTGGTAGACACAGGTACTGTTCTTACCTCAAAGCTCAGTTTTGCCGTAAAGGGATCATCATCTTCAATAATATCTGCACTGTCATCAAACCTCAAACTCTGAGCATCTGGATGCATGTCTTAAGGAAGGACAAGAATTGCTATAAAACTGGCTCTGCTTACCATAGCCAGCACTGACAGAATCAGTATGAGAGCACCCCAGCAGGACCCTTGCTGCTTCAGAGCATCTCAAACTGTGACAGTCCCCAGATCATTACAAAAAGTACCAAAAAGGTCTTGCTGGGGTTTCCAGTGACTGGGGAAGTTTATCACTGCAGCTGCTGTAGAACAGCCAGAAACAACTGACCACAGCCAGGCATGACATCAGCTCTGACCCTTCCACAGATGACAGAGCAAAGGGAGAAATCTATTGAAGTTACATTTTTGGGCAGCTTTAGTCAGAGTTTGTGTGTTCTTGTGCATTACTCTACATCTCATATTCTACAACCCCAACAGCAACTGGGAGCTCTGGATGCCAAAGCATTCCAAACCAAATCTCAACAGGAACAGTTGTGAAGTGCTACTTCCCTTGGCTAGGAGAAGGCAGCCTCTAAAAGAAGCTGTTATTGGAAGCAACATGGTGCAGATTCCCTTCATCCTTGTCAGAAAGCAGTTGACACAGAATAGGTAAAGCATGGCATTCCACTGTTAAAAATAAACATCGCCAGGATTATAAATAAACTGTCCTGATGGAAAAGCATCTTGACAATATCAGGTTTAGTTGAACCACATTTTTGTTGTTATACTAACACGACAAAGAAACAAGATGCAATTGTACTTACATCAGTCATATGACAAAAAGGTTTAAACCTAAGGGGAAAAAATAAACTCTAAATTGTTTAATTTTTCCCTACTAAAAGGAAATCAATTCTAATCAAAAGGATACGGTCAGTCACCATCTCTTGCCATTTATTTTCTCTTTTACTCACTCTTGGAGCTTCAAGATCAATGAGAGCTACAGCTTCTTCATCCGTGATGCCTTCTTCCAAATAGAACTCAACCAGATGCAGCACCTCTAAAAGGTGGGAAAGGCAGGAAGTGTTTGACCTGCAGGAACTCAGGAAATGCCTCATAGCAGATACTGTGCTCCTTCACGTCAGTGGTGTTCTGCCCACCTTCTCTCATGAAACAAGTTAAATAAAATAAAACTGCAGCAAACCAAACCCGCCGAACTTTTGAAAGGGTCGTGTTCACCTTCAGAGGACACTAGATGCATTTCATGTCTGGCAATACAACAACGCTGTGCTGCTGCTCTGCAGTGAGAGCCAACAGCCCCCACTTAGTCAAATTTAACAACAGTAAAGGAACATTTGTTTGGCCAAACAACACTGCAGAAAGAAGAAATGAAGCACTAACCTACTCTGTTAACATTTATCTACTTGCAAAGCACGAGCAAACCCGACGTCCCAACGCACCGTAGGAGGAGGCCGAGAAGACGAAAGGCTGCCTGCAGTTAATGCAGACGTTCCCCAGGTTATTCAGCAAGGGGTTGTTGGTGGAGCACCTGTAACACAGGGGCACGAGCTCCTGAAAAGACAGATTGAGAGCATGGTAACCACAGACTGGCACATCCTCAGCTCTTTGTTTTCAATTAAATACGGGCCCCTTCGGCTGACAACACCGACACAGCACCAGCGCCAGTCTGCAGAAGCGCTGCTGTGAAATCAGACCCTTCAACATCTGAAAATGCTTTCCCTTTTTAACAAACAGCAACTTTTCCCATTAAAAATAGCTGTCTTCACCATTTTAACAATTAAATTTTCACCTTGCCTTTGCAGTTACAGAAGCAGAATTCGGCATGAAATACACAGGGACAAGAGAAGCGGAAGAGAAGTTTACTGAAGCAAAGTTTTTTGCTTTAAGATTTGGTCAAATTTAGGTTCTCCAATTAATTCATCTCTTTTCAAGAGCAGAGTTATTTTAGGCAGTTCTTAAAGGGTGTGTTTCTATTATTTCAGGAGGCCAGGTGTATGTTCACTGGTACAATGCAATTTATTTTTAGTGAGTACTCCCTGAGACAAGGCTTTATAGAAAACTGCAGAAAGCCAGACTTCAGTGAAAGAAGAAAAGGTGTTAAAATAAGATTTACGGAAGGAAGGTCACTGAAGGGATGGAGGGAGGAGGGGAAGAGTGTTAGGAGTGGGACAAATGAAAGTGACCTCCAGCTGGAGAGAGACACAAAGACTGTGGAACAATAGCATGTGAACTGGGGAGAAAAGGGCTTGGAAGAATTAATAGGCAGTGAGGAAGGTGACTGCAAGAGAGGAGAGGGAGGATGGAAGCTGCCCACAAAGAGAAGGCTGATTTTAATTTGCTCTCAGGAGCAGAAGGAAGTCTGACTTGAAGAATAACAATAAAAGGACTGTGTTTCCAGCTGAAATACAATTATATCACAGAGCCATGCATAATATATTTCAGATTGTTTTGTGCACACAGGAACTCATATTCCAGGATTAGGCCACATATTAATGATTAACATGAAACACATTACAGCTTACTTCACTGTCATGGAATGGCTTGGATCGGATTGTCAGGCTGCCCAGCTCAACAGATTTCTGGAACCTGTCTGGGATCTGCAGTCCCTGCAGCTTGTCATAGGCATGACGAGCCAATTTATATGCACCAAGAGCTTTACTCTGCTTTGCCAGGGCCAATAATGTATTGCTATAATTTAATTAAGGAATAAAAATACATACAGCATTTATGAAAAAACGCAATACTCTGTCTAATCACAGAAGTTGTGCAATGAAGCATATCCAACACCAGGACTTCAAACAGGCTCTAACCAGAGAAATCTATTTACAGAACTTCATTTGCAAACATGTGTGAAAGGACTATCAAAATATCTGTGGGCAATTATTAGCAAGGTAAGGAACTGACCCTCCGTAAACACTGCTATGGCTCCATTTGCAGTATTTCAGTAATTTTGGGGTGCATGCATTTTCCCCCAGCCACAAAAAACCAAAATCCAAACATTTTTACATTGTTAAGTAACCCACTGACACTGAGTAATTACACCTGATGTGATTTGAAAGAGTGTGCCCCATGTTAGCAACCAAGTGTTGTCATTCCCTTTCACCAGAGTGAACAGTAACTGCTGTTTACACCTACTGACCACAAGGCCTGTTATCAAAAACTTCATGAAAGATTCTACATTTCTAAGCGAGGAAGTTATGAAAAGGAAAGCTAATATCCCATCCAAAGCCAGCAATGAAGTCAAACCAAGACAAGGCCTCCCTATGGCACCCAGTCTCTTACAGAAAGGTGCCTTTCAGTGGGCTCACACAGCCCCTTTAGGAAGCAGTCCCCAGAGGTTCACTAGCACTAACAAAGCCATGCAGATGTTGGCCTGACAGACCACGTGGCCACACCAGCCTCACAGGAAGCAAAAGCTCCTGGGTTTCCCTGCTTCTGCCTCAGTTCAGTCTCCTTGCAACAACGCTGTCAAGACTCAGAGCCAACATCTTTTTGCAATGACTGATCTCCTAGAACTTGCTCCTCTGACACAGGTGACACACCAGACTGGGCAGGTGTTCAAGGTGGCCTAACAGAGTTAGACATTACTTGATTTGCACAGCTCTCCAAAACTATAACAAATAACAAACTAGTGCAGCTCAGCACACAATAGTTTGAAGATGCTGATTATTCCTCAGGGACAGAAGTCAGTTCGCATTAATGATAACCAACAGGTGACACCAAAGATTCCCTGCAGGAAGTCCCTGCCTTGGACCAACAGCAGTTATTCCTTTCATGTATCACATGAGAACTTCTAGATTTTGTACTATATTGGAAGGATACACTTTTGAGATCCCCAAAGGAGTCTCCTTTGTTAAGCTGTGAAGCAGAAACCTGGAAATATTGAAGAGGGTTTCAGGCAAGTGGAAGCTGAAAGGCTCCTCCTGTGGTATGAAAAACATAGACACACATTTCTAAGCTGGAAAACCAACAACTTACATCAGTAAGCAACACAGCACAAAGCATCTCTAGTACGGTGTTTCTTTCATCCGTTGAGAAAAGAGGTGTTGACAGAACATAACAAGTGGATTTTGCATGTCTTTATCACCAAAGCTCATGCCTAATACACACAGAAAAGAGAGACAGAGAAATCAGTGTAGCTAAGACAGAATCTTGTAGAGGTTATTTAAAAATGAGGGCAGTCTGCACAGCCACAGTGCAGAGTCTCTAGCACTGTGAGATCTAAAGTACTCTGACAGCAAAGACTCCACAGCACAGAGTCTTCTTTTGGGCAAGGGCACAGAGCAAGGGTTCTCAAATGTTTTACAACAGATATTTGCATCAATGGTGATGGCAGCATGACTCTAATTGCTGGAATTAGAAGGAGCTCCTCACTCGTGACTGCACATCAGTGACACACGCAGCACCCTGTGGAAATCCCTAGGCTAGTGTGCCCTCTGTTCAACCCTGTTTTCCAATGACTGAGGGAAAAACTGACCCTGGCCTGTGCAGGAGCAGAGGCTCAGGTACCATGAGACCAAACCAGCAAAAAGGGCCATGGGCAGGAGGGAGGTCAGGCATTGGCACAACCCTGCCCCACCTGCAGCTGTAAGGAGCTGAGCAAGTTCTTGAACAGGACAGCTGAAGACTGTATAATAAAATAAAATAAAGTTAAATAAATAAATAAGGTTACTATACAGTGTCACTGATGTACATTCAATATTTAATTGCCTGAAAAGTTCAAGTTATTTTTGGACTCCCTAAGGAAAAAAGCTCAGGAAGCATAAATACACAATCCTAAAGTGAGTATCTTACAGTGTATCTTTGGATAAAGTGATAGACATGGTAAACTTCTGCCAAATGCTGGAAGTGATGAAACTTCTGCAACATTTCAGTCTGCTGTCCTTCGTTCTCTGTGGGAAGCAAAGGCATTTGTGTCAGTCTCAAAGAGCAGTCTATGAGACCCAGCTGGGAGAAAACAACCTGATATGATTTTAGCACCAGCACTGCCAGAGGAGGTAAGTACCAGGTCAAGTATGCCCCATCTACCCATGCAAATCATATGCTTACAGAGTTGCTATTCTTCTGAGCAAACTTCTGGCCTGAAACAAGCATGGCAAAACACAGAACAGTTGAGGCAATGGTTTAACACAGCCAGAGGCTACAGCTGAGCTACAGACAGAAAGCAGGAGGTGTGCATCCCTGGAAACCTCATCCCTGGAAACCTCCTCCAGAATGCCAGAGTTCACAAATACAATTAGTTTTGAAAACTTTCACAAATACAAATACGCTACTAAGCCATTTGGAAATGGCTTAGTAGTGTATTTGGTATTTGTGAAAGTTTTCAAAATGACAAACATCTGAGGGGTGACAGATCAGCTGAACTAAAACCAAAGGTACTCAGAGCACCAGGCAAAAGGCAGTATTCCCAACGGTCTGCATTCATTATCACTAAACTACACCTATTAACACCTCTCTCCCAGTGACATACATTTTGGAGACAAGATGACAGCTAGCAAACAATCAGTTTTACCTGTTGGCAGAAATAATTTGTAACCTCCCTAACCTATGTTCAAACACTTGAGGTAACTTACTCTCCAACATCTTTTATTTACTAGCACGTTAACCCTCCAGGCAATGGGTGTGGTGGGAAGGTGCAGGAGCATACACGGTCCCAGGAGGCACGATTTTCATCCCAGCCAGACTTCAGAAGGAGCCTTATGCCTGCTGATGTCACTGGTTTGTTTATTTGTTTTAAATTAGCACATGGGAAGAACAGGGGACTACAAAAATAGCACAAGCCCGAGATGCGCACAGCACTGAAAAACCCAAATCAAACCACCCAGCAGAGAAGCAGCTGCAGCAATGCTGTCACAATGCAGAGCTGTTTGTCTACGTGCACAACAAGGTAACAAACACACACTTCCTTTCGGTGACTCACCTTGGGCAATGTCTAAGCACTGCATGGAAAGCATCCAGTAATAATAGGCGGCGTCGCTGAAGCGGCTCTCGAGCACGGCGTTGTGTGTGAGCTGCTCCAGCACCCGCACGGCCTCCCTCTGCCTGCCAGCCTTGTGGAACGCTGCCCAGCCCAAAACAAAGAGGGGCTCACAGGGTGATTAGATCAATTAACGGAAATTAACGGGTTTGAACTGAGAGCACTCTATTCAGCCCATATCAAACACCCTGTCCAGGGCAGGACAAAAGGGATTATACACTGGTATTTTCCTCCTTGAAAGCAGTGACACTAATGGAACATGAGAAAAATATGTAGGTATTTTGAAGCTTTTGCACTGTCTCAGTAACTCTTGAGCTCAAGGAGTATGTATAATACTGGTTACTGGGTTTTTTTAAATAGAAAAGAAAGAAGATGCTGTGCTGATTAGATCTGTGCACAAACAACAGCCATCTCCAAACACTGCAAATCCCAGCTTCACTCAAAACTACAAGAAATTGTTTGAAGCCAGTGCTCGGGTGTGTATGAATACTTTAAAAGTATTGTGCTGAATACTTTAAAAGAGTACAGCTACTACACCCTTCCGTCATTTACTAACAGCATCTCCTTTTCTGATGCACCAAGTAACACCTTGAATTCTCACTTGGCAAACATGCATTTGGCCAATGCAGTCTCCATATAAAGGAACAGGGCTGAGGGGGAACCAACCCCAAAAAACCCAGCCCCACAGCACTGCTGTCCCCTGAGTGAAGCCAGCTCAGCTTGAACCAGACCTCACATTCTGTTCTGAGACCAGAACAGTCCCGTGAGGCCCTCCAGCTCCTCCAGTTCTGGGCACCTACGCTCGCTGAGCCCCAGCAGCACAGAGCTTTGTGGAGCAAATGGGGCCTCTCACCTGCATTCAGAGAGTGCAAACTGCCACCCAGCCCTCAACCAGCTGCTCAAAGGCTTGGTGCCAAGACACACAAACTCGTCTTGTGCAGAGACAGATCAGGCCCAGCCCGTTCCCTGCCTGGGCCCTCCTAAGCCAAGCAGTGTCAGGCTTGGGTCTGAGCTGGCTCAGGGAACAGCAGGTGCACCTGTCACATGGAGCTGCACCTGAGCCAAGGCACTGCACACAGAGCTCACTTCAACAGCTCCTTGTCTCTCCAGCAGTTTGTGGACTGAATTTTGAAGCTTTTCCACAGGATGGAAAGTTGACAGTTTCTGTTCAAATGTAATCTTACAAGCCAAACAAGCCCCACAAAAACCTTAAAGAAAGAGGAAAATTTCACTTGTGCAAATCCAATATTGCCTAAATAGAAGGAAAAATTACGTTTTTCACTCAGGTTTATAAGAGAACTGCCACATTTTGAATTTTCGTGGGATAGAAATCTTATAACAGTTAGGATTATATGCCAAATACCTCTGATGTGCCACACTCAGACATACAACAAGATAGAAAATCTGTACTTATATTTAGATGCCATCATTTTTGATAGACCCACCACATTTTCCTATAAAATAAGGAGATTTCCAGTTACTTTAAAACCAGTATGAAAAGATGGGTTATATTTGGTTTTGAATACCACTGATAATAAATTCGCCAGGGCAGAGTCTACTATGGAGTAAATATGGAGTGAGCAGTGATCTGTCAGTGACATTCTCACCTTTTTGGGCTTCTTCAAATCTATCATTCTCTGCCAGCCACTGAGCATAAGGGACATAGACTTCATCTTTGAATTCAGGATGCTTTTCACACAGAGCAAATGCCTGACATAAATAAAAAACCCTCATTCTTAGAATATTGCATGGTTTAAACAGTTAAAGGTTTTAAAATACTCCAGGGGATCAATCCTTCAGCTCTAAGAAAATTCACAATGAAACGTATGCACAGAATAGAGAGTGTAATCCATATTTTCTCCAGTATGAAACTTATGTGTTTTAAAATAAAAAGCAATCAACAACAAAAGAAAAGAAGCTTAGCATAATAACAGACTGACTATTGAAACAGAAAGATTTGAAAGTGATTATCTGGGAAATTTAATAGATTTCCCAGCAAGACACAAAAAATATTTGTATTTTTACTGAATGCATTTTCTAAAGAAATTGAAGTAACACTATAAATGCAGTTTAGATTCACTTTCAGAAGACCACACCACCACCAAACACATGCTGGCATACATGATTAACTGAAATCCTCTAAATCCTTCTGCAGCAGCCTTCCTCCCTCACTACAATGCTGGGGGAGCCAGACATTTGCCTCCCTTTTTAGCTGCAGCCACTGACAATACGAAGCAGTGGTTTTCAAAACAGAAATCAAGGGCACACTCACTTCTTCCCAGCGATGAGTCTCCACGTGGAGCTGGACCAATGCTTTCAGGTCACCAACTTTCATGTAGGTTTCTGCAGCATAGCCAGGGTTATCAAGTTGCTTAAAATAGAAGGCACATTTGGCCAAAGGCTCACGCTCAGCTTTATCCAGTTTTCGAGCAATTTCGATTAACCTAGACTCAGCAGAAAGAAGCCAGATGTTTCAGATTCTGCCTTGGTGCTTTGCCTTTTAATTATTGCCATAACTTCACCTTTAATCAGTTAACATTTAATAAACATCCTAATAGTATTACCCTACAACACCGTTTAAACTGTTTCAGTAAACATTCCAATCAGCTTTTTCCTTTTGCAAACTCAACCCCTTCCTTCGCTCTTTGCTCACACATTCAGCTCCGTATCTCAGACTCTGTGCAGATGGAAGGAGGCAACACGTCCTGCATGACTCAGTGGCACAGGACACACTTCCCAACCCTGACCTGAGCAGTAGGCTCCTGAATAAATATCACCCCTGTGCCACACACCAAAACAGAGGCAAGGCCAGCCTGAAGGGCCTGGCCAAGATCTTAAGGCAGCTCAGCAAATGACCCAAAGTGCCACCTACATTGATGAGAAACGACCAGAGACAGGAGTGGCCACTGAATTTCTAAAGACTCTGTGCTCCAGGTGACTTCTCTACCCCCTAGATGATTATCCTAAACAGCTGAGAACAGCAGCAATTGTCTACCTGGTACAGTTACTGCTGTGATAATCACTCTGAAGGCATTCAGGCTATTTTAGACAATCTCATATTGGAGATAAACCCATGCATACTCTTCATTGCTGTAATGCATTAGTTTTTGTAGCATATTTATGGCCCTACCCTCTAAATATATGCAACTTTTAAAACATTTTTAATCATAGGTGTGTTTCAGATACTCAATCTGATATAAAGGCAGATACCAAATACATTTGGTCTTATTTTAAAATTCATGATATCTCATTCAAGCTTTTATGATATATTATCTGTGAGGAGACAAAAAACCTACATATCCAGCCAGCCGTGGTTCCCGCTGATTTCGATGGCCTTCATGTGCTCTCCAGCAGAGAGGTACATCTCCACTGCTGCCCGTGGTTCATTGATATCCTTGGCCCAGTCTGCTTGTTTTTTTATCAGCATCTTTGTGTCTTTGGGATCTCCAGATCCCAGAAATTCCTGCAACAGTGCAATACAAAAGTCTGCATTACCTTCTGGTCACAAATGTCATTACAGTCTAAACTCTAAAATAGATAAAGGCTTTTGTAATGAAAACCATGATGCCTCCCAAGGACAGAAATACTCCATGGAGAGCAACACACACTGAGCCAGCCTTCAGCAGCTCATCATCAAGGCCCCATGTCTGGGAGGAAACAATGGCAAGTCTCCCATTTATACAGTTTTTAATTTAAAAAAAAGCAGTAGATTGTGTCCAGGCCCTGAGAAGGACAGTGCAGGCATCAGAGGCAACACTAATGTCCCCTCCTGCTCTCTGCTAAGCCTGGTCCAGTGGATACGAGTCACAATTTGTGCAAGCTTGCCAGGAACAGGCCTTTCAAAAACAAAATGGTACTAATCTAAAAACTCTAATAGATCAATTCCAAGTTTCAGATTTTCTCTTGCAAGCCAAGCAGGTATGGATTCATTCTCAATGACAACCCAGCCCATGCTCAGTTAACAGTAGCACATCCACTTAATCACACACTGGCATCAGGATGCCCCACCACAAATTAACTGATGGCTGAAATAATTATCAAGTGTTTTTCCAGGAAACAGGGTATCTTAAAAAATATATCCATTAAGTTCTTTTATAATGACAGAACCACAGCTGCTCAAAAGTGAGAGTGTTCTGAAGCACTGCTTGGACTTGTGGAAGGAATGCAAACACTAAGCCTGGACCCTGTATTGACAACCATTTTGGAAATATTTCTAATAGTTAGTTCAGCTTCTTCTGCCAATACTAAAGCTCTGGCACCATATGGTTCACATCTGTGGACATCATGTGCCAAGAAAAAAATATAAAACCCCCCTTCAACACCAGAAGATCGATTAAGGGCAATTTTGTCTGTTAACAGAACAGGCTACTGCCCATTAAACAGCTTCTATCAAAAGAAAAAACAGAACAGAGGAGAAATGACAGGTGGGAAAAGAGTGGAAAACTGTATCCTCTATGTTTCTGGCAAATTCTGATTGAGGTTTAAAAAACCAAAACCAAAGCAACAAATGGGCAAAAACCTGTACACCAGCTCTGCTTCACCACAGCAATTCAGCAGTTGCCTGCTACAGCCAGAAGTGCACCCATCTGTGCCAGCTCCAGCTGAGCCTCTGCAGCACAGCCCTGCCCCAGGAGCAGCTACACAGGTACCCCGACAGCCTCTGCACGTGGAAAACACACTCCAGAGTGGAGTCAAACAACCTCTTTGGCATGACTTGTTTTCCAGCTTAGATCACCAAAATAAGCCCAAAATCAAAAGCTAAGCTTTGTTAAGAGTTATAAAGAGTTTTTTTGTGAGTTGCCAGTAATTAGTGATCTAGTGCTGTGATAAAGAGCCTGTGACCAGATATCAAAGGACTCCCAACCTCTGCCTCCAGTCTGGACCCTCCATCCAGACCTCATCAAAGTCATGCACAAGAAACCAGGTTCTGTGGGTCCCTTTGAATAATTCTGGCAGCAACAGTGAAAACAGCACCACAAAAACACACCCCTCCCCCATATTTCTTTCCTTGGATAAATAACTGGAAAACAAGGGGGGTTTACATGTTCTTCCATGTCCTGTGCACTCCCTGCACAAGAAGCTGCTTTATGGAGTACCTTAAATTTCTCAGCATGGAATCACTCCGAAGTATAGGAGACATGAGACCTCTTGCTCTCTACTGGTTAAATTTAGACATGACTGCAGCCAAGAATTAAAAGAGTCTTACAAAGACTTATGGGAACATTTTCCTGTATGAATTACATTTATGTTCAAGAGGAGCCAAAACACTGAAGCTAACAAAGACTCATCAGCCAAAAATAGCGGAAGTCAGGCTTACATCAGCAAAGCCCCCAAATGTTTCTGTTGAGCTCTTGGAAGAAAAAGATCTCTGCAGCATGGCTCGGGGAATCTCTGCTAAAGAGTTTCTGTGCATGTCATGGTGAATTCTTTGTCCTGGATTGGGCAGAATAGGGCTCTGATGAGTGATGAATGAGACTAAACAGTGCATGCATTCTTGGGGATTTCGATAAGAAAACACCACAGAAGACTTAAAAGCCAAGTAATGCTTCTTATCACCATATAAAAATATCCCTTTTTAGAATTATATTCAACATGGAACAGAGTTTTAAAAAAAGCCAAGACACTGAATCCTTGGAAGAAATTCTGTAGTAAACAAAAATATTCTAGGTCAGCATATTACACAGTTTTTATAATGCATCAATATAGAACTGACTTACTCAGACCCATAATGTATTTTCATTATAACATGGGTACTACCTTGTCATCTTTGGAGGACAAACAAGTAAAAAGGGACTCTCAAATGAGATAATGGAGAAGAAGGAGTCATAAACACAAACTTTTTAGTTTTGAAAGAAGGAAAATTACTATGGATAACACTATGTAATCAAAAGGTCCACCAAAAGAATTCACTGAAAAGCCCTGAATTTCCACAGCCATATTTGAGACTCTACAATTCACAACTTGCTGCCTTGGTAGCAGGCTCTGATGGAAAATGCGCCCAGGCCAGAAACACTTTCCCCCTTATAAGCCAAATGACCTCCAAACAAATACCTGAGAAAATGAAATTGGAATTCCAAGCCCGCACTTCTTTTGTAGGATCATACATTGGGAACAGTTAGAGGTACATCAATATTTCTGCACGTCAATGTCCAGGTGCCAGGCCCTACCAGTGTTTCTGCATGTCAATGTCCAGGTGCCAGGCCCTACCAGTGTTTCTGCATGTCAATGTCCAGGTGCCAGGCCCTACCAGTGTTTCTGCATGTCAATGTCCAGGTGCCAGGCCCTACCAGTGTTTCTGCATGTCAATGTCCAGGTGCCAGGCCCTACCAGTGTTTCTGCATGTCAATGTCCAGGTGCCAGGCCCTACCAGTGTTTCTGCATGTCAATGTCCAGGTGCCAGGCCCTACCAGTGTTTCTGCATGTCAATGTCCAGGTGCCAGGCCCTACCAGTGTTTCTGCATGTCAATGTCCAGGTGCCAGGCCCTACCAGTGTTTCTGCATGTCAATGTCCAGGTGCCAGGCCCTACCAGTGTTTCTGCATGTCAATGTCCAGGTGCCAGGCCCTACCAGTGTTTCTGCATGTCAATGTCCAGGTGCCAGGCCCTACCAGTGTTTCTGCATGTCAATGTCCAGGTGCCAGGCCCTACCAGTGTTTCTGCATGTCAATGTCCAGGTGCCAGGCCCTACCAGTGTTTCTGCATGTCAATGTCCAGGTGCCAGGCCCTACCAGTGTTTCTGCATGTCAATGTCCAGGTGCCAGGCCCTACCAGTGTTTCTGCATGTCAATGTCCAGGTGCCAGGCCCTACCAGTGTTTCTGCATGTCAATGTCCAGGTGCCAGGCCCTACCAGTGTTTCTGCATGTCAATGTCCAGGTGCCAGGCCCTACCAGTGTTTCTGCATGTCAATGTCCAGGTGCCAGGCCCTACCAGTGTTTCTGCATGTCAATGTCCAGGTGCCAGGCCCTACCAGTGTTTCTGCATGTCAATGTCCAGGTGCCAGGCCCTACCTTTGCGTGCTCGAACATGCGGAGGTCCGAGTACATCTCGAGGGCCAGGTGCTCGTGGCCACTCCTCTTGTACAGCTTCGCTGCCTCCTGGAATTTCCCCTGGTAGGCATAAACATCCGCCAGGAACAGCTCGTGGTTGTTCTCTCCGTGCCTTTTCCGATCCTGGAAAAATAGGAAAACTGAAGAGAGATGTAGGAAATATTCTAAATGATCAGCACTTAGGTGAGAAATAGCCTTTGAGGAATTAGATTTTCAGCCTTAGATTTTAACTGCTAATAATTAAAAACCTGTAACGGGATAGCATAATTATGCCTCTCCTACATTTCTGGTGAATTTATAATTAAAGGATTAAATCCCTCCTTAATTAAAATTATGAAGAGCAAAATTAAATGTCACTATACAAACCAAAGTGATGAAAAGTCACTTCTCTTGATTCCACACAGGAAAATGAACACATGCTATCATTATGCCAGTCTATTTTAAAAAAGGCATCTGATGGGCTCCTCATTTTCTCCCTATAATCTCACCAGCATATAATTTGGCTACATTAACAATATGTGCAGGTGTGATGACAAACAGGAGGATAACTGCCAGCAATAAGTAGATTCAGGAAGTATGTTAACCTGCCTCTGAATACAAACCAGTGACACCTCCACTGTCCCCACACACAAGAGCTCACGGATTTGGGTCAGCACCAGTCACTTCCAGAGCACCTGTACATGCTCTACTGGAAACCAGAGCTGCTTGTTCAGTTCTGGCCTGAGAGGGGACCATGAGGACAGCATTAGTGCAGAGCCATGCAGACATCTCCCATATGTGTGCAGTGCCATGGAGAAACCCTGCACATGAATCAAACTGCAGCAGTACCCCTGACTCTGAGGGACCCAGCACAGGTCTGCACAAGTGGGTGTGTGTTTCCATGTGTGTGCCTTATCCTGTGTATTGGACACACACCACTACCCTGCCTGGGATAAAATTATTGCTGCAGTTAGCCCACATTGTATGGAAACAGATAGCTGTGAACTGAATTTAAAGAAAACTGCATGCAAGGGGAAAAGCACTCCACCAGCATCCAGATTCAATCCTCTGCTGCCAGAGGGGCTCAGCCATCGCTCCCTGGTGATACTGATTGACTGGGCTGACACTGAGCTGGTGTTCAAAGTTTCCTTCAAAACCTTGGTTAAATGAATAATCAGAGGACTTGTTACACCCTTTTTTGAAGACTCCACAGAATATTGCTACACAGAGATGGCAACCATGTTTCTCTGTCATCAATTAGGAAAGAAAAGTGTCATTACTGAGAGAAAACCACGGCATTAATGGAACACGTGCGTTTAGTTACACCCCTACAAGCCTTAAAAGGAATCCAATCCACTGCAGGCAAGTCTAAGTGGGGATGCAGAACTCACTGCAGAAGAAGCATTTTCAGGATGTGTGAAAGCAAGTTTATGGCTATTTTTAGGGGGATTCTTTCTTGCTAAACAGAATATGACATGACAAATCCAGAATATCCTCAATAAATGAAGATCTGGAGAAGCATATGTGGAAAAGAAAGGTTACTACTAGTGAGAGAACGCTCTCACCCACCTATACCCTTGAAAAGAAAAAAAAAGAAAACCAACAGAAAAAAGGGGGTCTTAATGCAGACCTTTGTCCTGTGTTAGAGAAAAGTTCACTGCAACCAGCTGGCATTTTGACAGCAGCAGGACAGCTCTGCAGACATGAAGACAAGGAGTGTATCTTTTAAGAGAAGGTGTAAATCTAATTAACACAAGGAAGAGGAATTCCCTTTATGCCATCTCCAAGCAGATCTTTAAGCATTATCTTGCCATCTCTGCAGAAGGACAAGGGTGATGAGTGTATTTTCAAGTGCTCATGACAGACAGTTATTGTTGAGTGAAATTCTATCAAGAAGTGTGAAAAGAATAGGAAGGAGTGATTAGAGCACAGTACAGAAGTATGGAATCCCAAATTCTATTTCCAATTGTCACAGACTTGTCATGAGACCCTGAGTTTGTCATTTCATTTCTCTGGGCCTGTTTCTGTCTCTGCAAGGAGGAGATAGTAGTAATTGCCTACCTCCAGGGGGTAGGGAAAGGCTTAATGAACTCATGTTTATGAAGTATTCTGTACTAAGCTCTGTCAGCACAGTAGTATTATACCAATTATTAATTGAATAGTGAACATTTTTCCAGTTCTCCTGAAGAGAGCTTCAGAAGTTCCCATCCCACACCCACATTTTGCTCCACAAAGTTCCAATCCTATGATTAGAACTTGAGTCACCTCTACTAACCCGGATTTTTCACTTCAAACACATCTCCAACAGTCAGAAGCACTATGCAAACAAAAGTCCTTCCAAAACAGAAAGTACTGATTTTGGTACAGTAGTAAGTTTAAGAAGACAAACCTTCTTGAACGCTGGCTTACCTCTATGCTGCTGATCAGTTCCAAATACCGAAGGTCTCGTACTCTGGTAAATGCCTATTGAAAATAATTTTTAAAAAAAGAGTAAAAAGCATCAACTTGAAAACCCAGAAAACACCAAATATTATTCTGCATGAATCAAGCTGTCTTCATGCAAAAAGGACAGGAAGAAGTCTGCTGGGTTTGGGTTTGTTATTCCCAAACCTGAAGGGCTCTGACTGTGACTGTGGCCCCTGAGTTGTGACAGGAAAGGTGACAAGGCACAACCCAAACAGCTCAGCCCTGACTGAGCAGCACAGCAAGCAGCGGGAGCTGTGCCTGTCAGTCCCCCAAGAAATACAAAGTGTCAATTAAAATATTACATGCTTTTATTCTGGCTATTTTATAGCTTCTCCATTTTGATGTGAGGTGTGACACAGAGGAGGAAATTTCAGGAAACTGTTGCAAGGAAGGGCACATAACTGATCCTATTGTCAAAGGCGGCTGCATATGCTCCCAGTTTTTAAACCATTCCGAAAATCCAGCATGAAAGGAGCTCAGAGAGAGGAAAGGAAGCAAGAAGACGATAAGATAAAAGTACTTTAAGACAGTGTAATATCTTTGCAAATGGAGATAAATGTGCAACCCAAAGTCTCAAGTGGCAAAGTCACGTGCAAGTTGCAGCAGCTCAGCACTTATTTCTGACATGCATCACAAAACAGAAATTTAACTCTTTGGGCTGCAAATTCAAGACTTCCAACCAAACTGAGGGCACAGAATATTCTGCTTACATCGGATTGGACTAGGAACTGTAAGAGCCTTTAATGTCAAGAAGCTGCTTTTGTTTGAATTAATCCGCTCTAATTCTAAGAGGGCACTACTTAAAAATTCCAAGGAGGCACTGAAAACTTCTTTATAAAAGTATCTATTTGCATAAAGCCATCCATGAGACTAGAATTATTCTGATGCCTCCACTTAAGAAAAAAAAAAAAGCATTTAATTTCCTTTTTTAAAGAAAAATCTGTTATTAAAAGATGTCTATCACAACAGACCATTCTCAGTGTATTTTTAGAATGTTTTGTCTTTCATACAATATTCATGACATTGAACTCAGTTTGCTCTCTCTTACTTGAGAAGAGGTGGTGGAAAAAAAAAAGAAAATAGGGAAGTATATTATGCCAGAGAAAACTGAGTTCTTCAGTCTATGCTCACTCATAGACCACTCCCAAAGCAAGGCACACCACACAGAAAGGACTGAAATGAATGATACTATCCCAGCACCACTGCCTTAACGGGTAGATAACAATGAACAAGAAATCTTCACATTTGTACTGAGGTTATATTAAATATTTAGGGGGGAAAAGGGCAAGTTTGTAGCACTAAGGAAGGTGGGGGCCAAAGCCAGGTGAGCATCCTCTGCTGCCACCCGGTGGGCACTGCTCCCCTAAATCCATTAGTGCATTTTCCAGATGAAACCATTTTCTTTCTATCAAACATTTTGATTTAGAACATGGCATTTATCTAGAGAGATACATTAGATTTCAGTTCAAAACCTCATCTCAAAATCCTGAGTTTATAACAAACATCTGGTTTGTTTGTGAAATAAGACACACAAAAGACAAGCAAAATAGTAACCCGGGAACACCACGCATTCCAGTCATAAAACATGCATTATACTCATACACACACACACATATATAAATATCAAACCCAAGCTTTCTGCTAAACAAGTAAATAAATGCTTTACCTTTTTAGCAGTTTCAAACTCCAGCCCTTCCAAGGCTTCCATGGCCAGCTCTCTCCAGTCAGCATCAGTCACTCCTAAACACGCAATTTGATAGGCTTCTTTAAACATTTTTCGTTCCAGATATTGATACATGGGTGCAGACTGAGGATAGCCATAGGAAAAAACATGTATCAGAAAGCATAATATTGAGATATATTAATGAAATTCTCTACATATATTGGGAAAAAAAAAAATCTATATTATAATCACAACTGTTACAAGCTGCCCAGAGAATAAACATCAGTTTTGTACACAGACAGAACAACATTCTGGGGTGATCATTATCTTATCTTTAGACAAGCTGGGTTAATTATATTCCAAATTCATCCATTTTGAAATCTTCAGTTCCTTGCAATATTAGGAAGTAGTTAAGGACGTGAATTCTTCTGGGAATTGAACATGCTGAATGTGACGTATTCTGAGCTTTTTTAGTACCATGGAAGCAGAGCAAAGGAGGGGCAGCGTGTTCTCAAGGGCCTGGAGCAGGAGGAGTGGCACGTCCCTGGAACACCCAGACACACAGGAAGGGGGACTAAAGGAACCTCCTGCCCCAACCTCGAGGACAAAGCTGTGCTACCAAGGCTGTGACTGGACAGGCCCCAGAGACCCTGGGGCTTTGGAGGAGCAGCCCCAAAGGAAATCCCCGCGGGGAGCTGCCAGCTGCTGCAGGGTGACACACAGACAGATGTGGGTCTGCAGCCACATCCGAGCCCTCTGAGGGAACAGGGAGCACTGCAGCACCACTGCCTTAACCTGCCTTTGCAACCCCAGCACCAGGCAGGTCCGTTTCTGCGTTACTTTTATCAATTTGTCTGAATGTTGTACACCCTTTGCTACTGCCTCTCTCCAAAGGCACAGCTTTGGAGAAGCTGCCTCTGAGATGCTGCATGCACAATAATTCTGTGGCATCTTGGTGCCTACAGCATGCCAAAGGCAGACAGCAGTGTTCAAGGCCTGGTGATCCTGTCTGTGGCTGCCAACCACCCTGGACAACCCAGAGCCTCACCAAGGACCTGCCCAGGGCCCCAGGGGACAGAGGGTCTGTAACACAGTGTCCATTAGTCAACACAAGCACAGGACATTCTGCCTTCTTCATTGATTCTTAGAGGCAAGTCCTGCATACTCTTGGATGCACAGAGTCACAATCTTTTTACTTTCTTTTTTTGCTTTGGTTTTTTTTTTTTTACTTCCATGACAGAAATCAGCATTTTATGGAAGGCAATCCCTAAATTTTGAATATAAAGACCACACAGGTACTATACATTCAGAATAAAATATTACATTTAAATATTGCCTAAAGACATCTAGATGAAGCAACAATAGAACAGTATTTGATGTATTCAAGAAAAATGAAATTACAATGGAGAAAAGTTATAAAGAGAGAACACAGTAAAAATCCTGCAGGAGGTAAGGCCTGCACTATATTAGATTACATGCATTTGCAAGTAGAAAGGGAGAAACAATTACCATCAGCAAAAAGGAAGTTAGCTTAATTAATGCCAAAGAAACAAAAATAAAATAAATCACACAATATAACTTAAATACCAATGAAGGAAGTGTGAACTGCAATCATTTTAGTCATGAAATACAAGTAAATCTCAGAAAAGCTTCTTCACTTGTTAAACATTCATGTTTATGAGATATAAAGCAACACTTAATGAGATTAAAGGATTACCTGCGGAACTTCAACTGCTGACATAGAGAAAACATGAAGGC
Source organism: Urocynchramus pylzowi (assembly GCA_013397555.1). NCBI lineage: Eukaryota > Metazoa > Chordata > Aves > Passeriformes > Fringillidae > Urocynchramus > Urocynchramus pylzowi. The sequence goes on from VZRH01006475.1 coordinate 389,907, forward strand.
AGAAGATCTTGGAGCCATTGTAACCCACAACAAAGCCTTGCAGTTTTTGCTGGTGGACAGGGAAGTTGCTAGCTTTGATATTGAGGTAACCCCCTCCAGAAAAGCAAAGCATATCCTCACACTGGGTATTCCAGGCCACACTATTAGCATTGGGTTCCTAATGAGCAAAACATCTCAGGATTACAACTGATGCAATCACACCTTTGCTAAGAAACATGCCTCCTTCAGCTGGAGTGTTTGACCTATTACAGCCTGGTGTGTACACACACACAAAGATTATTCACATTTGCAATATCCTAAAGCCTAGAATATTCCTAAACAGATTCACTGGGATGTATTTTACATTTTAATACTCAGCTATAATTGTCTTGCCTTTTATGTATATTTACTAGCGATCTCTACAATCAATCTGTAAAACATAATACCAAATTCCACAATAATATACTGCTAGTTAGCACATTTAATTGATAATTTCTCAGTCCATTACACAAAGGAAGTTGCAGACCCTATCTTTGCAGCACTCCATCCTTGCTATCCAGTATGTTCTGAAAACATTTAATCAACATTAATAAGTGACTGCTGAACTGCCAATGAAGAGAGCATTATCATGTTTCCTTTTATAGCCTATGAATACTCAAAGAACAAAGATGTTTAGGCTTTAATTCTGTTCATACTAATGATAAAACTAAAATGCTCATTAACTGTAATGCTTCAGAGGGAAGCAGGGCAGAGTTCTAAATTAAACTGAAAAGGTCACGTGTTTAAGAGCTCTTTATTCAGTTGTTGCTCACATACATTTCCTGCCTTCTCATTCCTACTCCACCATCCCTGAGAGGGTGGTTTTGATAAACAGATCACAGTTAAATTCTACAGGATGTGATTAATAGCTCAAATGAGTGACACGAATTTCTGCACAGCAACACTTTTGGGCTGTTCTTGCACCAAACTACTTCCTGCCCTCCTGCCCCCGCTTTTAGAAAACCCCCACAACTGTCAACGCTGGCCTGGAACAGGAGCTCCTTGGTGTGGATGTCGTAGACGAGGCAGGTGTCGTTCTCGTCCACCACGGCCAGCTTGCCGCGGGACGCGCTCATGTCCAGGCAGCGCACGGCCGTCGATTGCTTCAGCAGCACGATCGCCAGCGCGTTGTCCACGAAGATCTTCAGGATCTAGGCACATTGCAAACAAAGTCACTCCAGGCTTTTCTGTCCCTAGAACTGGAAACAGCACCTGGGTATAAACTTCAGTGCTGCTGAAGCGTGAAATGGCAAGCTTTTTCAGAGACAAACTGCAATACAATTAGGGAAACGCTTCCAGTTTGAGTCTTTTGAGCAGACTGGCTGCTACAACACGCTCTAGGTCACAAGCCTACACAGACAAATCAGATGCCATGCATCCTGGATTCTCCACTAGTCACACAACTTCATTAATGCAGGAATACATTACATACAGAGGACACACAGGATCTCAACGTCCTTGCTATCAGTACCGCTGGGCTCCAGTTTGGCACTTCAGCTGCCAGCTGGCGTGTGAAACAGACAGCCCCTACGCCTGGAGAACAGCCACACCCTCACAAGTGGGCACCAGGAGAAGTGTACACACCTCCAACCCCCACTAAAGGCAAACCTGCTCTCTTCACCAAGAACTCGATTTTTCTCAGTTGATACTAACAACAGATTTGCAGACCCAATTAAACATATTTGTATGAATTTTACTGACAGAGAATGTGAAAGACAGAAGTAATTAATTTTTAATCCCAAAATGAGACTGTCAAATAAAATTCTAGGCTGCAGAAGAGCCTGCTGCTCCTAAGGTCTCCCTCTAAGAGCACAGAACACATTTTATTTGCATGGAAAGACACATACCAGAGATGATGTGTTACCTGACCGTTCTTCAGACCAACTAAGAGGCCTTCTCTTCCCGGAGGTCCTCCAATTACTTTAATGTAACGAATAAGAGATTCCATCAGCCATTCTCGTTCTTTGACACCACTAAATGAGAGGCACTGCAATCTCTTCTCCTAAGGACACAGTAAGGTATAAAACACAGCCTGGAGGTGAAGACAAAAATCTGTGTCTGATGTGTGATGTTTATACCTACACTAGCAGGTGTGTCTACTTCTACATTTAAAAATCATAAAGTCAAATACTCAATTTAGTGGGTGAATTCTTTAAGATTTTCCAATCCTATGAGCAAACAAAAACAAACACCTCCAGTCTTTTTCTAGTAGTTCTCTCCCACACAAAAGTCCCCCTGGATTCTGTGCTAATTTATCAAATTCACTCTAGAGCCTGCTTTACTGAACTAGAGTCACCTGAACCATGCCATAGTGGCTGCCCAGCAGCATGTGAGCACTGCAGGGCACAGCAGTACTGCTGCCTTGAGCACTGAACACACCCCAGGACTACTCTAGCTTTTAAGGCACATACCTGGCATAAAATAATGTGATCTGAACACACCACCAGCAAGTTACATTCAAATTTCTTTATGATCTTTTCCTTCACCCGATAGTACATATCTGCAGAGTCATCCGAGTACAACTCGTAAATCAGGATTTTCTCTGGCATCTGGATGGCTAATCTGTTTTTGTAGATTGCAATTTTCTTCACAAGCTCTCTGCCTTTTATCCTAACTAGAAAGAAAAAACACCAAAATTATAAAGTATAAGCTGACACAAAAATAACATACAGAAATCAGAGAACTAATACACTAAAATTGAATCTCCCTAGAGCACTTCTAAAATTCAAAGCACATTCCTGCTCAGACATGTTTGCTGCTCTGCATCTACGTAATCTACTATCCCTGTCACAGTTTACCACCCTCTATGAACAGCACATTCTGGAGCAGTACTTCAAATCCTTGCCATAAAAAGCCAGCAAAAATGAAGAAACAAAATAAGCACAAATGCTTGAGGTTACAAGTAAGGAAAATAAAAGCTGAATATAACACACAGTATTTTTATCTCATTTTCAGAGATTAAAACCTTATTTTAAGAGCCCCTGTCCCTCCCAGTCTCTTTGCCAATCCCCACATCTTTCATTAAACTTGTCAGTGCTTAACTTGCACACTCCAAGTTTGCACTCTCCTCATCCAAAGTGTGCTCCAAGGTTTGACTGCCAAAGTGACAACAGCCTGTCAGGTACAGGCAGCGTATACTCCAAGTGTCCTGATGGATATTAATTAAAACAACCTGCCTGAAGCTTTGGCCTGCCTGCAAGTGTGCAATTACCTTTTTGTTCAGTGATGAGGTGCTGGACAATGACATCGGTCATGTTGTCCCTGTAGGCGTAGCGGTCTTTATAGAGGCCATGGACAGTGCTGAAAATCAGCTGGTAGAAGGAGATTGTTCCATCCTGACACCCTACTGCCTGAACACAACAAGGGAATAATTTCAGTTAATTGGTACATACAGGTGAGAACTGGCAGAGTGTGGTGTTTAAATGAAGACTGTCCTTTTTCCTGCATAACGAATAGACCACCGCCAGGTACAGCTGACTTATGTTTAACCATGGTACAAGTGCACTGAGAATGGACTGATCTCACCACAGACCAGGGAGACCACCATGCTGGGGGGGCTTTGGGTTTATTTGGTTGGGGTTTTGGTTAGACTTTTTGTGGAGGGGGTGTATTTGTTTGTTTATTGTTAAATTTGCTTTAATTCTCTTCCCACTTGTACAGGACTCAAGAGTGCAGCATTTTGGGCTGACAATTGCCCTGTAGGCATTTTCTTCCCATCATGGAATTAGATTTGATTAATTCCAGAAGTTAAAAGCTGATATTTTAAATTATTTTTCCCTCCTCTTTTTTAACCAAAATGCAGCAAACGCCTTACCACTTGAGAGCAGGTGTTATGCTCCTTAGATCCTTCTTGCAGCTCAGGTTTTACTTTTGTGGGATAGATGTAATTCCAGTGGCAGTTATGGGACCTCCCTAAACACTGCTGAGGTTCTACTGCCTCGGCAGGAATGTCCAAGCAACTAAGCTGAAAACGTATGATCTTACTTTATGTAACAAATTCCCTGTGAAAATGTTAGGAAAACGTCCCTACTCACCACATAGTTGGAGTCTGGTTTAACTTTGCAGGTCCACACCCAGCTGCTCTGCTCTCCCACGGTGCCCAGGCGTACCCCATCCCTTGTGAAGAGAGAAACCTGTCTGTCTGAACCTCCCAGCAAGAGATACTCTCCTTTAGTAAAGTAGCTGATGCAGCACGGGTCAAAATTGAGCACTCTGTCCTTCCCAATCTACAAGGGAAAATAAAACAAAAAACCAATCAAAAGCATTAAAAAAAAAGATAATTTCATCTTTCCTGAAAGCAACAAGTGCCACCACTGACACCATTCATCTCCTCCATGGATGGCTTTTCAACACCCAGAACCTCTGGCTATATTAAGATTCCCAAAGACAGTTCTAAAATACGTCCAACAATCCCTCCAGTCCCAAACCACTCTGCTCAGAATGCAACAACTCACAAAACCCCTTTAACCAGCTGAAAAAACCCACAAAGGTGTTGTCTACAAACCAGTGAACCATTCACACAAGTCAGCAAAGTTGTAAGGGCTTTAATGGAAGAACTGTAAGACAGCAGCTAAGCTGCTATGTGAGAAATAGGAGTTGAAGGAGGAATGGTTAAAAAAAAGTAGTCTCGTAAAAAGCTGGGAAAACAGAAGACATTTAATGTAACTAACAAAGCACCAGTATATAAATACTTTGACTGTGGGACACAGAACCAAAAATACCCTGTGACTCTTGAATAAACTCTCTAAGACATACCTGCTTGCCACTCAGGTGGTAAAAGGAAAGCTTCTGACCCCAGTCTGCCACAGCTAAAACGTCATTGCGGTCATCTCTGCCAAACAAAAAAAAAAAAAAAAAAAAAGAAAAGTAGTAATTCTACAATTCTACAGCAGTTTATTAACAAATTTCTTAGAGCAACCAAGTAGCAGAATAGCATAATTCACTTCATGTTACTCTTTAAAAGTCACAAACTGAAAGTACAGCAGCTTGTCATTTAAACCTGTGGAAAGCAGCTTTGGGACACAAAATCAAAATCAGTATCCTCTACAGGAATAACTCAAAGCTTGAGGGGGGGTCAGGCTTTGCTCCCAGAGAACAGGGACACAACAAGAGGAAATGGCCTCCAGCTTTGCCAGGGAAGGTTTAGGCTGGATACTGGGAAAATTTCTTCCCTGAAAGGGCTGTCCAGCCCGGGCACAGCTGCCCAGGGCAGGGGTGGAGTGCCCATCCCTGGAGGGATTTAAAAGCCACGTGGATGTGGCACTTGGGGACAGGTGATAGTGGTGGCCTTGGCACTGCTGTGGGAATGGTTGGACTCGGTGTCTCAAAGGGATTTCCAATCTAAACAGTCCCTTGTCTCCAATCTAAACTTGTTCCCAGGTTCTCCATTCAGTTGAAGACTGGCAGCAAAGCCAAAACCCCAATGTATAATCACTTAAAGAAGGTAACACACATGGCATCAACCTGATCCAGCAGGGATAAAAGTCAAGCCTTTCTGCAATCAATGAGCCAAGAATTATCTATTCAGCATGGAAAAAAGGAAGGATGAAATTACTTACCTGGAAGGATTCCAACAAATTGACCATACAGGAGAGGAAGAGCCCCCTGGCCTCTCTATTTTCACTTTCTCATCACCATTTTTGTTCCTTATGCTGACAATGCCGTTGAACATCCCCAAAGCCAGGTACTGGCCATCATTTGTCCAGCTGAGAAAACACATACATACTGAAGAGTAAACTACTACAAACAAGCAGCAGGAAGGCAGGATGGAATATAGCACACTCACACAGGAATGGTAGATTAAAGTATATTTCTAAGAGGGAGTTCTGGGAGGTGGCTAGTAATCCTATGGCTTGTTTATGCATCTAAATCCACATTTACAACAACAGCATGCTCTACATCAAGGACATTTTATCATCTACACAGAAGTAAAATAATAATTTAAAGCTTGCAGTATTTGTAACGTGCTAAAACAGAAACATTTTGGGGATGGCAGTCTGGGAGCAGACCAAAATGCTTTAAAAGCCACATTTAGAACATGATCAGGCAGAACTGTCTCGTGTAGGACAGGGGAGGCCTAGGGTCTATTCTGGTCTCTTCTTCAGTCAGATGAATGAATTCAGTTATGAATCCTTGCTTCAGGTTCCCCACAAAGGTAATACTTGTTTCAACTGAAAATACCAACAGTACAGGGAATGAACTACAAACAACATTGCAATTATTTTCATTTTATTGTTTTTGCACAAAACAGATAAACAGATGGACAGAACACCTAAGACACCTGCTGAAGACCCAAATCTGTCTCTGATGCCTTCAGAAGGATTTGGTTATAAACAGGACCGAGCATAACCCAACACTTTCCTACTGAAAAAGAAGGAGGGAAAAGTCCTTTTTTTAAAAGCTTCCATCTTGCAATGGTTTGTACTGACACTAACTTAAATGACACAGCTAACCCTTAAAACTTACCTACAGCAAGTAATCCTGCAGCTTGTTTTATGTTTAGAGACTGACTTCTGTTCTGGAGACCACAAGCCTTGATGAAAGAAAACAAAAAGCCAATGACAAGTAAGCATGCCAGTGTTGAGACTGGAAACTAATACTGTCAGAGAACTCAGCTGGGATTTCAGAGGCACCAAAGTCTTGTCCACTGCTAGTGGACATTTAAATACATATTATTTATTATTAAATGGGAAAAAAAATCCATCTAAATAACAGAGGGTGTCTCTGCAAAAAACTCCAGTAACAGAGCAGCACATTTGATTGTGTGCCCCCTCACTACACTGTCCTTTCCCACTGAGTTTAAGTGATTTAAAGCAGTATCCAATGTCACTGAACATTAGGTAGCTTTGTGTCCCATCTCCTCTGGAGTCATGGAGCTGTACCTGTCTGTGGTTAGCTTAGCTATCCAGCTGTACTGGAATTCACTGTCTCAATGGAAAAGTTCAAGGGGGAAGACCTACCAAAATCCCCAGACGAGCAGGATGCCAACTGATGAGTGAGAGGATTGTATGAAACGCACTGGATAGAGTCATTATGCCTAGAATGAAGTTACAATCAGATTTCAATAAATCATGCTTAAATGTCCCTTTTCTGACTTTCAGCAAGTCAGCTGAAAGCCTTATCAGATGTCAAAATAATTGGATTGGTTTATAGTACGTCAAATAAGTCTGCTATTACTGTAAAGTAAATCAGTAATAAACCTTGTAAAAACTGTCTCCAAGTAGCAGGATTCACTGTATTTCATCAAGATTACAGCAAATGTGGTCTGTGAAATATGACTGAAGGTTGTATCCAAATCCTAAACCAAGTGTGTTTGTGCGGGCTCTGTGCAGTGACCAGCTAACTCCTGATAAATGTGCAGTCAGGAGAACATGAAGTTGCTGCTTCAGAGGGCTGACTGAAAACAGAGAGAAATGACTGAAATATACCAGAAGTGCCAAACCCATCTTTAATTTGATCTTTGAACCAGAATTATGGTTTATTATAGAAGACTGGTCATATTATGTTTCATTTTATTCTGACCTATTCTGAGTTTCCCTAGTTCTCAGTCAGCCCTCTAAATTCACACATTTCTCTAGATTCCCCACCTCCTTTTATGCCTTTAATTGGTTTCCTGCCTCATTCAGATCCTTCAGCTGTTCTTTTCCTTCTCCCTCCCCTATCACCCCTTTTCTCTGACCTTAGTGAACCTTCTCCCAAATCTAACAGCTCATGCTCTTTAATTGCAGCAGTGCATAATCAAAATCAGCTTCTGAGGCACAGAACTGAACAGCATCACTTACGTGTACTTCAGAATTCCTTCTAACTTTGAAGTCCAAATTATCACACTTTTATCAGCAGAGCCAGATGCAAACCGCTTGCCTAGGAATTAGAGATCATTTAAATCCCACACATACAAGAATCACTTTCACTCCAAATACTCTATCAAAGAGAGAGCAAGAAGTTCTTGAACTCGACAAGGCTCAAGTATTAAAGGGGCTGACACTGAGTGCCTGGATGTGCTGGTGCCTCCCCAGGCACATGGAGCTCCAGTGGCTGTACTGCACCACGTCCATGGCCTTGCTAGGAAACAGTCCTTCCAGTGCTGTCTAGCCCCAGGCTGGAGGCTGATGGGAACAGTGACCAGTTAAACTGGTACAGTGTCACAGGAACTCCCATCAGCCAAACAGCAGCAGCTGCAGGAAGGCCCCCCAGCCCACAGAGTGAGTCCCACTGAATGAGAGTCACAGACCACGAGAGAACTGGAACCAGAGTGTACTGAGCAGGTAACACATGAAGGATCAGGAGACCAGGAAGCTCTGGGACAGAGGAACTACAAGAATAAAACTCAGAGGCAGATGAGTAGTAGAAACAGGACTCTCTGAGGTGAGCCTTCTCCTCACGCTACCCATGAATACACACTTCACCAGTGCTAAGCCTAACACTAAAGTCAAAGAGGAGGAGCAGTGGCACCACAGCTCTTGGGTTCACAGGTGACCTTACAGGTACTTGTGCAGGTAGATCTGCACAGCAGATCACACCCTCCACTGGACATCAAACCCCAGCACTTGATAAAGAACAAACCCCCAGTGAAACGAGGCCCATTTCTCCATTTTCAGTAAGCAATCACCAGTGGGAGAGATGCACTTTACAAACCAGGCTAGCAGGTGCTATTTACCATCTTTGGCATAAGCCACGCAGTACACAGTGTCTTTATGTCCCTTCAAAGGCTGAATTAGGGTTCCATCAGAAGTATCATACACCTGTTCAAATGGGAAGAAAAAAACAATCAAAATATACAAACGAAAGAATTTACACAAAAAAAAAAAAAAAACCTTCATTGAATCAGAGAACCACATTTGGGTGGGAAGGGACTTTAAAGCTCACTCAGTTCATGCCCTTGCTGTGGGGCAGTGAGACTTTCCACTAAACCAGGTTGCTCCAAGCCCCATCCAACCTGACCTAAAACACCTCCAGTGTGAGGGCTGGGATATAAAATTACTGAAGGCCAGCACTTTATGCACTTCCTTTTGTATCTGCTTTTTGGATTTCATATAGTTCGTAAAAGACAAAACATTTTCTAGCACAGAAACAGTTTTCTGAAACATGATATTCTTAGAAAGAAATAAATCAGTACTAGAAAATAACATGCACAAAGGACATTTTTCAACAGCTTGTTTGGCAGCTTGTTTTACATCTTATTGGCTTTTTATCTTTTATTTTTATATTATACATCTTGCTGTTAAAACATCTTTCTACACATTTTATGTTTAAGCATAACAAATTACTGCAAAGGAGCATCACTAAATACATGACTCTGTTAGCCCTGAAAATAACACCTGTTGTCCTGCAATGCTGAACTCCACCTCTACAATCCATCCACCCCTTCCTGCAGCTCCTACACCTGCCCCACCTGAAAGCTTGGCAGGACCTGTGAGCAGCTGGTGCTGAGCTGCTCCTGCAGCAGCCCCAAGGACCCACAAACAGCCTGAGGTGAGTGCTCCCATTCCTGTCCTATCAGCACAATGCCAGGACACGGCTCTGAGCCTCTGCCCTTGCCACAGAGATTTAAGGAAACTTGCAGCAGCCCAGCCCCTGCGCGCTGTGCCAGGAGTAGGGGCGGGTTCATGGATCGCAAACCCCGGCACCGCGCAAGAGGATGAGATGACACAAATAACTTAAATCTCATTACTTTTGGAAATTGAGCTTAAAACTTGGTAAGAAATATTTAAAAGCTTCGAAACACTTTCGAATTGGCCTGCATTAATATGTATGTTGCTGTGAGGCTGCACTGACAGAGATAAGGGGATTTCAGATAGGTTATATTCATAAGTTAATGTGAAAGAAATCATGCTCGTACAGCTGAAAAGGAGAGAGGACAGGAAGGCTTCCCTACCAGCAGCCTGTTTCCAGCAGCAATTATCAGCTGGGTCCCATCCGGCTTGAACGCGAGGTCGTAAATGCTGCGGGAAACAAACCAAGAACCGCGTGTGAGGAGACCGAAAAGATCAGCCGTGCCCCCGGCCAGCCCCGGGAGCGGCACGGGGAGCGCGGCTGCGGCTGCCCACAGCCCCCCGAGCAGCGCCGA
>VZRH01006475.1:400534-420255 GCA_013397555.1 Urocynchramus pylzowi
CGGCGGAACCGCCCAGCCCCGGCTGCGGGGCCCACGACTCCGCGGGGCCCAGCGCCGTCCCCCGCGGGTGGCAGCGGGTGAGCAGCCGCAGGCGGGCGGGCAGGACGGCCGGGAGGATCGACGTGTACTTCATCAGGTGAGGCTGGGGCTGTCAGCGAGCTCTGTGTGGCCTTTCCTGGCGGGACCACAGAAATCTGCCCAGACGTCGCCCTCAAAACTGTTTTTGTCCTTCGTTTGGGGGTTGTTTTTACGTATTATTAAGATTTTTAAGCAAACAGCGGGAGAACGAGAAAGTGGTTGCTAATTTACTTTCCTTTCCTACCACAGCCCTGAAGGGAAGAAGCTGAGATCAAAACGAGCACTTGTGGAGTATTTACAGAAAACTGGGGAGACAACACTGAAAGCAGCAGATTTTGATTTTGCAGCTCCTCGAGGGAGCACACGCTCAGGATTGAGGGGATATGGCACGGGAGCTGCAAGGACTGACCTGGAAAAGGAGGATGGTCAGAGCAAAGTGCAGGAGCTGCATGCACAGAATGGTGCTGAGGTTGGAATTCAGAACATCCAGGCTGGGAATGGACATCTGGAAGATGCTACATCTACTGTGGAAGGCACAGATTTAGTAGTGGTAGGCAGAAATCCAGAGGAGAGTGTGAAAACCAAAAGAAAGAGGGGAGATGGGAAAAGTGTCCAAACTAGGAAACGTGAGAAGGGCTCAGAAAGGAGGAACCAAGGTGACCCCAAGAGCAAGATGCAGAGAAGAATCTCTAACACACGGGAGACCAAGCGTGTTCAGAACAAGAGGGCCCCTAGGCAGACAGACAGACGTGGAGCTGACAGCCAGGGCGTGGGTGAGGCAGCCGCTGGCCCTGTGGGTGCGGGGACAGCTCTGTCAGCAGAGTCCAGGGCACGGCTGGGCTCAGCAGCTGGCTCACAGAGGGAGCTGGGTCACCTGCCGAAGGGGGGGCCGTGCTCCAGTGACACACCTGCTGCGAGCTCTGAGGAGAAACGCTACGGACTGGAGGCAGGGAAGGCGCCGGGGCCGGGGGATCTGGGCGAGCAGAGTGCTGAGGCTGAGCCGCGGGCCGCGACGAGCGTCGCAGCGGTCAGGACGGCACCAGGTGCGTGCGAGCGACAGCAGGAGGTGGTGCCAGCCCCCACCTTCTGCCCAGTGGCTGTGGAGGCCACCTGTTCTGCTTCAGGTCAAGCTGCTCTGACATCCAAATCTCATTTTTATCCAACAGCATTTAAATTAATGCAGACTTACTCAAAACTGAAACTTACTGTGCCAAGCTCTTAAGCTGTACAGTGTCAGGCAATAATCTGAGGAGATTTAAGGTACATTTGTGTTCTGTAAATGAGAAGAATTCCTTCTGTTCCTATCACCACATAAAGCAGAAGTGGTGTGTGAAACATGACAGCAAAATACTTGGTGCTTTTTCTAAATGCTGAAGTTTATTTCTTTACAGAAGAGTCTGTCCCACGAACACAAGTGGAGAGAAGGAAAACGAGTCCGTATTTTTCCAGTAAATACAGCAAAGAAGGTATGGTACTTAGGGAAATACATTTTTTTATGGGGAAGGGATAGGTTAGCTCAGGATCAAGTGATGATGTGGGAAATTCCTTGCAGCTTGACACTGGCTGCAGCTGTGCCAAGTGGGACACAGTCCCCTGCAGCCCTGTGAAGGCTGTGTGGGAACTGCTGTGGCTCCGTCTGTGCGCAGGGCCTCCAGAAAAATGCTTCAGAAGTCTTAATTATTTTTTTTTCATTAAATAGATAAAACCATCCTTTCCTGTCTAATAAGTGTTCCTGTGTTGCCCCTGTACAGCCCCCAGCCCACCGAGAAGGAAGGCCCTCAGAAAATGGACTCCTCCACGTTCTCCTTTCAATCTTATCCAGGAAACACTCTTCCACGATCCGTGGAAGCTTCTCATTGCCACCATATTTCTCAACAAAACTTCAGGTAAGTAGAGTAGCAGGAGTAGGTATGCAAATGGTGGGAGGTGTTACAGAGCTGAAGCAGCTGTCAGTTTTAATGGTATTAATGAAAGAATTGATTAATTTGTGTCACTGTGAAATAATAATCCTTAGTTGGTACCTTACCTTGGAAAAGCTCACTTGAGAAAGCATATGGATAGTGCAGAAGGAGAACCCCATCCCAGCCTCCTGCTCATGGGATTCTTTCATCAGGGAAAATGGCCATTCCAGTGCTCTGGGAGTTCCTGAAGAAGTATCCTTCTCCTGAGGTAGCCAGGGCTGCAGACTGGAAAGAAATGTCAGAGCTGCTCAAACCTCTTGGCCTCTACGAACTCAGAGCCAAAACCATCATCAGGTTCTCGGGTGGGTTTTCCTGACATCTGGAACAATCTTGGTTATGCTGGCAAAAGACAAACAGCTTTGATGCAAACGCTGCTCTGTGGCTCCTCCTCTGTTGGGTGGGTTGGTGGCTGTTGTGTGCAGCGTTTGGGATCCGTTGGTGTCACACAGGCAAAGCTGCTGATCCCAGTCTGAGCTGGGAGGGAAATGCCAGCCTCGGTGTGTTCTGCAGGAGACCAGAAACTTGTTGGAGTAGAAGAGAGCCGAGCACCCGCAGCGCTGCTGCCGTGTTTGAGCCCTGCTATAGAGTGGCTCTGCTCAGGGTTGCTCTGGTGACCTGCAGAAGGCCCTTCCAGCTGGGATTTTTCTGATTCTGTACTCTGAACCTGCAGAGGAAAATTGTGTGCTGATGAGAGAGGTTATGATTAAAACTGCCGCAGTGGTTTGTTGAAAAGGAGTTTAAGGTTAACCCGTGGGGATTCATGGTCTGTATGCACCAGGAAACACCTAAAACTTGTGGTTTTAATTTGACATGGGCCAAAGGGAAGAGATGTAACAGAGGCACAGAGTCCTGCCCAGTTGCTCCTCGTGTGCAGGCAGTGAGGGCAGGGTCTGCGTGTGCAGGGTCTGAGTGCTGGGCCCTGCCCCGCAGGTGAGTACCTGAGCAAGGCGTGGCGGTACCCCATCGAGCTGCACGGCATCGGCAAGTACGGCAACGACTCCTACAGGATCTTCTGTGTTAACGAGTGGAAGGAGGTGGGTGGTGCCCTTGGGCTCCTTCAGCATCTCACTTGTGCCTCCTGAGTGCCCCCTGAGCCCCTGGCACTGGAAAACCAGCACTCACCGAGTTGGAGCGATATTTTAAGGTGTTTTAGTAAATATTCGACACTTTCCCCGTGTCTCAGGTGCAGCCACAGGACCACAAGCTGAACGTGTACCACACATGGCTGTGGGAGAACCGGGAGAGGCTGAGCATCGACTGAGCTGAGCTGGGGGGTGACCTGGCCCCGCTGCCTCCCCTCGGCTGCCCTCACAGTTCTGTGTGTAAATATTTGTGTGATGTCACGGCTGCAGTCATTGCTGGTTTTTTAATAAACGTGTCCCTTTTTCGTAGTGCCTGTCTCTTCTTGCAGTGCAGCTCTGTGCCCGCAGCTGCCCTCGCTGGGCACAGCCAGCCGTGCCCACCGTCACCGCCCAGTCGGGCTCTGATCTCGGTGCTGCTGGACAGGGGCTGAGGGGGGAGCAGAGCGGGGGGGAGCAGACCGCGCTCCGTGCCCGCTGCCCGGCCCTGGCCCTGCCCCCGGTGCCGCCGGAGCTACTGCTGCCTTCCCAGTCTCAGCCAGGACGGGCCCCGTGCCGCTCCGGCAGGACCGGGGCCGAGGCGGGTTTGGCTCCCGGGCTCGGTCCTCGGGCAGCGCGCGCTGCTCCGGGCCCGACCGGGGCCGAGGCGGGTTTGGCTCCCGGGGCCGCTCTCGGTCCTCGGGCAGTGCGCGCTGCTCCGGGCCCGACCGGGGCCGAGGCGGGTTTGGCTCCCGGGGCCGCTCTCGGTCCTCGGGCAGCGCGCGCTGCTCCGGGCCCGACCGGGGCCGAGGCGGGTTTGGCTCCCGGGNCATCCGCGGCCATCCGCGCCCCGGCGCTTCTGGCCCGGGCCGGTTTCCTCCCTTTCCCTTCCCCTCCGCCGCGTCTTTTCCCCGGGGCGCGGAAAGCGGCCCCCGCTGGCCGGCGCCGGTCCTCTGCCTGCCNCACACGCCCCTGCCAGGACCGCCCGCGTGTCCCATCAGCGCTTGCGCGCGGGGCCCCGCCCTCTCTCGCCCGGCCCGCGGTGGAGGCGCCATNGGGCGGCGCTGGGGCCTCTCCCGCGCCCCTTCCCGGGCGGCGGGGTCGCCGCGGCCGCGCTCGGTCATGAGCTGGGCAGGGACCTCTGGAGCGTGGGCGGGCGGAGCCGGGGGGTCTCGGTCGCTGTTGATCTCCACGGCGTGCGGCGCCGGGCTCCGGGCAGGAGCATCGCAGGGCCGCGGGGATGGCACCGCGGCACCTCCCAGGATCGCATCTGGAGAGCTCCCAGTGCTCTGCCAGCTTCGGAGGCGGGAGGAAGAGCCCCAGCAGATGAAGACCCATTCCCTCACCGGCCCGCCGTGGCCCCTGGGGGAAGGCAGTCTGCGACACGCGTGGCCCGGAGAGCTGCACCGCACCTGGGGCACGCCCCTCGCTCACCCCGCTCTGTCCCGCAGCCACCATGCCCGCCCTCAGGCCTCTCGTGAAGCCCAAGATCGTCAAGAAGAGAACCAAGAAGTTCATCCGGCACCAGTCTGACCGCTATGTCAAGATCAAGGTGAGGAGTTGCTGCAGCTTCCCAAGGACAGGAACTTTGGGGTGCCTTTGATGTAGGTGGTGAAGGAAAGCCCAGCAGGACGGTGCCGAGCTGCAGCAGCTGGGCAGGGCGTGTGGAGGCCGGTGTCGGCAGCCCTCAGGCCAGCTGCGTTCGGGGTGGTCTGGTTTTGTAACTGTTCCCTGCATTTGTGCAGCGCAACTGGCGCAAACCCAGAGGCATCGACAACAGAGTGCGCCGGCGCTTCAAGGGACAGATCCTGATGCCCAACATCGGCTATGGCAGCAATAAGAAGACAAAACACATGCTGCCCACGGGCTTCAGAAAGTTCCTGGTCCACAACGTGAAAGAGCTGGAAGTGCTGATGATGAGCAACAAGTGAGTGTGTGGGGCCTGTACTCCTATTTGGGAGAGGTGGCATGGTCAGGGGGAAATGAGGAAAATCATTGCCTTTGAGAGCACAGATTCCCTCAGTGCCACTGGAGGGTGGGGGCACAGAGAGGCCTTGGGGCTGGCAATCTCATCCCCTTGGCAAAAACACACAGCGGGGGCGAGCGAGGCTGTGCCACGTCACTGGTAACCAGAGTCAGACCTGGGTACGAGTCTGCTCCGGTGCTTGTTTTTGCTACAAAGTAGTAAGAGCAATAATTGACGACTACCTTTGAGTCATTCGCAGGAAAAGCTGAGCTGTTCTGGAGGGGAGCTCCTGCGTCAGGCCAGACGGGGTGGGAGTCACGGTTCAGTGCCCGTGCAGTGACGCCCCCGCGCTCAGCTGCGTCCGAGTGCTGCTGGCAGGACGGCTCCAACGCGTTCCCGTGGTGGCGTGGCTCCGGAGGGCTTTGCCTCAGCTCTGGGTGCTGCTGGAGCCAAGGCCAGCGCTGTCTGTCCCCCACAGGTCGTACTGTGCAGAGATTGCCCACAACGTGTCCTCCAAGAACAGGAAGGTGATCGTGGAGAGAGCCGCACAGCTCGCCATCAAGATCACCAACCCCAACGCCAGACTGCGCAGCGAGGAGAACGAGTAGCAGCCTCTGCAGCACAGGTGTATTTAATAAAGCCTCAGTCCAACCCGGGTCCTGTTTTGCATGGGCAGAGGAGGGGCAGCAGCCTGTGTTTGGCTGCAGGCCTCTGCTGTCAGGGGCGCTCCAGGAGCAGTGTCGTGGCAATGATCAGTGAACTCGGGGTACACAGCTTCACAAGTGTATTTTATTTTCTATACCACCCAGACAACAGATGTCCTTTCACACAGCACTATAAATACTATTCACATCAACCACTCTGTCAAAAGAGAAAAGAAAGCACAGAGCAGTTCGTGGCTAGAGCAATGTGTCATCATGATGGCCTCATCCTCTAGCTGGCTGTTAGAACCTTTGTCTCTTAAGGCATTTTCTCTTGCACAAAGCAGGATTTGAGCACAGCACCACTATGGCCTGCACCCCTGGCTCCTGCCTGCCATCTCTGAGCCTCATGACTGCAACACTGACCACTGGCCTGCTGCTCATGTGTGACCAGGACCAGCAGACCCTTGTGGCTGGTGACACCAACACCAAGGTGCTCCAAGGGGAGAGAGAAGCCAGTGTTAGTGCAAAGCAAAGCTTTAAGCAGGGCTTGTCACTGAAACAGTCACTAGTCATCCCTCAGGGAAGACGGCTGAGGTATTTTGCAGTCAAAACCATAAATATGAAAGCCAAGCAACAAAGCTTCGTATTGCCCAAATGCCAAACTGAAGCCCCAGGAGGAGGGTGGGGGTGTCAGGTAACCCCCCTGCCCTGTGCAGCCTCAGCAGCTCGGCAGGTGCAAGCCTCCTTTCCCAAAAGGCCTGTGGGATGAACTCATTCATAGTTAATAAAGACATGGCTTCCAGTTTTTAGCCACGTTCTTTAGTTAAACACTATAAATACATTCTTGGGCAATTTAAGGTAGAAAGTGCATGTGCAGTGATTAAAAAACATTTGTACTGCAGTAAGGAGTATTTGAGGAAGTAATTTCCATTATTCGTGGAACCACAATTGCAATTGCTTTGTGCACCCCTTAAAACATCCTAAAAATACGGGAATATTCATCTTCCAGCCCCTCTCCTACATGAGGCTGCATTCCCTGATCTCGGGTATCATTCCAATTCTCTGAGGTGTCTGATGGGAATGCAGCTGGATCAAGCCAGTCACGTCCAGCTGTCACATTTAACACACCATTCCCACTTTCTCCTGTGGCTGCCCAGGGACTCGGACTTGGCTGTGGCAGAAGAGCAGCTCAGTGGCATTTGTTCTTCCCCACCCAGCTGGTGTCTGGCTGAGGCATCCCAAGGGCAGGAGGGTGGTGGGGAAAAAGATCTTAGCTCATGTCCATTGACTCTGAGGTGGGGAGGGAAGCAGAATCTTTCTGAATGCTCTCAAAAAGTGATGCCATTTCAGGACTGGATCTGATCTGGGATGAAAACTCGGCCATTGCTGGGCTTTTCTCCACCTCAGGGATGGTCAGGAGAGCAGCCACTGCCCGCATGGCTGAGCGCTTCAGCTCATCCTGCTTCTCAAACTCCTGCTTCACCGAACCGGCTTTCACCTGCAAATCCAAAGCCCCGTTTCAGTTGGCATTTAGAAAAGCCCACACAGGCCCAAAACCAACTCAGCCAGCAGCAAAGGCCAGCAGAGTATTTTCCAGCTGGGGAAGTGGGTGGCTCAGCAGCACGGAGGGAGAAGGCCAGGAGCAGAAGCAGCTCCGGGCAGGACCCGGGCCGGGCGCTGCAGGATCCTGCCCTTACCTTGGTGGAGCAGGTTGCGCGGAGGGGCTCGATGAGCCGCTCGAGCCGCTGCAGCACGGCGCCGGGGCAGAGCACCGAGAGCCGCGCCAGCACGATGAACGTCAGCATCTGCGCAGGAGGGGAGGTGAACGAGTTGGTGCTCTGGGACAGCTCTGCTGCCAGGCTGGGCTGTGCCCACACCCTGCTGACTTCCTCTGCACCTGGGCAGGGGGCTCTCCTAAGAGCTGGAAGCGCACCCCTGGCAGCCAGGGGGCTGGAGCTGCAGCTGGCCCAGGTGTGTGCAGTGCTGCAGGTGTCTGCAAAGGGCCGACAGCCCTGGGGGACGCTGCACCACAGGGCCCTGGGGATACACAGCCCGACTGCAGCCCAGGCCCCACAGAGAATGGCATCAGTCAGGGCACTGCACCTACCCGAATGTCATAGTGATCTTTCAGCCCATCCTCCACGTGGTTCAGGTAGTCATAGATGTCCAGCCGGTCCAGGCAGCTTTCCAGCAGGGTGTACATGCACTCGAAAGCAGCTTTCCTCACATCAAGGCCATCGTCCACTGTGTGCTTGAATGGCCCCATCTCTACCTGAACCAAGACAAACAGTACAGCTGTCAGCCAAGAGCAGACAGAGCAGCAGCTCCATCGGGGCTTGGCAGGCCGCTGTGAGTCACCGTGTGGCCCCCTGCCGAGCGCAGTTACCTCCCGGATGAGCTCCCTTCGCACTTTGGTTTCATTGTACAGGCTGGGGAGGACTGTGGTCAGCAAATCCCGGATTAAAGAAGGCTTGTTGTGAGCAGCAGAATTAAACAGGGCTAAAGCCACACGGCGAACGTTCAGGTCTGGATCTTGCAGAGTTTTTAAGAAGTCACCTGTGGGATAAGAACCCATCAGTCAGTCCTGCAGCCAAGAGGCTGCAACATTTTTGCGGTATTTTAAAGTATATTGGGATGTATTTCGCTGAGGCTGGTTATGAGAGCATTTATGGTAAAATAACTAGTGGCACAGTCTGTCAGAGCCTTTTGAGATTCTTTCTCTCCCTCCATTTGGGATACAGTAAAGAAACATGACTATCCTGCATTTGGGCATAAAAACAAATGATGTGACTCTAGCTACCTCACCCTAAAGTCAAATCAGAAGCTTTGTTATTCAAGGAAGTTGTGGGGGATTTTTCTTGCTTAGATCCCATCTGATCAAACTTTGAAACAGAAGGGCCAGTTTTATACAGCAGATCCTTTTGTGGGCTCCCTGGACATCAAACACTCCTTGTGTAGGTTATACTTCTGAAGATCCTTTTTGTGGGGTGCTGGAATTCTGAGTTTACATGCAGAAAGAACTACAGCACTCTAAAGAACAATGGAACAAGCCCAAGAGCAATGCATCAGTGCACTTAGCAAGGACTCACAGTACAGTGTTGCTGTTTAATCCCAAATGCTGAGAAACTGATAAAAACTAACTGGACTAGATGAGGTTCACACAGGAATGGAAAATCCCTGAGCTGCTGACAACACCCAACCTCTCATGCCCCCAGCTCACACCCCTGTCCAAACCAGCCTACCTATGCAGCCTTTCAGGAGAGCATCGATGGGCTGAGGCTGGTCTGTAATCGTGAACTTGATGGCAGTAACCACTGTGCTCCGGGCATGTGGGGAGCCTGCAATGAAGAGGGGAAGAAAAACAGTGAAAAATCAAGAGAGAAAATCACTGCTGTAACTCTAGTACATATTCTGCCCTTGGTCCTGTCATACATGTGTTCTAGAGATAAGGGAGTAGAGGATACTTCTTATCAACTCTGTGTTTGAATCTGCTCCCGCACAATCTCCTTGTGTAGTCCCTGTTCCCTGCACCTTCCTGCTCTTGTGCGGACCAGTGGTCCTCTGATCCCCCTTGCAGAGAGATCCATCTTATTATCTGCTCTCCTCTCAACTGGCTTTGCTCCCTGTCGTACCCACAAGCAGTTTACAAAACGAATTTCCATCAAAAGGCAGCATTTCCCCACTCTGGTCACTGCCCTACCCATTACCTGCTGACAGCTGTTTCCTCAGCCGGGGCAGCAGCTCAGCAGGGTTCACCAAGGCCAGCTTGCCCAGGCATTCCGCCACCACGTTGCGTGTCCCTTCCTCTGTGCACTCGCAGTGCTTGAAGAGCAGAGCCCAGATATCCTCCACGAAAGGCGTGAGGCTGTCGGCTGGGGAGCAGCTGATGACTTCCTTCAGGGAGTGCAGCAGCAGGTACTGCCGCTTGGGCTGGCTTCCGATCTCCTTCAGCACGAAAGGCAGATACTCCTGCAGGTTCCCCACGCTGACGTTCCCCAGCGCGTAGGAGGCGGCGGATTTCACCTCTTCGCTGGGGGAAGAGAACGCTTCCAGGATGACGGCTCTGAGCTCCCTCTGAGCACTGAGGTTCGTGGTGCGGCCCACCTCTGCCAGGAAGAGGAAAGCCAGCACCTGAACAGCGGGGCTGGACTTGGGACTTTTCACATCCTGGACAAACTGGCTCACTGTCGCAGGGGCCTCCTTCGGGCAGGCTGAGGACAGGGCTGCCACACACTTTGCGATGGAGTGATACGCCTGTTTGTGCAGCGTCAGCGAGGCCCCGGCCGCGCCCGCGGCGTGAACGGGTGCTGTCAGCTGCTTCATCAGCTCCGGGTAACCCACGGCAGCCGTCTTCGTCAGCACCAGGGCCTGGAAGAAGTCGATGATGGCGTTCAGGGCCCCTCCTTGAAGCAAAGGTGAGTGGACAAGCTGAAAGATTTCGGCAAGGACGGAGCCACTGATCTTGGAGATACAGGATGGATAAACCTTGGCCAGAGTCGTGAGGAACATGATGGTCACCTGGGACACGTGCATGTCGTTCTCGGTAATTAAGACGGGGAGCTCTGTTAGCACAGCCTCAATCATGGCAGGCTTGAGGCTGTCACTGTAGTTCTTCACCAGGATGTCCAGAGCATTCAGAGTGCTCAGTTTCAAGGCACGCTGATTCTTTCTCAAGAAGGAAGCTAGAATGGGGAGACCTTCCCCTAGGATGGGTCTCAAATCTATTTTAAGTGGAGAACTAGCAATTAAGGTTAATGCTTTGACTGTTGTCAGTCTGGTGATTTCATTTTTGAGCCTCTCCAGAAATATCTTCAAGGTTGGCTGGAGGTCAGTGCTTAAATGGTCTCCCAAGTTGTAAATTATTTGTCCCATGCAAGAGATGGCACGTTCCTTCACCTCCTGGTCGATGTCAGCCGCCTTCAGCCGCTTCAGAGTACAAGGGAAAAGGTCCTTCACATAGGGCTTGGCATCAAAGGTGTAAGGTTTGTCCAAAGGCCTGATAACTTTCACAAGCTGCTGAGTTACCAGCAGAGCTTCTGATGTGATCTTATAAAAGGGGTCTCCAATACAGGTCACAACAGAAGGCAGCAGGGCTTTGACATGAGGGTGGAATACCTCTGGCTGGTGGTTGCAGAGGAGGACGTGCAGGAAGGACAGTGTGTCAATCCGCATGTTGGAGGAGCTGGATTTATCCGCCAAGGAGAAAACAATACCTGTCCAGAAGAAAATATGATGATGTCATATTTTTCCCAGAGAAGGAGGTTCATGGATCCAGCCAGGGACAATCACAGGAGACTTTTCTCATATTCACTATACAATCACACCAAAAGCAAAGGCGGGACCTGAGCCTTCCAGCAGTGGGATGTTTCATAAGCCCACTGGCCAGAGAGCTCAGAGAAAAATGTGGTGGTGCAAATTAAAGAATCAGTCAATATAAAGAATTTTTTTAAATGCCACTGCATTTTACAAAAGGAAGTGGCATTTTTATTTCTGATCTCAGTGTGATAACAGCACAATTCCAGCTGCCTTCAGAGGAGGCTGGAATAGACCCTCCCAAAAGCATCTTGTCAGGGGACTGTGGAAATTACTTGGCGTTTTTATCCTGGCTTTCAGTGCAGAGGCCAGAATTAATCTGGGAGCTCTTCACCACATCAGCACAGAGCAGAACTTCATGTGTTTGTCCTAATGCTGAGCAGAGTAACTCACAGGAATAAAACTGGAACACACAGGCAAGAAGCACATGTGTTCAGAATGAATTTTGCCAGCCCTGCTGCTGCACCCCAGACCACAGACAAACTTACCAGGGATAAGTGCAGGTATATGATCTGCCAGGCAGCCAGGAAGAACACTGGCCAGTTCTGTCAGAAGGCTGAAACAACCCTGTCTTGATTTGATGCTCTTTTCTTTCAGCTGCTTGTGCAAGGCCTTGATGATGTTGGGAACCTGCAGTTTGGAGAAGCAATTGAAAAGGGGACACCTCAGTCATCCCAGCTGCTCTCAGAGGCTCACTCTGGTACATTACTACCAGAGTTTATTCAATGAGTTTCCTGAGCAACAGCTGTAGTAAGGCACCAGCCAGACACTTCACCCAGAAGCCACCCTGCCTCAGCCTGCACACATGCCAGGGCTGGTGGAGGAGCGGTGCTGGCTGTACTGCCACACTCCTGTGCTATGCCAGGACTCTTCCCCCAGGAATGGCAGGAGACAGACAGTAAACAGCCAGCCCTCTCTGTTTCTGGGGCCCTCTAGATGCCTGCCCTAGGGCTCCTTCAGCTAGCCACATTCCCAAGGTACCTACTTCTCACTGCTTTGTGATTTAACCCAGCCACCACGTGCTCACACACCTGGTTCTGAAGCATTGTCAGGGGAACGTCACCCTTGCCAGAGGCATCCGAAGAGTGCAGCCAGCTCTGGGTAGGCAGTGTTTGCTTCAGCAAGGAGATGTAAGCATTGAAGATGTCAGCTTTGACATTCTCCTCCCTCTCTTTGAACCTGCTTATCAAGGCTGGGGAGAGAGTTCTGTAGAAGTCCTGCAGGAGGTCGTGCCTGCTGCTGACAATGGCCTCCAGGCACTTGGCCGCAGCCCTGCGGACCTTCCAGCTGATGTCGTCATCGTCGCTGTACTCGTCGTCGCTTTCTAGAAACAACACAAGGGGAAACAAGGTGCAGCATTATGAGAAAACTGGAGCTGAAGGATCACTTGATCCTCAGAGCTGCCCTCTCCAGGAAGAGAAAGCAGGAAGGGGAAAAATGTTAACCCCGTGTTCTGCTGAGCACAGCCATCCTCACAAGCAGGCACCTTGCTCTTCATCCTCCCCATTTTCAGTTTCCATCATCTCTTCCTCTTCCTCTTCATTATCATAGTTGTAGTTTGGGTCAAAGGTAATGTACTTCAAACACAGTCCCATCACACTTGAGATGTGAGGGTCCATTTCCTTTGGGCACCTATCACAAATGAAAATTGTAAGAATTAATAGGAGACTAGCCTGTTTTAAATATTCAAATACTATTATTAATCTCAAAAGGATTACAAAGTGCTTCACAGACCATTTTGACAATATGAGTTAAACCACAGATGTTCCTTCCTGCTGTGCATGAAGCAAGGCCACATTCCCCTATAGGGAGGATGCAATAATTTTTATAAAGTCAAATAAATAAATCAATTGCCTTCACACTGTTGGGTGGACTGAGTTAAAAGCAGAAGATTTGGCAAGGAGGAAATAGTTTTACTTAAAGTGTCCTTGCAGCTGGGAATGCTAAAGATGTCAGTGTGGGAAAACTCCATTTATTATACCTAATGCTGTTCATCCTCTGCCTGTTTTCAGAAGTACAATTCCTGTGGAGAGATAATACACTCTCACAGACATGCAGGAAGCCTTTTGTTGGAGTGAGGCAGGCAGCAAGCCCCCTTGCCCTTCTCTCAGCTGGGATAACTAAGCCAAACAGAGCCTGTGTTCCCATGTGTCTCTGTCACCCACTGTTATTAGCAAGGTCACAAAATAAACCTACTGCTGGCATTTCAGCTGTGGTTTGATGGTGGCCCTTGGTTACCTGTATGTGTCAATGCACACATACACACCCTGGTTGAATCCTCCTTTCCTGGGAGAACACCTCAGCAGCTCTGCAGGGCTCCTTTTCCAAGCAGTAAATGTTTGACCAAACAACAGGAGAACTGCAGCTCAGCAGTTCTTCTGCCCAACCCCCTTGCTGCCTCCAGCTCCCTCCAGGCACCAGGAGTGAGGCAGTTCCCTCTGCCTAAGGAACACTCCAAGGACAAGGAAAACTCCCACTCCTGCAAAACCAATACAGAAGGACAGCCTCACATGCTGAGGTAAAGCAGCTCATGATTCCAGTCCAACTCTGCATGTGCAGAAGAGATTTCACATGTAAACTGGCTTCCCAACAAGAATACTTGCAGAAAGGCCCTCCTTCAAGGATGCTGAACATATGGATATTTACACCAGGAGGACACGGATGCCCTGGATGGTGCAGAGGCATTCCCCAAGGGCACACACCTTCTCACAAAGGACTCAAAGGCCTGGAAACAGTACTCTCGCAGCTCGTCATCATCCACATTACAGTACTGAACAATCAGAGGAATTATCTTCTCCAGGTGTTCTCCTGGGAAAGACAAAGCAAACAGCAATGAAAATCCATTCCAGCCTTCACTCACCTGGGCAGCTGAGAACTCAGCCAGCTGCTACTTCCTTCCTGTGCCTGGTAGAGCATTCCTGCCCCAGACCTCACGGGCAAGGAGCCAGCAGCCCACCAAAACCAGCTGTGCTGGTTTTCAGCAGCCAATCCCCGCTCCCTGTCTGCAGCCCCTTGTTGGCATTTCAGTCACAGGAAGAGCTGTGATTAGAGATCTCTTAGAACCTAATCTCAACTCTGGCAGGTCTTTTAGAAAAGTAATACAATATGTTGCCATCCCCTCAGTCATTTAAAGGGGGTGAATGCACTGACCTGGTTCACAGAGGTGTTAATTCAAACCAGGCAAGAGCTGCAAGATCTTGAGGGTAAGACCTTAGTCACTAGCAAAGGGCAGCCAGAGAGATACTCTGGTGTCTCCTTTCCAAGTGAAGATCAGAGAACCAGACCAGAGCCACAGAGGGGATCACAAGCCATTTATACATTAAGAACAATGAGCACTCTTCTTTTGCCACTAAGGAGCAGCTCTAAAATGCATGCACATTTCCCAGCATCATTCCAAGCTGCTCATCCTACCTATGCGGTGCCCAGCCTGCCTGCTGATGCCAGCCACACACTGAATGTACGTCCTGGTGGTAGATGTGGACTCGTTCCTCTTCAGCTCTGCCAGCAGATGCTCTGTAAGCTCTGAGAAGATGTTTCCACTGCAGGTCAAGACCAGGTGCCCCAAGGCAATGATGGCCCGTTTACGTACTGCCAGCCTGGGGCTCGTCAGCTGGGGCAGCAGGCAGCTCAGGATGGAGGAATGGAATGAGTAGAGTGTTCCTCCCAACCTGCAATGAACAGAACAAGGTGAAAGTCAAAGGCTCAGAAAAAAGCCCTCTTGGCAGCAACAAATCTGAAAATCCTTCAGCTATGGAGACTTCACGTTGTGGGGAGAGAGAGAAGAAGGATGGGTTTGTCATTGTGGTTTGAACACTGACTTGGTCTGTAAAACACAGGGAGAGGTAATTTGTCTCCATCATGGAGGAGTTTTTGACTGTGTCCTTCTGGATGACCCAAGGGTGTGCTAATAATTTCCTGCATGCAGATGACATACGACACTGTCACTCTGACTTATGCAACAAGAGAAAGAGGCAGCCAGGAAAAAAAAAAAAAAAGCATATGTGATGGACTCATAGGGCTAAAATAAACCTCCCTGTTTTGCCCTCACCCCTCCACGTCCATGTGAGCTAAGCTTCTGTGGGATCCATCACCAGAGGCACTGCCATTCCCAAGCACAGAAAGGCTTGGCATGTTATCTCTCATCCCTGCGGGGGACCTGCTTTACTCAGATATTCCCTAGGAGCAGCCAAGCAAATCCTGTGTTTTTAAGTCCCAGTAATAGGATTAGGGAAATCAAGAAATCAAAAGCAGACACATCCCTGCAGACCCCTTCTATGCACAGCTGCCAGAAGGAAATCCTCTGGTACCTGCTCAGCATATCTGACAGGATGTCAAGAGCTTCCAACTGCACGGACACATCCTCCTGCTTGCCAATGGCTCCTGTCAGCTGGGCTGTGATCTTTTTGCACACATTTGCTGTCATGGTGGAACCTGCAAGAGAGATATTTTTCCCTGCTGTCAGTTAACACAGAGTCTTTTTGCTGCTAGGAATCATTCAATCCCTTGTACACTGAAAAAAGAAATCATCACTGGGAGATCTAATCAGAACAGGTTCACGAGGTGGCTGCAGAGGAAAATCCTGTTGCTGGGAGCCTAAGGTATCCCCTGAAAAGCTGATGCATTTTTGGGATACATAGTTCCAAATACAGTTCAAGTTTTCATTTAATTCTGTCTTTCATCCCACTGGTACCTCAGCTCTACTGTCCCTCCCCTGATTTCACAGATTGTCCTCTGGCAGGTGAGTAAAGAATCGGTAACTTTGAGGCTCTCGACTCTACATTTTCCCCGTTTGCCACAGGCTGGGACTCCTCGTCCCTCAGTGACAAATGGGGACAGACAGTGTACCTGTGGCAGCTGGTGGCAGCTCAGAAATAACTGTTTTGAGGCCGATGCTGGAGATATCTCGCAGCTGCTCCTTGTCCGACAGCATGTTCGTACAGAGCGTGTCCACGATGGTCTCCACCTGGTACTCCTTCACTTTGCCAACCAGCGGGCCCAGGCTGCGGGAGGAGAAGCCAGGCAGGATGAAGGGCCTAATCCAACTGCCCACGTCCTTCAAACCATCACACTGCTCCTTCTTAAAGATCCTGGCCACCTATCTGGGAATGACTGACATTCCGCTCTGAGCACCTCCTTGGGCATGGAAAGGAAATATTCCTGGTTCCCTTTTGAGGCCTCCTCATTATCACACTCTGGATGGATGAGAGATTGCAATGAGTATGGACTTACTGCAGATACAACCAGAGATAACCAGGCAAAGAAGTTGAGAAGTTGGTCCTCTGATCAGTGCCCAATTGTTTTGCTTTAAAACCCAGAATAAACCAACCCAAAGCAGGCAGAGACAGGAGCAGGGCCAAAAGAAGTCAGGACAGTGGGAATCAAAAAGAAAGGGCCAAAGATAACAGGGAAAGAACAGGAATAGAAGCAGCATGTGGTTGAAAAGAAGGGAGTATGAATAGAATCCACAGCAGGAAAAAACAGAGGAACCCAAAGTTGTCTTTAAATGGCCCACCTTTCTGGAGCCCTGGGGTGAACTGAGCCATTCAATGGCATTTCTAGACTGAACACGCCCACTTAGCCATGCTGGGGAAAGAGATGGGAAAAAACATGTCAGCAGCAGGATCCCTTTATCAGAGGATTCACTAATAGAGGAACCTGCTACTTTTGTTCACTTGGATTAAAATAATATGGGAATGGTCAAAGGCAAAGCAACAGCACAGGCTGCACTCAGAGTCAAGGCAGGGAAAAGTCCAAGTGCATTATAAAGTTCAATGAAAACCCCCTGGAAGAGAAGGATTTGGACCTGAAATTAAAGCCCATAAGGGCTGTACATGTTTAGTACCACTGCTATCAAAGACAGATCCATGGAGAAATTCAGCACTGGATTTCAAAGCCTGAGAGAGGTCAAGAGGTTGATGAGCAAAATTTTAAAGTGTGCTTCTCCCTGAAGAAATAAAATCCTAGGGCTCCCCCTTCCATGTGGTAAGGCTTATAACAGGAACACTGAAGTACTTCCAAAATCACCTCTTGCTGCTACAAAGATATCTGTGTGCTCACCCCTTGTGAGTGTCTACAGGGGAGAAAGTGCAGTGCCTGCAACAGAGGGCAAAGCCCCTTGCAAAGGAGGTTTGAGGGAGGTGTCAAGGGCCAGGCTCTGCTGTCACACTCTCTGCAGTCTGTGATGGCTCTATTAGTGCCAGGGAACATGGCTATTACTGTCTAGGCTCTTACCATTTGACAGCAAGGTTCTGTACTTCCCCATTTTTGTCCTCCAGCAATTTCAAAAGCATTTTCACAACTTTTTTCTCACTGTCTTCATCTAGTTTTATTGAGTCTTTCTGCAGTTCCATCATCAGGTCATTGGTGGCCATAAACCTGAAAGGACACATGGAGAAAGTGGATTGGCTGATGTGCAGACACAAATGCATCACCTTTGCATCACCTGGGCAGAATTTGGCAACTGGTGCTTGTATGAAAACACACTACCAAAGAGTAACTTACAACACTGTCCTAAGGAAAATCACTACTATCTTACAAGTAGATAACTACCTAACAGGGGTCAGGTAAACAAAAACTCTAAAAGTGACACTCAGCATGTGTATTTCTTTTTTTTAATGACTAAATGAAGATGGTTAACTATGCCAGAAAAAAAATCATGATGGGTTTTTTCACCAATTTTTCACCTGGCCTAGGAAAAACAGTCTGGGCTCTAAGAATTCACCTAGCTCTGTTCTTTCCGGCTAATTTAGCACTGATAGTATGACCCCAGACATGGACAAGCACTATCACTTTCAAAAATGAAAAAAGAAGTCATGACTCCAGCAAACTGCACCTCAGAAGTGCACTAGGCTATATTTATATGATTGCTGTGAGCAAAAGTAATCGAGTATTTATCACTCCAGATTAGAAAGAAAAACACAGACCCAACTGACAGTCAGTTTTCTAACAGGAACAGAATGGATATTGAGAAATTCTGGAAAGTATATATTTTCCCAGAAGCAGGAAGTGCAAAAGGTGCTGGTAAAGGAGTCTGAGGTTCTAAGAAATCTCAGTGTGGCTCTCGTGTGTTAGCTGCTCTCCAATGCTAGCCCTGCACAGCATGGATGTCTGACAGGAACCACGAAGTCCTTCTCTCATTAT
Organism: Urocynchramus pylzowi; assembly: GCA_013397555.1. Lineage (NCBI taxonomy): Eukaryota > Metazoa > Chordata > Aves > Passeriformes > Fringillidae > Urocynchramus > Urocynchramus pylzowi. Next base: position 418,695 of record VZRH01006475.1, read on the forward strand.
AAAATGAGAGCTCCTTTTTAAATTAGGCTGTGATGTCAGTCATTCAGCACACAAGAGCTCTCATGTACAGGTCATCACTGGAGGCTTCGGTCTGCCAGCCCATTGCTGAGCAGCAATGAGGGACATCTGGAAGGAGGGACTGCCGCGGTGTTCCCCGGCCAGCCCGAAATCCAGAGTGAGAAAACAGCAGCAACGCGCCCCAGGATGTAAACGTGCAATCTATTTCTGATTCCGATTCGGCGGGAGCTGTTCAGCTGCACTGTCCAAGCAGCATGACCAATTATGGCCACGGGCTGAAGAGAGCCCTCCCGCCCCAGCAGCCCGGGCCTCGCCAGCACGCCCAGCTCTGGGGGGAGCAAGGGGAACTGCCTCCTGTAACGAGGCCTGCTTGGCCATGTGCTGGGAAGAAGTGGCCCGCAGGACCTGTGTGACATGACGTGCCTGCTGTTGGACACATCTCGTTTGGAGTGTTAACTGTAAATTCTCTGAACAAACTGCTTGTGCAACTGCTCCATCACTGACTTCTTTATAAAGTACCTATTTTAACATCTGAGAACATCAGCACCTTCTACAAAAACCAACTTACTTATAGGCTACTACTAACCCCTCTCTTAGACCTCAAAATACCAAGTCTGGCCCAAACATTACCTTCCATGTTGATATTGAGAGAACAATATGCTAAGTAGTGAAATCTTTCATACGTGTCAGTTTTAATTACTTTTGATAGAGTGCCTTACATATCAAGCCATCTGCCTAACCCTAAAAAGAGGTCAAGTTTTCTGCTGACGTAAACAAAGAAATAAAAGCATCTCAATCCTGTTAGGAAGGCACATTCTCCCATCACATAGAAGAAGTTGTCCAAGCAGCCTGAGCAGAGCCAGTATGTGCAGCATCCATCACCCAGGGACACGGGGGTCTACTCACCCCTTTTAGTGCACTGACTATCTCACAAATTATCAAAACAAACTAGAAGCATTTCTGCTACGATGTTCTTTATCCACAAAACAAATAACAACCTGGAGTCCAGCTGCCCAGACTTATTCCCCCTTCCACTTTCATCACCAATCTAGGCAAGGGAGGGGAGCACCGTTGGCTTCTCTACATCCCCCCTCAGCTAGGACACGGTCGGCTTGATACCCTGTAAATAAAACGGATGCGAATCCCAGCTCTCCTGCACGCCCGCTCCTGGCGCGGCAGGACCCCCCTCTGGGCAGCCCCCTCCTCCCGGGGCGCCCTTCGCAGGGGGCTGCCGCCCGCAGGGCCCGTCCCGTGCCGCCACACCTGAAATCCTTGTCGGTGGAGGTCATCTTCTCCAGCAGGCTGGAGATGTGGTAGGAGACGCTGGCCATGGCGCAGGGCTCTGCGGGGCCCGGGGTCGCCGCCCGCTCCCTTCCAAGGCGGCGGGAGGAGCCGGGCCGGAGGGCGTTGGGGGCCGACAAGGGGGTCTGTCCGGGCCCCGGCGGTGCCTCTGGCCGCTCGGCGGGCTCGGCTCGCGGTGTCCGGGCAGGACAGGGCAGTCCCCGCTCCCGCCCCTCGCCCTCTCCCGGCCCAGCGAAGGCAG
>VZRH01006475.1:420386-441605 GCA_013397555.1 Urocynchramus pylzowi
GGGGCCCGAGCGCAGCCGGGTGCGGCCTCCCGTCGCGGCCCGGGCAGCCCGGGGCACGGCACAGGGTACACCGCACCCGGCTGGGGGCTCCAGGGGCCGCGGCCGCGCGTTGGTGCGCTGAGCTCGTTCTGTTGCTTCTCCCCGCAGGTGTCGGTCATTAACACCGTGGACACGTCCCACGAGGACATGATCGTAAGTGTGCCGGGGAGCTGCTCCGGCGGCTGCTGAGACCGGGCTGCTCTGGGGCTCGCTGTGAGCACTGCGGGCGGCATGGATGTGCTCGTCTAAGAGCGCTCTTGTGGGGTGTTGGATGCAGAATGCTGTCTGAAATCCTGATCTTGCCATTTTGTACTGTGTGGAGAGGAAAACTTGGCTGGGAGGAAAGGGGAAACGATTTAAAATCTTCATTTTCATGTGAGGGCTTGTTTCTGCCCGTTTCTGGGAAATAATAGAGGTATGTGTATATTTGCTGGTACAGACCTTCGGCTGATAAAAATGGTTTTCCTTTAGGTGGATGTGTCTAGGAGTAGATGTATTAGTGGGGGTAGGAAGAAAGGTTTCAAAGTAATTTGTTGAAGGAAGGAGCCCAGTTAGGTGAGCCTAATTCTTCAGGAGGAATTTCTTCACAGAAGAGGCTATCAAGCATTGGAAAAGGCTGCCCAGGGAGGTGGTGTAGTCACCATGTCTGAAGGTGTTCAGGAAATGACTGGATGTGCTACGTAGTGTTCAGGTCTAGTGACAAGTGACAACCCTCGGTCAAAGGTTGTAGTCAGTGACCTTGGAGGTCTTTTTCAGCCTTAAAGATTCTGTGGTTCGGTGATGGTGAAGTTTCAAATAGAATTAAGAGCAGTGTTTGTACACCCACTTCACATTTTAAGAAACAGAAATACATAACTGGTCACTGCTTTGTAGTCAGCAGCCTGAATTGCCTGTCATGAAAATGCTGTGCTTGTAGCTCAGAATTCCCCAGATTCCTTCTGTGTAACGTTTGTATAGCGATTGAAGAAGCAGTTGGGGAAACAATTTGCTGGTGTGGCATGCCTGGGTTGTTCAAAGCCGTTCTTCTTGCCGGGTGAGGGGGCCTGGGCTGGCTGTGCTGCGGCGGGGTGGGTGAGCAGGCCGAGCGCGCCGTGCTGAGCGCAGCTCTCCTGCTCTCCTGCTCTCCTGCTCTCCAGCTCTCCTGCTCTCCCTGCAGCACGATGCACAGATGGATTACTACGGCACGCGCCTGGCCACCTGCTCCTCAGACCGCTCCGTGAAGATCTTCGATGTCCGCAACGGGGGGCAGATCCTCATTGCAGACCTGAGGGGGTGAGATGTCCCACAGGAGAGGTTAATCAGGGCAAAATCCTGATGCTTTGTCCTTTTGCCCTTGGGCAGCACGGAGTGCAGGTTGAATTGCAGGGTGACCTCCTCCGAGACCGTACTGAGGAACTTCTCAGAGCTGGGGTGGGGACAGAGCCCCGGTGGGAAGCACAGTGGGGCTTGGGTCATTCATTTAGTACTTTGCACCTGTGGTTTTCAAGAAGTAACATGTACTGATAAAAGTTGGAATTGTTTTCTGTGACAGTGAGAGCCCTGAGTCAGGGCACTAACATTGCCATCTTAGCATTACTCATTCCTCATGTCAGAGCTCTAATCCCTCCCAGAACAGCAATTCACAGCAGTGATCTGTGAGGCAGCTGCAGCTGGAAGGGGTTTCTCTCAGCTTTCCCAAATGATGTTGTTTCTTGCAGGCATGAAGGTCCCGTGTGGCAGGTTGCCTGGGCTCATCCTATGTATGGGAATATCTTGGCTTCCTGTTCCTATGACAGGAAGGTTATTATCTGGAAGGAAGAAAATGGCACTTGGGAAAAGACCTACGAGTACACGGGACATGATTCTTCAGGTATGGAGGGTTGGAGTGTGGAGCTGGGAAGGGAGACTGAGGAGATGAGGGGATTTGGGTGAGAGTGAAATAAATATGTTAGTGTTAAGGAAGAAAGTCTCTGTCAAAAAGAAAAGAACAAAAACTGAAGAGAGTAAATCTGTTCAGCAGTAACAGGACATTTCCCTAAAGTTGTATTGCTGGATAAGCCACTACTGATTCATACCATGTGTCCATAGGTGTTGTTATACAAATAAGTCAGCTTTCAAATAGAGATGGCAGGGAACTGAATTCTTGAGGAAAATACTGTCTGTTTCCAGTTAGAAAAACTGCATTTAATTGTGCTGTATTTTGTTTTAAAATTGAAACTGTTGTGTTCAGATGATTTACCCTCCCAATGCAGATCTGTTACTCAGTAAACAATGCTAATTGGCTGGCTTTTGCTGAAATTTGACTCATTCTCAGCTTTCAAAGCCACTTGCTTTTGGTGACTGTGCCACTGATACCAGTCAGTGAATTGGTCGGTCAGTTTTAGGTAGTCCCAGTGCTGTAATCTGGTCTCTCGCCCTTCCCAGTGAATTCTGTCTGCTGGGCACCACACGACTATGGACTGATCCTGGCCTGTGGGAGCTCTGATGGGGCCATTTCTTTGTTGAGCTACACGGGTGATGGGCAGTGGGAAGTCAAAAAGATCAGCAATGCACACACGGTGAGTCTGGTCCTTTGGAGCAGCCCAGAGTTCCCAGAGCTACAGATAACACCGAGGTGATGCCTCAGAGACTTGAGTAGATAAATACTGAAATGCAATTGAAATGCAATGAAATTATGTGAAACATCCAGAACCAAGAGTAGTTTCAGTTCATCCAGAGTAGGCAGGTATACTTTTTAGTCACTAAAATGAAGTGGAAATATGATGAAGTTCACTAAACAGCGCCAGCAATGCCTGTTTATTGGGCATTATTGTTAAACACAGTGCTGAAAGTTACCTGGTAAGAAATGGCCTTGGTCCTAAGAATACCTACACCAGCTGGAAAACACTGTGGGACTCCTGTTTTTCTCAAAATTGTGGAGATTTTTGTTTAAGCAGAATGTAATAAGCTAATGGCAGTGGCCCCCAGTAGAAGGAAATTCAGCGTAGGACCAAAGGTTCCTTCTACTCCTGTATTCCTAAATCTTAGCAGCTGTGTGTGCCTTTTGTCTTTGCAGTTTCCATCTCTGTCTCCCCTATTTGCACATCCAAGATGAATTATTTTGTGTGCAAATACCCTTAGCTTAGCTTACCCTTAGCTCAGGCTTTCTGAGTAAGTGCCTTAGTGAAGCTGCTCTGCATCTGGATTTCTTATTCTTCCAATATTCATCCAGCATTGTGCAAGACTTCAGTTTTTCTGAGATGGGCTTATTCCCCACTCTTAATAGAGAGTATGCTACATGTTCTTCACCCCCTCAGCAGCCTTTATCTATTTATTTAGTTAATTAAAGTAAGCAACTTTTAACAGTGATGTTTTTCATTAACTAGATTGGATGTAATGCAGTTAGCTGGGCTCCTGCTGTTGTACCAGGAAGCCTTATAGAACAACCCTCTGGTCAAAAGCCGAACTACATCAAAAGATTTGCATCTGGTGGCTGTGACAACCTGGTCAAGATCTGGAAGTAAGTGCCCTGTCGCCAGATAAAACCTGACACTTTAGGCTTTGAGTGTTCCTGTTAGTATCTCAGGTAATATTTTCAGCAACCCTATTGTGTCATCTTCGAGTTACTGTTTTAGAGAAGTGTTTTAAAAATGGAAACTTAGTGATGCACAGTATCTCCCATGGTTCTTGCAGTTTGTGCCAGCCCTGTATGATCTCGTCTCCAAGGATGGCTTTGTACTGGTCTTTGGTTACCACTTTGGTAATAGTAGATTTCTGACAGTGACTGGAGGTCAGAACCTCTTTGCCTGTGCTGCTTTCTGTCCCCTGGAAAGGATTTTGTCAGTTCAAGCTGGTTTTTGGAGAAGTAGGGAACACTTGTGCTTTGTATTGTATTGATGAAGGACTTTGAATGCTACAATCCAAAGCCTTCCCGAGCAGGGCATGAGATGATAAAGGATGCTGCTACTACCCTTCTGAATATCTAGTTGTGTTTTCAGGGAAGAAGAGGGTCAGTGGAAAGAAGAGCAGAAGCTGGAGGCTCATAGTGACTGGGTACGAGACGTGGCATGGGCTCCATCCATAGGTTTGCCAACCAGCACCATCGCTAGCTGCTCGCAGGTGAGGTTTCTTTGGAGCGACAGAGGCAGGCACTAGGTGTGCTCACTTCCACGTGCTTCCTTCCCTGTTTGTCTAGTAAAGGAATTGTAGGGATAGAGCTGCTGTAACAGGCTCTCTTGGCAATCCTTTGCTATATTTGGGTCTCTGCATAAGAGCTTTTGATTCTTGTTCTTCCCAAGCTCAGAAGCACAATAGAAACATTTCTGGACAAAAGTTTGTGTGTGTGTGCCTCTGTACCAAAGACTGGCTTCTAGTCTGAAAATCATGAGCAGGGCGGTCTCACTAGGAGGAAGACCTTCCAACTAACATCATATTTAGTGTTTTCGAATCAAATTTACTGAACTTCCTTCTAAAAATACTGTTTTCTAATAACTGGCATTCTTAATCAGCTCTGATGCACTCAGCCTTTATATTGACTTGTTTCTAATCTGTAAATGCTTTTTTTTAAACATCAAGACTACTTAGTGAGCTCCTGCCATGTGAGTGGAAAATAAAATCTCATTCTGGGAAAGTATTTCTGTTGATACATATGTATTTTGGGGGCCCTTCTCTGGTATTTGCAAGTCATTCTTTGTTGTAGTTTTTCTCATCAGAGCTGTACTCCTGCCTTTCCTTTATCCATAGCAAGGAGGCAGCCCCTTGCTGTGCTGAGCACAAATCCATGCAGACACATCAAGGGTGGTGTGCGAGCTGTGATTTGGAAGTGTAGCTCCAAAGGCAGTTCAGGGTTATGTTTCTTGTGCCCAGCCTTGGTTTCTGTGTTTTTCAGGATGGCCGAGTGTTTATCTGGACTTGTGATGATGCCTCTGGAAACTCCTGGTCACCAAAGCTGCTGCACAAGTTCAATGATGTTGTCTGGCACGTGAGCTGGTCCATCACTGCCAACATCCTTGCAGTGTCTGGAGGAGACAACAAAGTGAGTACTGCTGCCTTGGCTGTTACCCCTGTGCACCCTGTTTCCAGAGGAGCTGAGATGAGACTGTTGTCACGTGTTTAACACAAGGCTGTTGTAGAGTCTCCTTTGCTGCAATGGGGACATTTTTTCTTCTGATTAATCAGGAGGGCAGGAAGACCTTAACCTTTGGAAAACTGCTTGCACTGCATTCTGAGTCCTTACTGGAGGGTAGAAATGCAGGCTGAACTTGATTTTGTGGGGTACTGACAGTTCACATACTCTCCTCATATGACTGCAGGCTATCACCAAACCTGTGCTGTGGTAGCTACAAGAAAAGGGGAAAGAGGATATGTTTAAAGCTGAAAGCTGTTCCTGCTCTGTTTTTGAGGTGACACTGTGGAAGGAGTCGGTGGATGGACTGTGGGCGTGTATCAGCGACGTGAACAAGGGCCAAGGAGGGGTGTCTGCTGTGACAGAAGGGCAGCAGAATGAGCAGTGATGCACTAAGGAATACTCCAGCTGCAACAAGTGATCACTGTCCCTGATTTGCAATTTAGCTGGATGAGAACTGATTTTATCTAAACTGGACATGAACATGGGAACATGGGAAACAATTATCCAATTTTGTGAGCACTCTATTACTGAGAGGCTACAGTATGTTGATAATCAGCCTTAATTGACATTCCCTTAAATTTAAGGTAAACAGTATAGCCAAGTACTGTGCCTGATATTACTCCTTGATACTGTAGGAATTATTCCCCGTTTTTCTGGTTTAGGGGTCAAATTTAAGGGGCTGTGCTGTGGTCAGAGTTCAGGCACTTCAACAGAACAGGGAGAAGCTGTCAAAACAATGAGGTGTGATACTCCTTTGAGCAAGGGGACAAAGACTCTGTGCCCTCAAAGACCAGAACTTTGTTTCAAGTGAGGGAATGGGCTGGTGGAGTTCTCGGGTTATCTGGTAGTGTGCTAACTAGCCCTGCTGGTAACAGTGATGTTGTACTTGTGTCTTTCTGAAAACAACGTGCTTGGTGAAAGTCTCTTTGCTTTCTTGAAGATGAAAAGGAGTAGTGGAATGCATATGTCTTCTGCTTTATAATAATCTCAAACTGGGTTATTTAATCAACATCAATAAATCAAACCATGGTTTGAAGATTTATTTTTTTTTAGTCACACTTCTGTACTGTACCTCAGTTGTTTGGATTTTTTTGTTGAGATACCAACAGAATAAAATCCTATTGGTTAAAACCTGGTGTGCTGTATTAAATAATCTTTTCACAGGACTGCCTTTTCAAGGCAATCTGCAGTCTGTTTTCAGCCAAGCCACAGTCACATCTTCCCATCCATGTAAGTAGCTTTGCAAGAGCTTGGCTTTTTTGGGGGGATTTTTTTTCCCTGTAATGGTAGATCACGAGACAAGGCTTTACAAAGCCATTGCTCTTCCTTTGGTCTTGGCAATTTCCAGGGAGAACATAAGCACTGCCAGCTTCCCTTTTCTGCTCTTACGACTTTACTCGTCATAAGGGAAGAAAGAAGGACGTGAGCTTATTGGCGCACTTTGAAGTTATTTTTAAAACCAACGCTAGCCGGTGGAAAAGCGAAGCCGCAGGTTTATGACAGTTCCGCCCGCCCCACCGCCCCTCAGGGCACAGCCCCGCCCCAAGGGCGGGCCCTTGGCGCTGATTGGGCGGCGGGGCGGCGGTGGCGGCAGTGATTGGATGGGCCGGGAATGGCGGGAAGGGCGCCGTGCCCCCTCCCCTCAGCCTCGGCCCGCCCGCACCGCAGGAGCCTTTGTAATTAATTTTACGGTGAAATTTTTCTCTAGAGCCATCAGAAAGGGAAAAAAATCAGCTATTTGACAATGAATGAAGACTGAATAAACATGTCTGTACTAATAATTACTACTGAGAGCAAAGTGACCTTGATCTTTTGCCCAAATAGGGTGGAATGAGATACATTTTCTGTGCCATAAATCATGAAAAAGCAGGCTAGAAAGAAAGGAATCTTTCAGGTTTTTTATTCAAAAAGCTATTAATAAATGGTAATGCATAAACTGGCTTGTGAGCTGCCGAGTTACATAACAATGTTAATGGAAGACCACACAGTGTCTTATATTTGTCATACTAAATACTTAGGACACTGTAAGACTACCTAAATCACCTCAGAATATTTTAAAACTATCCGGTTACAAGACAAAGAATAACAATTCCATTTGGTGACTACAGGAGAACAAAATCTCTAAAGCACTTTTGTGAAATAGAACTGTGCACAAACTACATTTCTCAGTTAAAAACTCCCAGGTTTCCCATTCAGCTCTGTAGTGTATCCATGTACATTCCTTTCTGGAGAAGACACGAGAATTTTACCATGGGTCTTCCAGAATATACCAGTGAAAAACAATGAATATTACATTTTCAGTGCCATAAAGTATCTCAATAAATCTCCTGTAGAATTAAGCAATTATTGACCAATCTGAGTATACAATGTTTCTTATGTCAGTACTAATCTTGGTTTGATTCTGGTAAAATAAAAAAAAACTGACTCTGGTAAATACAAAGACAGTATCCAAGGCACTTACAATTAAGGAATGTTACCAGTTTTTAGTGTAGAGAATAACTTGAGAAATGTGTAGATCATTCCAGTACTCAGGTCTTAAGCTAAAATACTTTTACTTGCTCATAATAATACATACAACGAACTAGGTACTGTACAAAAATAGGTGTGAGGCCTTTGTGTAAAGCTAGGAATATATACTAGTAGACAACTCCATTGAAAATAATTACAAATAATTAATTTTATTTTTGTTCCCAGAACTGCACTGTGAATTGCAGCCATTTCTGCACATCAGGCCCTGTTCCCTGTGCTCAGGAGGCAGCTCACCTGAGATACATACTCTGATAATTCTTTTGGTCCATAATAAACCTGTTCTTCCCTAGACTGCACACAAGTGGAATATGCTAGCAATAATAAAAATTATAAATATGATAAAAACGAAAGTGATACTTTCTTAACAGGATCTTTCACTTGATCATAAATACACCAGGATACAAGTTTCTATTTTTCCTTTTGCATGTGATCCCTGGGCCTGAGACCAAGGCTCCTACTGCTCCTACAACTAAGGGACACCCGCAAGGATTCCTCTGAGAATGCCTGGTGAGTGTGGAACCATCAACAAGTCCCCTTATTAGCTTATATTTGACCCATTGCCAAAATAAATACAACAAATTATGTTTCAAGTGTCCTATAAAAAATCAAAGGTATTTTAAATTAAAATCTTTTCCCTAATTCAAATATACAATAGTTACCATGTGAAACACAATGAGAAACATTACCATGTAAAGGACACTTAGAAAAAAATAATTCCCAAAAGTACTCCTATGAAGTATTAAACATGGTCTTAGAGCTCCCAACAGTGAACTGAAAGGTTGGACTTAAGTGGTGTCACTCATGTATGAGGAGGGACGCTCAGAGAGTGGAAGAAAGTGGCTGAAGTTAATTACCTACACTTGTGGTCAGTGCAGCTCAAACCGAGATGAAGCTGTGTACAACATTGTGAGAACTTGCATAAAAATCCCTCTCTCTGGTAATGCAGTGGTTCTGAGTGGGTGGCCTAAGATTGTGCACAACAGGAGAGAGTCGCTGGCAAACCTCCCCAACGGCTCTGAGGACTCCTGCCTGCTGCACGCAGTGGGAGAACAGCTCAGGGTATTGCTGCCTGCCACTGCTCAGTGTCTGCTCTGCAACTCCTGGGGCTGTGCTTTCAGGAGACCAACAGATGCTTCCTGAAACACACTGCAAACAAATCACAAATTACTTTGGCACTTGTGTTTGCCATTGCTTTTCACATTGCAGATGAAAAGGCAGAAGGCATTTCTGTGTACAGAGTGGGACTGTGCTTTAATCTGCTACAGAACAGGTATTTTCTGGTGCTTCTCTCTGTGGTACTTCTTGCTTCCTTCAGTCAGGGCTAGTGTTCCGGATCGAAATCTTCTACCTAATCTTACGTGAAAGGTACACTTTTACCATCTTTCTAAGGAGGAGACAGTCCTTATTTCTTCTTCTGAGCTGGCCACTGCTAATTAATCCATCCAATTTATGATTCAAAAAGTTCAGAACTGTTTAACTTGTCCTCTTCATACAGCAAAATATTTTCCATGAGCTTCTTTTTTTGATCATTTATCTGTATTTTCCAAGATGTCTCTCTGGCTAAGGCTGAAAAACAAAAAAAGCCCAAATACTGAGGGAGAAAATCCATCTATTGTCTAAGGAATAGATGATAATTTTAAATTTAAGAAAAAGCAACCAACCAACAAAACCGGGTTAGGAAAAAATCATAGGAAACTGCTAAAAGTTTGTAGATTTATTAGTAAATTCATAACCAAGGAGAAAAGATTTACTGATATGTATTTAAAGTAGGAAGAGGAACCTAAGCAGTTCTGGAGAAGAGAGTAATTTGTCCCTAGTATTTTAAGACAAGGGCACTTTTACCTTGTGGAGCACACGGAGAGTCCAGGTCCGTGCTTCCCTGCAGACAGGCGCCCTGTGCAGCAGCTGCTGTCTCCAGGATGCCATCGCCTCTGGCACACGCCAGGCTTCTCTCCTGCAGTCCCTGGGCAGGCTTTCCCTGCTTGGTCCTGTAATCACAGCCGGCCACTTTTTCCGAATTGGTACACTTGTGGCTAGGTAACTCCTCTGTGGATTTTTCTGGAGGATTCCATATGAAACTACTGGACTCATCTGATTCACAAGGGACCCGTGACATGTAGATGCCACACGTGTCGGGTGCCACAGCTCCCATGGAAGGTGCACAGGGGCTGCCACTGGTCAGGATTGCTGCCTGGGTGCTCTCCTCTTTATTCCCCACTGCAGAAGGCACATCCACGCTCACACTGGCTGTCTCATCATCAGTTTCTTCTGGAGTATTCATGGAGAATCCAGAAGTGCCGCTTCCAGAGATGTAATGCTGTTTTAATTTGTTTTCAGCCATTTCCATAATTTCACGTACCTGTTTTTAACAACCAAATCTGTGAATGCATAATAATTCCTGTACCCCTGCTTACACATATGCTCCTACGTCAACACTCACAAAAATAAACAAGACATGAATGTTGTAGCTTTACACCCTGATGACAAGGAGACTTGAATCTTGGCCGTGTATTTAAAATATTACCTCTGCTATGTTTGAATTCTTCTTTCTCAGGCAAAGGCAAATGGCTGATGCAAAATCAACAGCCACCTCTTCCAGCAAGTGCCCTGCTTTTCTGTCTAGGTATTTGCAGCAGATTTCCTTGGCAGCCAGTTTTTCCAATTTTTTTACTTTGGAGTGTGAGCTTTCTTTTGCTGTTTGAATTTCATCGGCAATCATATCTTTCTGTTCAAAGGAAGGAGATGCATTAGTGAAGGCAAAATGAAAACAAGCATTTATTTTTGTCTGAATCTCTGAGAATCACTATTGCTGTGCATTTGTCATTGGTGTTCCTCAATGCCTGGTTCACAGACTTTACACAGAAAAACTTTAATAATCTCTGTTCATGAAACTGAGTGAAACATTTGTTCTCACAGGAGAGAAAAAGGCCAGTGGCTTTCTCTGCATGTGTCCAATGTCAAATTCCCTAAAGCAGGGCAAACTCTTCCTGGCTTGTGCTCATTTATGTAGGAATGAAAAGGAGCCAACACTGTGTAGAGCAGCATTCTTACACAGGACTTTATAACACATGTTAAAGAAATCAGGAATGTAGGATCTTTGATTTTCTGAACCCCTCTGAACACTTCTGAATTGCTTGCAAATAGTGGGAATACTGTTGTTCTCCCCTCCAAGGCTTCAGCCAGACAAGAAATCAGCAGCACATGCCACAGAAGGAATGCAGGTGAAGGCTGCTTTCTACAGATGCTTTTAATGCATTCAGTGAGTTTGGCTGTTCTGATTGCTTGGGAAAGTGGTTAATGTAGCTCTAACCTCAGCTTGGGAAACTGGTGAGGATATCAGTTCCAGGCATGAGCACAAGACAAACGCCTGATAAACATGATGATGAGCTTCTGCAGTTCCTGCCTACCCAGGTTTCCCCACTCACTGTGGCTCATACCACCTCCTCCTGGCACACAGAAAATATGCAGCAGCATTTCAGCACAAAGCCTTGTCTCTTAAATACTTATTTATTTTGCAGTCTCTCCTAATGCAATTCAGGCCAGCACCCATGAGTAGGTATGTGAAATGGGAATATCTATTGTGCTTCTGTTCTAATGGCAGGCAGGCTACTGACGTTAATGGAACCAGAATATGGCTCCTAAACTTCCCTTCTGCAGGACACGTACAGCAGACAGCAAATATTAAATTGTATTTAAATAAAATTAAGATTATTTTTATGACAGCAGCCCCATACATTTGTATTGGTGATCATTACTGCTGCTTTTTCTTACCAGGTAAATCGGGTGTCTGTCTTCATCCAGTGCCTTAATCCCGGTCAGTATCTCTGCTAAGACCTAGAAAGTGTATTTGAAAGATAAAATTATTTGTTCGGAATGAACTATAATTTTAAAAAATAAGTTTCTAACTAAAGAAATACTGAACTTTCAATGCATTCTGATACTGTATTTTTACTTCAGATGGCTTAACAATGCCAGCTCAGGGCATTTATGAGACTTCAGATATACCTCCAGAGCCAAGCCCAGATTTTAGAGTTCAATAGATATTCCTATTGAAACAAAGAATAAGAAGAAAGTAAAGCTAAATGTAGATAAGAAATCATACTGAACAGAGTAACTTCCTACTTAAATGGAAACACCTGGAGATGGGTGACATCATAGACTATCAATTATTTTAGCTGAAATTACAAATGAACAGGCAATGTTTGTAGAAGTTCATGTGGTGAATCTGCAAGAATTCTGAGCATCTAGTTTGTTTTAAGCCATCGGCATTAATACTTATTTACAATAAAAACCACTTTTGTTTCTCTTGTTTGAAAAATTCTGAAAGATTCACCTTATTTTGCCACAAACTGAGATATATTTGGAGTGTGAACAATTAAAACCAGGATTTCAACACATTATAGAGACAGCAACTATAATATGAAATTGCCAGCAAAACAACCATATGAGGTACTTGCTCTCACATTCAATTTCTTGTCTAGAAGCATCAAAAAATAAACCAGAGCATGGAAAGAAGGCAACATACCACACCACAGCTGAATACATCCACTTTTTCTGTTAACTGCCCATGTCTGACGAAATCTTCTGGCAGGTAAGTAAGAGAAGCTTGTAGGACTTTGGTTTTCATTGTGGCATATTCTGATTTTTTATCAGAAGAATGCAACCGCAGTCCAGAATGCCCAAGCTTTGGTGTAAAGTTTTCATCCAACAAGACGTTTGAGCTGCAATAATGACCGACAAATAACAATATTGGTCCAATCATTACTTTATCTTGAGGCAAAGAATTAGTTTTATACTTTTAAACTTAAGCACTGAAAGTGTCCAGCATTTGGCCTCCTGCATAGGACTGAAAGGATTAAGAATGTTAGAAAGCAAGAAGGGGAAAAAACAAGCACCCAAAAACTACTTCAAAATAATTTACTTCCATCATTTAGGAAAGAGAGACAGGTTAAACAAAAAAGGGTAAAGGCCCTATAGAACAAGGGACAGCAGAAATTGGATTTCCAAATTGTATAAACTTTAGCCACGGTTGTTAAAGAAATCCTTAAATTACCAGGTGACCAAGGAAATCAAAGTCCTCACCTCTTGATATTCCCATGAAGAATTCCAAAATTATGCAAATACTCCACTGCTCTGACAACTCCTAAAGAAATGCTAATTCGCATCTCCCAGGTCAGTGGAGCAGAATCATCCTGCAAGGAAAGGAGGAAAAAAATGGTAATTAATGGAATAAAACACTGTAAGACATTGGTAGTTTAGAAAACAAAAGGCTTAGCTGAGTCCCAGTCAAACTCTAGGCAAAACTCCAAGCTGCTGCCTTTCTGGTGCTTGCAGCCAAGGCACTTGGGCACGTTTTTTTTATTGTCTGTTTCTGAGAAATCAATGAGATGCAATTGTTTTTCCTGGAATTCCAGGAGAGGACTTGCAATCACAAGTAGGTGGCAGACCCAGATTATTTCTTACGTGGCACTGAAGCTTGTTTTGCAGGGAGCCATTGGGTAAGTAAGGATATATCAGACAGTGCAATCCAGTTTCCACCGAGAACCCCAGCAGCTGCAGAATGTTTATGTGACAACACCTGCAGGCACAGATCAGCAGTGATTTGCAAATGATCTAAGAGCAACACAGAAAAATACATTCCTGAGCTGGTGTAAGTTCCTAAATTCAAGGCAATTGGAATGGTGTGCTGCAGCTGGAAGCACAGCTGGAGGCACAACACGGTCCTGGGCAGGAGGCAGCAGGAGGCTGACTGAGCAAGAGCCCATCACACGCAGCAGGGTACCAGGAGGGCGCTGTGTCCTCCCCACCCCGAGGCTGCAGAGTGGCTGTGCCAGCTCAGCCAGGACCAGCAGTAGCCCCGGGCACCGTGCTGCTTGCCCAGGGCTCCCGCACAGGCAGCACAAGACCCCCTATCCCCAGCCCAGAACAGTGCCTGGAGCAGATGCCCCAGTGTTGACAGAACACCCAGCAGCAGACCAGGAGTGGGATGTGCATCACTGCCTCTGAAAGCCAACCACTCACCGGAAGCAAATCTGCACTTCTGTATGAAAGAACCTCTGCGCGGAATTTGGGCTTGTGCATTCCAGCTGAAAAATGAAAACATGCAAGAGAATGTCATTAGTAATTACTAGGACTTAGCATTTATACAGATCTGGTAGCTTCTAGATGACAAGCTAGTGTAGGAAACAGGCAGTTACCACTCATTGCAACATTAAGTCAAAGGCAACAATTAATTGGCAATTAGAACAAAAACTCGTGTAGACACCCCCGATCCAATCATCAATGCAGGCAGCTGTACTGCAGGCTACTCCTATCCATAGAGTTAATGGAACTACTCACATGAGTAAAGTATTCATCAAAGTGTGTTTTCTGAATTTAGGTTTAATTATTTACATAATTTCATTTTTACCTCTCCTCTTGTGTAGTTATTCAGGTTCCTTCCCCACACAATAATAAACAACTGCTAATGGGCAAGTCATGCTAATAACACACGCTCTTCTAGAAAAAAGTGCAGTACTTGCCTCTTTGAGTCTTTTGATGACAAACACCATGTTGTTCCTCTGACCTTTGTAGACATCTGCAAAAGGACCTTCACAGATTCTGTTCTTGTCACTGAAACTGTTGGTGGCATTAGCAATTTCCCTCTGGGTCCACAGGAGACTCCCACTAGGGAGATCAGCCATCGTCTCCTGCTGAGGAGTAGAAGAGCTGCAAGGCTACACATTTGTAGAAGAAACAAGTTTATCTCATGATAATTCATATGCTTTTCCCCCTCTTTCAGTGCCATATTTTCCCTCCCATGTTTTAAGCAATCACTGTGATTGCTGAATGAAACTGTGAAAGTTACTATTCAATCACTCCTTAGGATGCAGGTAACTCCTGTATTGATGTGTTGGGATGATGTAAAACTTTTGCGCAGCAGAAGCGAAATCAGTCACCAATCTGCATTTCCGCCTTTCCCAGGAAACAGACTTAGTTTTGTTTAAAAGTCCATATATTTATGTGAAATGATGTTAGTCTGATTTACAAAAGATCTTAATCTTTATAGTTGGGTTACACATTAAGAAACAGCTGGATGAGAAAGTGGGTTCCCTAATAATGTAATTATGCTCTGGTAAACTTCATATCTACTTTTGAAGCATCTGGCATCAGTTGCACAATAATTTGTTGCTTCCAGTGTGGTAAGCCCTAATACCAACTATAATTATAGTCCCACTAGAGCCTAATCATGCAGCTTTCACAACCTTAATGTGCACCCAGCTTGAGGATATAAAGCACTAACTTCTTCTCAAGAAACTCTGAAACTACTGCACTCTGAGTCAGTCTTCCCTCCTGGCTGGTACTCCTGGACCATGTTATTGTGGAAGAGTTTAAAGCCTCAGACAAAATAAACCAAAGAAAACAGGCCAAGAACAACCATGATGGGACTAAGGTGTGCTCACAGATCTGGGAAACACTTTGGGGACAGGACAGATCTAGTTAGACTAGATGAAAGATGAGATAATTGTGGGGAGAAAGGAACAGGAGACTTCATGCTGAAATCATTAGGAACATGAGGAGAATTTTTCTCACTGTGATGGTTAAGCACCTGAACACGGGCTCAGAGAGGTGATGGAACCTTTATCTTGGGAGATTTTCAGTTGTCAGCTACACAAGGCTTTGGACAACATGACATAAGCTCAATACTAGCCCAGTTTTGATCAGAAACCAATTTTAAGTATACAATGAAACTAAAAGAGGTATGTGGTTCTGACTAATCAGTGGTATATACTGTCCTGTCCTGCGATCGCACCGGAAATGTAAGTCCTCTGTAAAATCCACACATGAGAGTCCTTCAAACTGAGTTGCTGTTTGTGGGTATGCTATCCCTTCTGAGCTATGCAGGAAGCAATACTGTAAATATTTCCCTCACCAGTCCTTCACTGGCAAAAGAAGTGATGTAACCTCAAGCAATCTAACTGAAGCATTAGTATTGTATTCAGTCCAAACCCTTTGTATTGAGCTCAACGTTTTCACTACAGCAATGTTTTTGTACAGGTAGAGAGATAGACTTTAACTGAAAAAAGACAGAATGTCATAAAGGCAATTTTCCTTATATAGTCAGTGAGCACTAAGGGGATTTACCTTCACACTCGATAAAACTGGAGGATTGGACTGTAGGGAATTCAAAAGGTCTCTCGGGGGAGGTGGTGGAGCAGGGAGGGGATACAAGGCTCCTTCAGAAACAGCACCTGAAACTGAGATAACAGCATTGAAAACACACTGTAGTTTTGTTACTCTACCACGTGTGACTAATTAAAAAGGTCTAAGAATTATGAAGATGTGGGGTATTTTTTTTTTACTTTCTGGCCAAGGATAATCTGTGACAAGCTGTCAAACTGTGAAATTCTGTGTGAAGACAGAGAGCTCTCTTCCTGGTTCTTGTTTGCAGGATGACTGTGCAGCCCTCTCCAGCCCTGGCTGAGGACATGAAGCTCCCCGTGCCTGTGCTGTTGCAGATGCTCTCCCCAGTACGTGCTGGGGTTCTCTCCTTCCCTCTCCCAGCAGAGGGGCTGCTGACTCCTGCCCGGCTCTCTGCTGGCCTAGATTTACTGTGCATGAAGACAGGGACACGGACAGGACATGCATGCACTGGTGCAGTCTTTGTATGGAGCCAGGATGGGATCAAGGCAATCAGAGACCTGGGAATCATCCTGAGATCCCAGAGAACAAATACAGCCAGCATCTCTCAAGGCCAAGGGGGCTAAAGGAAGGACGACCAGGAGGTTGTGTGCTGAAGTCAGGAATAAACAGGAGACAGCAGTGCTAGGAAAACAGCAAACACTCAGCTGTGCCCATCTGGGAGATCAGTGTCTCCATTGAACTGTCCTGACCACAAACACACAGCAGCCTTGGCTATGCAGTCATTTCATGTCAGAGCAAATTTGGAGCCCAGCACTGTACTTACTGCCCGATGGGACTCCTCCCAGGTGCGAGGAGTCAGGGGATGGCAACAAACTTAGGGCATTTTCTTTGTCTCTCCTTTTGCCTTCTGTGGGAGGTACAGATATGATCTGTTTGGGTGGCTCTGGCTCTTCTTTCTCAGGGCTGGTGATGCTGGAGGCTGATGTCCCTTCAAAACAGGCAAAGGGAAGACAAGGATAACCAGGGAAAATAGAGTCTGACTCTAATCAGTAACCAGAAAATAATCCCAATCAAGACATCAGACTTCAAATTAACATCAACATTAAAATGAATATTCAAGCGATTTAGATGGTATTTAAATTGAGACTATACTCATGACATTAACTTCTACTGAAAATTAACAGGAACTAATAGCTTCAAATAAATACCAGCAATGAATATTCAAGAGATGCAGTCTCTTACAAGAAGAGATTAGCAATAATAATATGTTTATAATTTTCTCTCTAGCATCCTTCAGGTAATGATCTCAAATCACAAATACCTCCCAGCCTAAGGAAGGCATTGAGTTCTCTGCCAGTTGTCATAGGACTGAGGGGAAGATGGACAGAATTGTGTTGGGGTTAGTCAGTTAAATATTTTAGGACTATTTTCAATTGTGTGATTTTAGTGGCATGACTAGGTTCATTCCCAGGAAAAACTTTCATATACAGGACTATTTGTAAGAAAGACTCATACTTTTACTTAGCAACAGAAAGAAACAAACCAAAAACAATCTAGGGAAAACAAAAAATGGTCAAAGCTCAAAATTCATTAATATATAAGGAAAGTTTAAAGGATGAACTATTGATTCACTACGGCTCTAACAGATCTTGTGCTGTACACAGCTCGGCAAAACCTCAGAGTCAGGCCTGAAAAAGCAACTTGAAGTCTGACTAAAAGAAGTACAATGATACAGTGCACAGAAACTTAACAGGGGAGATTATTCAGATGAGATTAGGCTGCAGTTAGGATGGGAAGAAATACAGCACAAAAGTTCAACATGCTGTGATATATGAGGCTGTCAAAGTCTCCAAAGCCGGTGAATTCTTGTCTCTTAAAATGCTCTTAAAACTGAGGTTGAAAAGGAGCCTGGAAATGCCCAGTGTGCACTACAGGTGATATAAAGGTGATTTCTACTCCCTGATAACATTTTCCATTTTATATGTTACCTTTTATCAGCAATATATTTAACATTTTCTTAAAGATCCAAATTAATGTTTTATCCAGTATACAGAAAAAACATAAGCCCAAATATTATTACATGGTGGTTCTCATCCTGCTGTTCTAACAGCTTTGGAAATTTTAGAATCAAATGTGCCAGGCCTCTGTTTACATCCGAAATCAGACAACAGCTTTGCGTTCTTTTACTTGCACAAACAAAGGCTGGGGAGTACCTGGAACAAGCAGGAAGCCCAGGGTTTCTCGTGCAATCTGGGCTACTGGTATGAACCATGAGCCAGTGAACTGTGGGAGAGAAGCCAAGCCGTGGCACTGAGGCTGAAGAACAGCAGGACATGAAGAGCCACAATGGCAGAAATGGGCATGCTGGGTTTGAGGTTTCTATCTGTTCTCTTCAATGCCACCTATGAATTCAGGTCTGAATGAAACCAGGTTTGAAAATTAAAATTCGAACTCTGAGGTATTTTTGTTACTGTGTTAGAATGCTATGAAATCCCAAATTTTACAAGGTTTTAAGACTAGCTGTCAAAGTCTGCAGGCCTTTAGTCAAAACTGACACTTCCTTCATTCTGCAGGGAAGTCCCTGTATTCTGTTTTTTTCCTCACATGGTTTAACCTAGAAGTCTCAGAACTTAGCATCACTTCCCTTATTCAACCTACTTTTCAGGGTTTTTCATGACTTTTGCAACTTCCTGCACGTCAGACAAACAGGGCAGTACTGCAGCCGAAGAACTGACATAGAAAACATCATTATGGACATTCAGAAAGTGCAAAAAACTATTGAATGGATGTAGAACTCTTTGGGAAGCAATCTGCCAGCAAAAGATCTCCCTTTGTGCTGTGTCTGATTCCTTTAAGTAGGAAAGAATTGAATTATGGTGATGTAAGGTTTAGTTTTCTGAACTTAGTTTTCTGAAGTGCCCAACAGAACAAGCAACATATCCTCTCTATCTGCCCAGGAAAGATCACCTGAGTAAGCATATTCAGACACACAGAAAAGCTCAAAAAAACCCCAAAAACGTAACTGACAGCAGCATAAGGGAAAGCAGGTATTGCCCTGTCGTACCTACGCCAGGTGCAAATTGTGCAAGCGATGGCCATACTGCCACACCTCAGGGAGCAAACCAGACCCACAGAGGGATGGCTTGCAGGGATGGTGACTGGTTTTGTCTGTGCTGTGCCTGTGTTTCAGGGCTGACTACTGGAACCTGCTCTTGGATTGAAAGCAGTTCTGGCAGGGGCTGCAATATGCCATCTCCCAGGATGTGATCCAGTGCCACAGGACCAGGCCTGAAGGGCAGGGACCCTTTGTGCGGCCTCAGTGTTCTGGAACCCTGTCTGAAAGCACCAGCCCTGGTCTGGCCACAGCCCACCTTCCTGGCACTTCTGGAAGGGTCCAAGACGGGCACCACAAGGATGGGGTGATGAGCTGCGGGCACCAGTGAGCCCACCTGTGGCACCTCTTCCCTCGCACTACCAATTTTACTTGAGTGAGCACAGAATCATCACCAGTGGAGACATTCTAGAATGTGACACAGAATGTCACTTCTAACAAAAAGCTTCTTCAGCTAGCAAGGGAGAGGGCCTGGGTGCTGTGAGGAGCAGCACAGAGCCTTGGGAGGAAGGGGCAGCTACTCACAGTCCAGGATGACCTGAGCCGCTCGGTACAGCTGCAGCCCTTGCAGCAGGTCCAGGAGCTGCTGCACTGTTGCCAGCCTCACTCCCCACCACCACATGAGCTCCCTTGTGATGCTGATCCCTGTCTTCTCCATGCACTTGATTTTCCGTAGCTCTGTTTGATCAGTGATCACATAGGAGGCTGGTGGGAGAGAATGGATATTTCTGTTTAAATATTAGAAAAAACAGACAAGGGCAAGCAGGGCAGGCTAACATGTGAGACACAGTTTGCTTCTTCATTTGAATGTCTTTAAAAGGAAGGATCACAATAAATTACCTACGTGGACATGAAGAAATTTCTGTTCCTAAAGTAAGATATCCTTTTTCTTCCTTCAACTATTCTGGAAAAAATTTTGTTCTATCAGAGACACTTGAAAAGAAGACCCACTCATACTTTTCAGCATATTTTCCCTGTAATCTTTCTCCTTAATGCTTTGTACCAAAGAAAGGTTAGATTAAATTCCTGGGGTGATTCTCCCAGAACAGGTGACAGCAGTCAGTGGAGTGGCTGCACTCCCACTTGCATTCCTAAATCCCTGTGCTGTGGTGAGCCAAACAACAACTGAATCACCTGGGTGTTAGTTACACTCCGATAAAGCCATCAGGGAAATGCAGCTATTTCTAGATCCTGTGCCAAAGCTGACCCTACACAATGTGTCCCAATTCCTTACCACACCTGTGACCCCACTGTATTCTTCCCAGCTCACTGACCCATACAAAACCCGCCTCCCCTCATGTGTCCCCAGCTTCACCCCACGCACCTAGACACAGCCCCAGAGCTGGAGTCTCAGAGGGACTGTGCCTGAAGGAAAAAGGCTAGGGGCTGGGGTGTTCGTGTGGAGACAAAGATTCCTGAGTTCTCACCACGGCAGGCTTTGGAAGGATGTCAGAAATACAGCTTTATGCATCTGAAGGTAGTGGAGATAAATCCCACCCTACATCAGGAAGTTTAACTGGGGTAAGAGCTTATTCAACACACAGTTAGGGAAGTCATCTCAAATAAAGGAAGGCAGGTACTAAGAAAAGATTCAGCTTAGAATTGTTTGCACGGGGATACAGAAAAAAGAGTAAATAACTCAGGGACTATATTTTCTGTACTTACTGACTGTACACAGCCAGGACCGAGAAAAACAGGGGCACAAAGTATGAGGGAATATACGTGAAGAGAAAGAGGAAATTAAAAAATAGAACATCTGAGCAGATGTGAGGGACGTTGTGGAAACAGGCAGTGAGAAGTGGCAGGAGATACAGTGTGACTGGAGAGGGAAGTGCGAAAGACTGCGGAGAGTGAGGGGAAGGAGCCTGGCTGCCCAGGAAAAGCCAAGGAACCAATGAAGTCTGGCATTCCACCTGTGTTTGAAAAGCAAAACCAGACGGGTGCCCGGGAATTCCCTGTTTACAGGATGTGCCCTGCCGAGCGCCGGGAAGCGTGGGGGCAGCGCGAACCTCGCGTCCTTCCAGCCCGTCCCAAGGCGCTGCTGTCCCCGTGGCTCGGGGAGCGCCACCCCACCTGCGCCATGCCCCCTCACCGAATCGCATCCAGTCGTAGTCGCTCAAGCAGTCCATCTTCTGGCAGAAGTCCTCCAGCACCCAGGCGGGCATGCTGTGGATGTAGAGCGGCGGGGCCGAGCCCGCTCTGGGGGCGAGCGGCGGCTGCTGCCGGGCCATGGCCGCGCGGTGCCCGTCCGGACAGCCCTCGGTCCCGGCCATCAGCGGCGCATGGTGCGCGCCCGGCGGCACGGGCAGCTCCCCTTTCCCGCAGAGCC
>VZRH01006476.1:0-61519 GCA_013397555.1 Urocynchramus pylzowi
AGATATAGATATAGATATATAGTAGTTTTAAAAACAATAAGAAGACAGTATCTCACTGTCTTGTTTGGATTCCTCTTCAGGAAATATTCTCCATATGGATATTTTCATAATGTTCCAATTGAATCAAGGACCTGCAAGACATTTTGAATTGTTTCAACATCATCAAGTAGATAAAGTGCTGCTGAAGTTGGCAAAGTGTGAAGTTGCATGAGATGTTAAATTGAGGCCAAGAGAACAAGGAAGATGCTGAGTACTTGGGAAAGGAAATGGAAAAAAGAACATCAAGACCAAAATTTCTCAGAGATCTCGTTCTCTGCCATATCAGTGACCTGTGCAGATCACAACTAGGTCAGAGTCCCTGCAAAACTAGAGGACAAAAGATGAGAAAAATCACAGAGTTCTCACAGGTTGCTGAGCTAAAGGCAAGTCTCAGGAAAGAAGAACATAGCCCTACAAATGCTAAAGGCCAACATAATAAAGGAGAAGGACAGCTTCGGGTCTCTCTGCCAAGAATCTAAAAGAGCAAATTCCAAGTCCCAGAAATATTAGACAGCAATCCCTAAACAGAGATACCAGTTCAGAGCATATAAGGACATTGGGTATGTGCGCACAGATGGAGAGGCCAAGATCGTGAAGTTCAGAATCAAATTTCCAGAATTCAGTGTTTAGGGTATCAGTGCTCAGGTATAATAGGAAAGAGACATGGTCATGAATCAAAGAGCCTGGATTTAATTTCCGGCAGCTTACTGCAGGAACTCAGGGCCTCAGCGCTACAGTCTCTGGACCTGAAAATAATATTTTTTGAATTTTCATATGTCAGAGAAGTCTGTAAAAGATCAGTTTGCAGGATGGAAATATAAACTATATTCTCAACAACAGAGATAATTAGCAGGGAGCTTTACAAAAGAGACTGAGGAAAGACCCTGGCAAAAGACTCCTGAATACTGGATCTCATGAGAGGGTGTATCTGTGCTGCATGTAGTACTGTGGCCTTGCCTCTCTACCAACCCACATCAGGTGCCACAACCGGCACACTGCAGGTCACACTGCTCATGCACATCCTCCATCATCAGCTTCCACAAAGCAGGAGAAAGGACAGGGTGTTTCTAGTGGATGGCTAAGGCAAAGGACAGTCAGGTGAGAAAAATGAGATGCAGTGCCATGGCAGGAGCAGGCAGGAGCCTTTGAGCAATTGCAAGATGTGACAGGTCTGTGATTTCCTTAATGTAAAGTAAAAAGAACATGTTATCCTTTTTGGAGGAAAAAAGCTTGGGGCCCTTAATCACAGCGACAATCATCCTAATAACATCCTTAAAATAATCATAATAACAACCCACAGTAACTGAAAGGTCAAAGAAGGATTGCTGCTAGGTTTAGCTAAGGAAATTCACTTGTGGTTTTAATTAATCATATCCAAGTGGCTTAAAAACTGTTCTTTGGGCTCTTTTGAGCATTCACTGAGCCTCCCCTAAACTGCAGGAAAGGAATTTATGATTGTCACTGAACAGCTAAAGCGGCAAACACCAGCATAATGAGTCTGCCTGAGCTGCCTAAACTTGACTATACCCCTCATGTATGTGCACCTATGGATATTGTGGGGGCTGGTTCTCAGTTTCTCAGACCACTTGCCAAGCAGGAGATAGTCTCAATGAAGCATACAAAGAGAGGAAACCAGGACAAGAGGCTTCCTTGATGGAAAATATCTGATCAGATTTCTCCAGTATCAAAAGCATACAAACAGATCTTTCCGTATTCATCTTGTCAATAATTTACAATCAAATTAGCATTTACTTAAAATCTCCTACACACAGATGGACTGGAAAACTTCCATGAAGCATTACACAATCAAGAGGACAAGTGGATGTCAGATTCAAGAGACCAGGGATCAAAAGCAGGAAGCTGCAGCCAGTACAGACAGAAGGGTCTAATAAGAGACTCACACTAACATTGACTGAAGCTTCAGCTCGCAGCAGAGAGCAGCACGAAGCCACCACTGAATGGAACTTGCTTTCTGATGTTCAGCTAAGAACAGAGACAGCTGACAGGACTGAAATGGGCTCTGTCACAGTTAAGGGACCAACTTTATTCTCCCACTGGTGCTATAAATATTCCCTTGATTTAGCTGTTTTCCAGCAGTTAGTGCATAGACATGTTAGGAGAGAGATACTGCTTTTTTTCAGCAGGATTTCAAAATTGCAGTCTCAGTGACTTACTTTTAGGGGGGCACATAAGTGCCAATCCAGATTGGAAAATCAGTTTCTAAATTGCCTCCTTTGAAGCCCCACACTCAAAAGTAGCACATCTTGACAAGCAGAAGAGAATTATGGTATTTACCAATGTGTAAAAACTCACAGCTGCTAGAAATATGTATACCAACATTTTTGCTTTATAGTGTATGGATGGAAAGTGAAAAATCCTAGGCAGTGCTCAGTTAGCCTTCTGCACTGTGAAATGCACTGTGGCCTGTTCTGTTTTCTTGTGCATAGCAGGGTAACAGCTCCCCAGGCAGAGCATGGGGGATGTTCAGTGCTGCCTCTGACACTCTCACCCACCTTGTGCATTTGAGTATGCATTGTACTGACCCTGCTACAACTGTTCAAGATTACGGTAAAGGTCGTGTAGATTTCTATAGTGACAAATTCAAAAATAAATCTGATGTAAGAACTGTGTGAAGAGAAAGAAGTCAAATGTGAAACTTTCTGGCCTGCAACAAAATGGGTTCCAATATCCAAAGCACTTTGCATAAGCTGGAGTTGTCTGAGGAAGTGCTGCTGGATATTTCAAAAACTTCACTACATCATCAAAACTTGCATCCCATTAAAAAAAAAAAACACCTGTCTCAATGCAATCCAACATGTTTTCAAGCACTGCACGGTTACAATCTGGAATCCTACTAATTAAGCCTTGCAGGTGAAAAAAAATAATCCCCTGCAGAAATCATTCTGATCTTCTAAACTTTCTAAACTTTCTTCTAACTAGTTTTCTTTGTTTAACTTGTACAGCTGGCACCAAACATATATTACTGTGGTTTTCTTGGCACGAGGCTGCAATGGCAGAAGGCCACGCTGTTCAAGTGAAATAGATACTAAGTACCAGATGCACAGAAGGGCTGGGGCATATACATTTCACTTCTCTCTGTATTTACCGCCCTACCCTGAAGCTTGGATACATAAAGCTGCTGCCTGTCTCCTTCCCCTCTTGGCATATAAACCCTGAATTCCCTCAGGGGACTCAGGCGAAAATGTGAGTGTTCCCTGAGTACTTCTGGCCATGCACACAGACACTTAACATCACTTGGCAGTCGAGTGCCAAGCCCTGCTGGGTTCCACCAGTTGTTGTTCCATCTGAGGGGTGTTCCAGCTGGTGGACTATCAGCATGTCTAAAGGAGGAGTGCCACTGCTGCCTTTGGAGGCACAGCTAGCAGACAAACCACTGCTCCTTCTCCTGTACCACAATCCAGTGGTAAATTCAGCAAGTGGAAACATATATCTACAGCCATCCTCTGCCTGATGGGATTCAACTGGCCCCTCAAAAAACTTCTCTTACCACAAGTGCTTGCCTGTTTTATGGGGCAGAAGTCCTAACAATCTCTCTGGTTGAGTTAGCTTCAATTTGCATGAAAAATTAAAAGCTCGTTGAGTGAAGGAAAGTAACTTAACTCTGTCACCTAGTGGTCAGGATTCTCTCCATGGTGTTTGCAGCCCCAGGTCAATAGGAGTGATTACAAATTTTGCAAAGAAAACTTACAATAAACATTCAACATTGGTGAAGGGATGATGTTCCAGAACTTCACATGGGGGAATCATTAAATACAAAGCATACCCCTACCTAACTTCTTTCATTGTAAAAAAACAAAATAAAATAAAAAAACTAAACCAAACCAACCAAACAAACAAAAAACAAAACAAAACAAATTAGGGAGTGTCAAACAAGTACCATCCCTTATCCTCAGATAAGGGCAGTTGCAGTGAGAAAGATGGGTTACATTCCACTCATCAGAGCAGAACAAAGTGCCCCAGTGTCTCTGTGTGCTGGTTATTGCCTCTGAGCTGTTATGCTGCTGTCTCATTCTTCAAACATAAAGGACCAACACAAATCTAAGCTTAAGAAAAAATGCATCCTGCAAGCTCAAGGGTGGCTGAAACACAGCAAATCTCACACTCTCACAATGTACAAATTTGTATTCTAGCACTTGCACCCAGGGACACTGGGAGCCTCTGAGCTTGGTTAGTTTGCCATCCAGCAACCATTTTCCAGGTGCAAAGGACACCTGGAGAGTCACTGTGGTGTTCTGTTTAGACAATCATCTTCTGCTTGTTTTCTTCCACACGGAGAAATCTCTGAGTCATCAGCATCATTACTGCCTCCTTTTTGCTTACCTAGCCTCATTAAGAGGATTAGACAGATCAGCAAGGGGCAGCAATTTAACCAGTACATACTTTACAAACAAAGCTACACCAATTTCTTCCACCTCCTCTGATATTTTTTGCCACATGAAGAAACACTGTGGCCTGATTTTCCCTATGCAGGACTTCTGTTCTTGAAAAGGCAGTGCTTTTTATTTGATGTCTCAAATACAAAATGCCCACGTATTTTAATTCTTCCCATTTGTCTAACATCTCTATCTATATTAAATTGAAGATGCTTATCATTCTATTGTCCAAGCAATTACCCCACACACAGCAGAGAACATTAAATGCTCTTTAAATCCCATTACAGCCAGAGGAAGATGAGTCACTGGATAGCAACTAAAATAACCATGGCATTGAAGTTGTTTTCAGTGGCTGTTGCACAAAGGCTATGGAAAAAGTCAGGATGAGTGACATCAAGAGTCTACCGGTAAAATCTGCCTCTTTTCAAAATAAGATAACAGTGGTTGAGATTAATGTCTTAAAGATCACAAAGTATATATATGCTCACACCAAAGTACACTGCAAATATCTGAAATGCAGGGAAAGCCACTTTGCAAAAAAAAAAAAAGCTGTCACAGAGTCCAGAGCAGTGTTAGGGGACATGAGTCAAGTCTCATACAGCTGAAGGATAGATTTGGCCAGGGAGCATTAAAGGTGAGGCCTATTGTGCCTCAACAATAAAACTGATGTAACAGTTATAGGTAATGACAGCCCTTCCCTTCAGTAGGGAATTCAGTCTAATTCTCTTTCTTACTCTGCTAGGGCAGTGTTTGGTGCTGACCAGGAAGGGGGAGTATCACCTACTGCCCTTAAAAGCACTGTTCCATTTCAGGGGAAAATTATTTTCTTGCCAGTTTGCTGTATGAGCAGGCACCCCTGCCTGTCCTGCCAATCTACCTATAAGCAGCTTGTAAGCCTGATGTGATACCAATGTTTATAGTCGAGGATAGGAGCAGAGAATTCTTTATCTGTGGATTCTAAGCTGATACTTGCTACTCTCAAATGAATGCTGAAGTCCTTATTCCTCTCATCTCAACAGGATTTCTGCCATTAAGGTATCAAGGCATAGGGATGCAGTTCTCAGGGTTTCTGCTGTTCTCAGCTGCATCTTAATATTCTACAGCTATTGTTAGAGAAAAACTAATGAATAGAACTTGGCACAGAGTAACAGAGCAAGCTTTAGATCTTCTGTTTATTGCATTTCATTTAGTGAACTTCCTTGCATGGTATTAAAGATTTGGCTTTCTACAGCAGCAGCAAATATTTTGATTTCTAATAAAAAAAATCATGTTGATTATTCAGGCCAATGGATCCACAGCAACCGTGACATTACTTGTGACAAGTGATGGGAACAGTGGATATTTTTTGCTAGAGATAGTAAATTGGAAGACAGCTGAAAAATGGAACCAGCACTGGAAGAGATTAATGAGGAACTAAATGATTTACAAGCACCATGTCCTCATTTGACTGGGAATTAGATAAATTAACAAAAAAAAAAAANATGCATTAATGAAGCTGAAGGGCAACTCCACAAATATATTACAAATGGACTTGGAGATAAAGACGGGGAAAAGAGAGGAGGGGAAAAAGCAAACAAAGGAAAAAATGACAGCCTACATGTAAAATGTGCTTAGCAACCCAATGGAAATGGTAACAACTCAAGCAGAAGCCCTTAGTGTTGTTTCCTGAGGGTGACAGACAGGGAAGGAGAAGCTGGTATAAGATTGTTGATACATCTGTTAATAAGAGGAAATCTTGTATGTGGGGAAATCTTAAAAGAGAACTGAGTCATGCTACCAAAATGATAGAGGAAGTTTAATTTTAAACATAATAAATTGTATGGATATAGTGTTGTAAATGCCAGAGGTAGAGGGAAATTTAGCCTATATTAAGGAACACACTTCTGAGGATCTTCCAGGATACATTCTCCTCCAGCAACAAAAAAAGGCAAAAGCCATGTAACTTGTCCTTCTTCAGCAGACTTCTATAGCCACAAGATGAAAAATATTGATTCTGCACCAAAAATAAATTCTATATGAAAAGGAATACTTATTGGGAACCCAAAAAACATTACCACATAGCAGGATTGTTACAAAGGAAATAGCAATGCTGTTTTTCAATGATTATCATCACCAGTTCCCTTACTTGGCCACTGAATTCAATCTTATCCTTGACAAACCAGAAAAGGGGCTACAGCTCAACAGAGAATGACCAGTTATTTACATATTAATGTCATCCCTCCAGCCTGTTGTTTCAGTAACACAATTTTCACTGACTCTTGAGCTGAGGGTTGTTCATACTTAGCCAGCTTAAGCATTTCAACAGGCCTACTTCACAGAAAATTTTTACAGGCCAGGTAACCCCTGCATTCATTAAGGTGATTCAACTATGGCTTGGTAATAAAGCATCTATAAGATTTTACATCAGTTTTACCTTT
Source organism: Urocynchramus pylzowi (assembly GCA_013397555.1). Taxonomy (NCBI): domain Eukaryota; kingdom Metazoa; phylum Chordata; class Aves; order Passeriformes; family Fringillidae; genus Urocynchramus; species Urocynchramus pylzowi. The sequence goes on from VZRH01006476.1 coordinate 6,851, forward strand.
GGTTGGAGTTTGCAACTGCCAATAGCCATGTCTATGCTGTTTAACCTGCTTAAAGCTCCCTGCTCTAACACTTAACAGTACACATAATACTTAGTATGTACATACTAAAAGCATTTTCTTTTGAAGCTTTTCCCAGTTATGAACAAAACCAAAAGAAAATCCAATTTTTCTGGTTCAGACTCCAAATCAGAAATGTTAAAAATATTTTAACACTAACCTATTTGTTTTCAGTTTTAATATTAATCTTTAGCATAGACCATATCCAAATATTTGCTTGACCAGAGAGGGACAGTGAGAATTGCTCTGGATGGCTTCAGGCCTTTTTGTAAAGGAAGCTATCTGGCCTGTCTCATCTGCTGCAATAAATGTTTCTGTATTATGCACATAAAAAATATTAATCAGGAAGAGTCAATACACACCATCCTAGAGATGGATAACAAGTGCTGTTTCAAGATGTGAGAACCACTGTTGTAATTTGGGTTGAGCCTAGATTTAACACTTCCTCATACAAAGTCCAAGCAAGAATCACTGGATTTTGGGCTATTAATGGAGAATGGGATGATACCTTCTCTTTCTTTATTGTTGTAAGTTCCTTTCTAAATGAAATCTCTGATTAATGGTTGGGCTCGATGATCTTGGAGGTTTTTTCCAATCTTCATGATTCTCTAATTCTGTGATTCTAATCCCGAAAATAATCATGTTTGGAAAATAGTAGAACTATTCTTGTCAACATTTCCATCTCTTCTTTTTAGGCTTTTTTGTTGCTGCTGTTGTTGCTGCCAACAGAAGTTGCTGAATTAATCTCAAATTCAAATAATGTTCTGACCAACCAAATGCATCCTATTTATTATTGAAGGAAGGAAAGTAGGCAGCAGGCAGGATGCAATTTTGCTCTGGGTAAAGATATTTTATAGGTTGTGTATGTGTAAAAAAAGGTTAAGGACGGGGACCATAAGATGAGCTGTCCTTTTAGTGTGACATATAGCAAATTTTAACAGCATCCTTAGAACTACTGGAGAATGAAATTCATCTCTGTGTAGAAAATTGCACTTAAGCCATCAAAACAAGGCTATAAGTGAGAGATAATGGCCGTATATACCTTTTCTTGGCTCATGAATGGAGCTGAATTTCCTCCCAAGAGTTTAGGATAAATATGAATACTCTTCTGGAAAAACTGCAGAAATGCCACAGGTAAGCACAAAAATTTTGTTTTCATGAAGGCTTTTAGTGAAACAGAGAGGTGTTGTGGATTCCTGCACTCTTGCAGAAGTGCCCTTAGTGTACATGATACTTCCTGGTAAGTGTGCTCATGCTGTGCCATTTCACTTCTAGGTAGGCACAACCATAAAAGCCATGTGGATTTTTTAGGATTTACTCCTGAGGATTTTCCTTTCTATTCCATTTCACTGCAATGGTGGTACAGGTGGAGACACAAAAGGTGGTACAAAATGGAAACACACTCACCAAAAGTATCATGTGTTACCAGTGCGATTTCAAAAAAGGGCAATTAAAGAGAGATTCCTCATTTGGTTAAAAAGTTGTGTTCATTTTGCTGGACATATAACCAATGCTTTCAGTGGGGCATTCTTAAAAGATTCATAGATCCTCTAAAAGCGAGAGATCCAGTTTTTGACCCTATCAGCATGCAAGCACATTTTTTCTAAGGATTTGAATATCAAAGTAATGTTGTCATGGAGTAGCCCAAAAGAATATTTTCCCAACATGACATCAAGTACCCATTAAAATCCAGTTTTGCAAGGCAATGAGTAATCTGATGAGAGCCTAAGTTGTCTCCATGCTTTGCATAAAGGTTCTCAGACTGCAGCAGCAGGATCAAATTGAAGGAAAAACAATACAAAGATGATAAGACGAAAAGAAGAAATACATTACCCTTCTGTTCTGCCTTAAAAATATTTGCTATCAATGTTGATAATGTTGCAGTGAAATTAAATCTATTCTATGATGTTGTATTCTCAAAACAAACATGTTTCTCAAAACAAACACATATTTATTTATTCTCTTTGTATAAACAGTCATGCCTATCTGGAAGAATCAGAGCTGTAGGAGGAGTAACTTCCAAAATACAGGGAACTTGTTATGCTCTTCCCACATCTCCCTGAAAGTACACAATAATCTGAACTCTTGGTCTCAGCAGGCAGGCAAAGAAGGAGCACTAAAGCCACTGCTCCTGTGGTAAGGAAATTACTGATCTCTGTGTGCAGGGACAGCAGTGCCTCCTCACCTCCCTTTGAAGAAGCAGCTCCACCTGCCAGGACACACCGGGCAGAGAGCAAACGCCTCCGACACAAATCACCACCAGGTGGGCACTTCCTGCATGTAAGGCATCCGGGGGAATGCTGAGGAGATGAAACACCAGCAAGAGAACATGAGTGCATGTGAAAAGGAGGCAGGAGGAGGAAGAGGAGAAAGGATAAGATCATCTACCAGGTCAGAGGTGTAAAAGGAGAGATGTTTGTAGCTTCACTTGGAATACTTTTGTGATTCTTCCCACCAAAACCAGCAGGACCAAAATGTTTCCTGGTGTAATAAACTGGAAGCTGCGAGAGAAACCTCAACCTGAAATCACTCTGATAGACTAGTGAGCTGTACAAGAAGGAAAATCCTGTTCTGAATGAGTGAAAAGCTCCAATTGCCCTGCCATCAATATGCTAAATGAGCCATCCTTACTCTCCACTGGCCCTGGGACAAATGACAGACATGCTGGCAGATCCAGAGGAGTGCCAGCCACACATAACATATACCTATGACTCCTTATCCTGTGGGGGACTCGGGACTAATCTCTGCACTACTGGGTGACCCTGCTGAAACTTCATGAACCATTCCACCACAGGACAACAATTTTTTAAAACAAAAACATAAATCAAGAGAAGGAGAACCCGAGGACAAATTATTTGAAGTATTTCAGGACTCCACTGTATTCATACTCTAATGGATCACACAAAATATTTGATGGAGCAACCAGAAGTGCCAAAGTGTATAACATTCACTTCACTATTAAATTTTAAAGCTTTAATTATAAAAATGTCTGACCAACTCTAACTGGCACCTGTACATTTATGGTAATGAGAACAAAAGCAACAGAACTTGAGAGAATGAACTACTCTTTCATTTCTTTGGATAAAGGCAAAGGCATAAATCTTGCAATTAAGAGAGAGTTTGAACTGCCAATGTTTGAGCCAGACAAACTAGATCTGTCTTGCACGTAAGCAGGGGCTTATAACCTTGGCATGATAGTTAGGACACACACTCATTAATGTCTGTCTAGAGCTATAATATGAGTATTCCTTTACACATCTGTGCCTTTCATTCTCCATTCACAGGCTTTAAACTAGCTTTTTTTGGCTTGCCACCTGCCTTCTCATCTATTCAGGAAACCAGCTCACTTTGTGGACTCGATGCCAACTTCACGCCGCGGGCTGGCACATGGTCTGTGCCATGCACTATTCGAAGCAGGAAGGGAGCTCAGATCATACAGAGTCCTTGCACTATTTCTCCAAACACACACAACATCTATCCCTTGTAACTACACCTGAGAGAACACTAAGAAATATTCCATGTAGGTGGAGCACAGGAACGTAGTAGCAGCTGATGGCAGGTGTGTCCCAAGGTCCTTCCTGCTGGAATCTTCTCTCTGACAGGGGCCAGAACTGGATGTTTAAGGAAGAAAAGAACAGAGATAACATGTAGAGAAACTATCCAAAAGTGGATGGAAACCATTAGCATTATACAGCTTCCCAAATTATTGATGATGTATTTTTATTTTTAAGTCCGTGCATTTGTCCTGTCACTTTGAAACCTGCACAGACTTGTCAGGTACAGAATGACACTTTGCCCAGGCAGACCTGATTTTTACCTAACTTTTGTTGTGTAGGTCTTGAATGTCTGGCCTAGGCCATTTCCTACAGTTTCTCTATCAGTTGGGAGAAGCTGGGTTTTCAGAGGGGAATTCCACTCATCATTAGATTAGTTATTGCAGACACTGGGATGAGTTACCACATGGAGATGTTTTTTCCTCCATTATCTTAAAAGGGAGGCTAATGAAAGCCTCACTTCTGACAGCTATAGCTAGGTGACACAGATGCATTGCCAAAAGCATGCTTCTGGAATGCAAAGACACCTTTGCTCTAAATGGGTGATCCAAGGAGCACAGAAAATAGAGTTAAAAGGAATCTTGAGAGGGTCCCTTTAACTGTACAGCGATTCTCTCAACGTCTCAACTGAGTGATGCCATTGCTCTTTGGGATAGAGCTAGTTACTGGAATGACCTACTCACAGTATGTGTTTTCTTAATAAAGTCCAGGGCTCTGACACAAAGAAAACTGAAATTAATACAATATTTGACAACATACTTGACATTTGCAAGAGAATGCGCTACATAACAATAACAAAAACAACAATAAAATGTTTCAGAAAAGCTGAATCTGATTATGCAGTGAACTGCTAAAAAGGAATCTGAACAGAATCTTTAAAGGGGGGAGATAATTAGGCAAATGTTCAAGCGACAGAGCCTCATAAGAATGTCAAATGTCGCAATTATCCATTTACTTGATAAAACAAGTGCTCTGTTGATTAAATTTTATTGCTCTCACTGCTTCCTGTTTTAAAGATTAAAACATCAGAATGCATTCTAAGACACCATTTTTTTTGGGAAGGGAAAGAGGATGCCTCTGTCAGCAGAGGTCTTCAGCCACTCCAGAGGGCCTGTAACACCTGCTGCCTATCACAATCACAAAACCCTGAGTTCTGTGGCCTGTGCTGGTGGGAGAGACAGGGAGGGACCGCAATTTTGGTTTCATCAGACCTTCTTTTGGGAAATCTAATCCACCCACCAACACAAACCATTCAATGTAGCAGTCCTCACCAGCCATAAAAGATGGCCACTCCAGGAAGCCAGGTGAAGAACATGGCACTTATACTCTGCTTTTCTGGTTCGCCAGCAATCACCTGGCTTTAGGCAAACATGAAAAAGTCACAACCATTTGTGTTCCAGTCTGGTTCACCAGGGTATTTCCATCCCAGTGCAATTTTATGCATCAGCACAAACCTGGAGTGACACAGGAGTAATTTCAGCCCTGGCTATTTAAAGTTTCACAGAGATGAGCTGTTACAGTAGGTCTGTTTACATGAGAAGAGGGACATTGTGATTTACAGCTCATGACAGAATTTGGAAAGGCCAGCTGCTTTCACTCTGTATTACACTATCACTGGCTCTAGCATGAACCTGACCCATCAGTTTTGGAAATCCCTCTATTTCTAGATGAGGCTATTTTCACATCTTGCTAATCACATGTAGGAACAACAGCTACTACCTCTGCCACCAAATCCAGATGCATCAACTCCAGGCTTCTCTCCTGCTTACTCAGGGTTGCCACTGAGCTATGCCCTGCATGGTGTGGAGTGGTGCTGTTGTACTATGTTGTCTCTGAGCTTCTTGGCTCAAGCTTTCAGTGGACTAGAAGCAACTTTAAGCTAATCAAGGGTCTTCTTGCTCCATGTCTACAGTGGAAAAGAAGAATGGGAACAGTGCAGCAATAGCAGCTGAGCAGCAACAGCTGCAATCATAATACCTGTGGGATTCCTGGAGAGATAAAGCAAGTACAAGGAAGGGGAGGGAGAAAGTAGGAGCTCCTTCAATCGAATCATCTTTTGATACACACAGGTGCACAGGAGCTGGAGGATGCTCAGCCTGACATATTGGTATTACGAAGTATCTGCCAAAGGACAGTGAATACCGTTATCTCTGCTGTGCTAGGTTTTGTCCTTAGCAGCACAATTATAAACTCCCAAAGACTTAGGCCAGTTTTCAGAAATAGAAACCTGAAGTTAGAGCTACATTTAGACACTGGCATCAAATGGTGAGCAACGGCTGTTGCAGGCTCAGAAGTTTTCACAGTTAACCCACCCACAGTTAACCCACAGTTAACCCAAGTCTCAACTTAAACTTAGCTGCTCAGGTCTGTGCTTCTATTCCTAAAATCCTTGTGTGGTGAATCCACTTTCACCAGACCCCAAATCCCAGCCCTGCCTGCTCATTAGCTTCTGATTCAGTAACCTCCCAACTAGCCTTGTGTTCAGATGAGCTGCACACAATTCCATCAGAGCCTGCTATCACCTCTCACTGTGATTTCAACTGCTGAGCAGATTAACATTCAGAGGACACAAACAATAAACATTTTGCTTCGTTACTTCTAACAAATAAATAAAATGGAATCTAGAAGTTCTCCCAACCTCTTCCTCATTCTTTATAGGTTTTGATAGACTAAGCCAAAGTGTCCCAACCATGGCGTATTTCTCTTACATTTCTCTTACTTCACCGTGAAATGACTCAATTCAGCCAAGAAGATTTGAAATATACACTAAAGGCAGTGTAAAACAGCACCCTTACCAAGTGTGAAAAAAGAAATATAGTTCATAAACAGAGTAGAAAGCATATTTAAAACAACTTCTAATGAACTCCAGAGGCAGCAGAGCTTGAACCAGACAACATACCCCTGACATCAGCATCGGCTTTCAGAAAAAATCACATTGTCCACAGGTCATATATTTCACTGCATCTCTGAAGAAATGCTAAATCAATAAAATAGCTAAAGGTTGCCGATGAATCAGGCAGTGTTCTATAAAAAGCTGAGCATTATTGCTGCAGGGCAACTTAAGAGCTGAAGAAATATTTGCAATGAAAAGGCCATCCCTCCCACTGGAGCCCATTCATATTCAGTTGTTTGACACATTCCAGCGGACACGAGTGAGCAGTACCAGGAGCTGGAATCATGTTGGCCTGCTTACTCTGGTGCAGCAGCTTTTCTTGATGGTGTGGGGCTTCTTACACACTGTCAGTTTGAGTGTTCCCCCTCCCTGAGCCTGGATTTTAGCACTGTTATGAAAACTCAAGCTTGCGTTGGCAACACACTCACCAATTAATGTGTGTGCTACCTCAGCACCCGTATATCCAGATTGCTCATTGTCTTGGTTTGGAAAGACAAGTGTCTGCTAAGGAAGGCAGGAGCCTCCCCTGAAATGGAAAAATGTAAACCCTCTCCCTCCAAATTGTTATAAATTTGAAATTAAGGGGGGCTCTCAGGCAAAAATATGGGAGCAGGAATAACAGTTCTTTATTAGGGAAGAAAATAAAAATATAAAATAAGCAATGCAGTAAACTAAAACAACACTGACAGAGTCAGAATACAACCTGACACCCTGTTGGTCCGGGTGTTGGTAGCAGTCCAATTGGAATTGTGGCTGCAGTCCTCCTGGAGTGTCAGGTGTGGTTCTTCTACAGGAGCAGTGATCCTGTAGAAAGGTGTAGTCTTCCTCTGAAGATCCAGTGGAAGAGGCAGCTGTCCCTCTGGGAAATCCAGTGGATAAAGCTGTACTGGTGCTCCAGAGGCTCAAGGTTATATCCGGGTAGGAATTATTGGCCTTCTGGGCAGAGCATCTCACAATGGGATGCTATAGTTCTTATCAGTCATGCATTGACATTCAATAGCCTGTTATCAGCAGATGTCTCCCTGGAGGGAGGAGTGGTTGTGGAAGAGATAAGGAAAACTGCCCACTTAACAGAAGACAACTGCCATACAGATGGCAAATGGAATACAATTTTCTTGGCAATCCAGGACACACACTCCACACTCAGCCTTCAAAGGGCCACAAAATCACCCATACCTGGTAATTGTGAAATCAGAGCAGGGAACTTTTTAACAATTCACAGTACGTCATTGGTTTAGTTGTTCTGTATATACCACAGGATACAAACCATCTTCTTGCTGAGGGGAATAAAATATTAGGTGAAAGCAACTTTGATATTCTACTGTAAAACCCAGAAACTTAGCTTACTGGTGTCACGGAATACTTTTGGGTTTGTTTCCTTCATGTGTTGACATCCATCTTACTGAGAAGAGTCCTCAGAAAATCGGACTATCATACTCATCTGACTCAGTTTTCACAGAAGTAAAAAATAAAGGTATGTGTCCATTTCCTGAACTCATGCAGAACACTTTTATCTTTTTAGGCTATCCATTTTAAGAGTGAAAAGCAGTCTAAAAGCCAATTCAGTGTTGATGCGGAGGCTAAGAGCTACTGGAACTAAGATTATCTTAATTTCGTGCAAAACCTGGGACTGGAACTTTCATCTCCCAATGTAAACATTCTAAAAAGTGCTCTCTTTTCAGACTTGGGAACATACAACTTCTGCAGTAGTTTCAGAAAATAACAATTCATTCCAGAAGTATGTAGTACATATATTATGCCTTGGTGACACAGTTCTCTATTCTGCTTTCCTGTTGCTAAAAATAAAGATTTTTCACAATCATACTTTCAATATGCATTTAATATTTACATACAGCATGTTTTTTACAGACAGGGCTTTTGGATGAGCTTCAATGAGCACTCTGTTCAGCTCCATTACCTACAGTATCATGGCCCTCTGCAGATATATCCTCCCACTGTTACCACCAATACTGACACAAAAAAGGGGTCTTGCTCTCCTCACAGTCACTCTCCTGCAAGCTTCACAGTTGGAAAAAGCCAATCTCACCTACATTTCATTGCACACCTAAAAGAATTTGAAAGTGCAGGGCAATGCCAGAGAGAATTTAGGCTTTATGCATGTTTTACTCATAAATGTTGTTGAAGTTTGGCCCTACATCTGTACCTCTCTTCCTCTACATGCTTCCATGCTGTATTCACTTCTCATAGGCACATAGCAATGGCAAAGACATTTTCAAGCAGATGACTTTGTGGGTGACCAAGTGCTCACCAGCTAAACACACATCAAAATTGTTTTCCTTATTTTTTAGGAAGGCAGCCCAGAAAGACTTATGGATTCCAAAATGTTTACCACCATGCGTATTTCAACATTTTGCTTGCTGGCAGAAGGTAATTAAAAACTTATTTTCAGCTACCAGTTCTGTTGAACACTCACTTACAATACATCAGTTTGTTCTTTCTCCTGTGGTAGACCCACTGGATCCTCACAATGTATGGATTACAAATATCTTCCATTTCTTCATACCTTTCTGATGTTAGACTCTGAGATACTGGGCAATGAGAAGCAATGTCAGACAGTATATAGCTAATTAGTCTCCTTGTAAATTCGTCAGGCACTTCCATTTAGCATTGCTGTGATTTTTATCCCCTTGAAACTATCAGTTTTGTTCCAATTGCTTTCTATCATTTTCCTGAGCAGAGCATTTATCTTGTAATAATTTTAAATATGTTTCTGAAAAACAGTCGACCTTTTAGCCCTAATATTTAAAAAAAAATCAATCCTCTGCTGCACAGTATTTTTTGTCATTATGCTGTATCCCTTTTGTACAACACTGATTTCTTTTTTATATTCAAACCTGACACAAGTGGCATAAGTGGGTGGGATGATGAGCAAAATTCAGTCCATGTATCTTCAAGCACAGAAAGATTAAACCAAAAATTAACTAGGCCTAAGTAAAGCTCTAATGCAGGAATGACAAAGCAGAGCATCTCAAATGTTGAATGAGTTTCTTACAAGTGAACATTTACAGATGCACAGGGTACAGATACAGATATTTTCTTTTCCACAAATTCTGATTCCCAGAATGTCATTAACAACACCAACTCACTAAGATGAACAAAGATAGGTGTTCTTGTAAAAGTCTCATCAAATGTAACATTTACATCCTTCACCCATACGAGTCTTTAGTATTAACACAATAACTATTCCCACAAAATAACTGCAGATTACTTTGCATTGTTCAGCATTTATCAGGCTCTAAAATGAGCACAGAACATACCTAGAGTGAGATGTTTACTCCTCCAAGTTTCTGTGGAGTGAATCTTGTGGGTTTTATTGTGGTAGAAGGAGAAATATATGGGGAGCACCTTAAATATTGTATTTTAGATGAGCGATATATATATATATATATATATATATGTACAAGCTGCTAACATCAGGGTGAATCTTGCCACTGATTTCCAAAGCTGTAAGGCAAGCCCTAAAAAGTGCATTGAGCATATTCCCATTTCTTTCTCATGAGTGCAAATAATGCAGGGCACAGCATGACTCCTCCTGCTCGGGTGTTAAATGGAGGCTGGAAAAAGCAGATGGCTTTTTGTTACTGGGATGCTGAGGGTACCACAGGGAAAAGACAGTTAAGGATCTAACTAAATCAACATTTCTGCAGAAAAAAAGATGAGCCAGTGGTTGAATATGTGCAACCTTTATAGCATTGTGTTTCTTCAGGCCCGGGATATGGTATTGTAGTGGTATCACTTCTCTGGCTGAAGTGTGTCAAATCTTAAGTGTACAGGTTCTGAAAGAAACAGGCTGTTTAAAAAGATATGTGAATGGTGAAATCTTTAAACAGTTGATGACTATGCCTACAAGACCTTTTCAGATGATATATTATGGCATGTATCTCCATCTTTTTCTCCTCATACTATTAAAAATGTTAAAACTGTCTCTGATTATGATTTGTGTCTGAGCTAAGAATACAGGCTCTGATCAGCTACAGCTGCTTTATCATACTTCTCAGTAGGTGTAAACTGAGATATTTCTACTGTATTTGTCAGGTTGAGGTTTGCTCTTTTCACCTCCACAAGAACACTGACTTTGCAGTTGGTGACTTGGAAACCTGCTCTGGTATCAGGATCAAGGAAAACAGTTCACAATTGCCAGCCACCAAGGACTGTCAAACTTTGGGACCCTACCCAAGCTCACACACTGCTCTACTGGACAGGCCACTGAAGGCTTGGCTACCACTGGACTCTCCCATTAGCTCCTTCTGATGTGAGCATAAAGAATTAAGTGCTCCAGCACATTTAGTCAAGCAAGGTCAGAAAAAAGAAAAATAGTGTCATGTTACATTTGATCTGGTGTCAGCAAGGTTCATTTTCAATAGAGTTTGTGTCAGTCGGGCTCAGGTCATTGAACTCTTCCAGCCACTCCTCTTGTCTGATTAATTTTTCTTATTATTTGATAGCTTTCAGGTGTAGTGGAGTTTGCTGAAGTCCTCTGGCCACTGTGGAGTAGAATAATGCACTGTAATTTTGCCATTTCATTTTAAATCCCAGCTGAAAAACAGCTGTTCCCCAAGTCTACAATTTGCTGTGGCTGACTACTCCTACTGTTATTTATCCAGGTAGCTACATTACTTAACTCTATGAAGCACATTGGAATACAGTCTACCTGGGGAACACTAGGAAGTAGAGAATGAAGTGGGACTCAAATCAGATTTCACTGATGGCTTTGAAGAGCTTCTAAAAATTCTCACCTGGTGCTTCCCAAAACAGTCATTCTTTATACATCTATTCCATAATATGACATGAAAGGAATTTTCGGCTTCAGTCCTTCTACTTTCTGACTCCAGCAGCTCCCAGAAATCTTTCAGATCAAAGAACCAATGGCAGTTTGTCATCTTTGCAATGATGCATTTTTAAAAGGTATAGCTGGTGCAAGAAGTTACATGTACCTTTTCTGCATCAGTGCATTTTTCCAATTAAGTAAGATTCCCTGTTTCTGCAGGCTCGACTGGTCAGATAATAGACTGCAGTGAGATATGTTCTGAGCTGAATGCTGCAACAGGGACAAAATTAATGCTGGGAGAAAAATGACATGAAAAGTAAAATTAAGTGGAATGATTGCAGTGCAACTATATAATTCACTTCTAAATTGTTAGAAAAATTACAAAAGTGTTAATCTTCTAGCATTTAATGGGCCAAATTAATCCCCAGTTTTTATAGTCCATTAGAATCTAGTAGAAAAGTGGAAAAAAAACTTGTGAAGAACCTTTAAGCAAGCTGCAGAACTTGGTTGAAAATTATATCCTTACTACACAACACCACAGGATTTTTTATTCTACATTTTATAATGACATTCTGTTGTTGCAAGGCTTTCATATTTAGGGATTTCTAGCCAACCCATTCCTGCCTTGTGGAGACGGGCTCTTTATTTGGACCCCACCTGCTGGGTAACATACAACTAATTCTGTTGCTGTCTGCAATGTTTTCCTTTCTATCCTTCAAATACCTGGTCAATTCAAATTGAAAATGAGCCCAGGACTCTCACTTACTGCATGCATTTACAGTACCAAGGCAAGTGGTGTGCTCATTGCAACTTGTTCTTTAGTTAATTTTCAGCAGGGATTAAAAAAAAAAAAAAGAGATATGTGAAAAACTGCCTTTGTTTGCCTTTTGCTTCAGCAGTGTGGGTTCATGATGAGTAAATTGACAGAGGAGTAGGTCTTGGGCAAAGAGATGCAGAGTAACCAGTGGCCATAGAATCCCACAAGTGTGCTAAAGAAATGCAGGCTGCCCAAACATCCTAGCCCACTTTCAAGTTGGATTTCAAAATGCTGAACACACCCATGATAGCAGACCTTCTGATCAGCCACAGGGATCAGTAGCTTCTCAGATATGTAGTTAGACACAGATTTAAAAACCTTATAAGGGGCAAAGGATCTTACTTAAATATTCTTTGTGGGAAAGAAAAATGCAAAGGAATGAGTCATGGCTTCAATTAACATCAAGTGCACTCTAATGGCCAGCTTCATTCTCTCTGATTCATCATGTAAAGCTACATGTACCCCTGCAGAATGTATAACTAGGGGTTTACTAGTGCAGTCACTCAGGTTGCAGAGTTCCTCTGCTGGTTCAGGACATGAAAGTACTCTAAACCCATGACTGCCATGACACACCAAGATTCAGGGTTTGTACTTACACAGGGCAGCACTGCATCCCCAAAAATTCTTGTCCAGAAAGATGAGGTCACAATGGATAACTGATAAAGGTTGACTTACTTTGAGAAAATAAGTCTCTTTGCAAGAGACATTGAGCTGTGAAATGCTATAAATAGAAAGAGAACATAATTTATATAGAGAAAGGTTCTCGTTTAAAAAACAGTGTAGAATTAATGAATACATCTTTGATCCTGTTATCCACTTATAGTAAGGTTTTGGCCTTGAGAGGCAAGGACCACACTCTGGCACTGTTATTAGACTGTTCCCTCTTAGCAATAAACCAATTATTTTGAATTAATGATTAATGAACTTCAAAATGTTAAAAGCTAAAATATTTCCATTTACTAACTCCTGCATCAAGACCAATGATTGTGTGCAATTGAAATTTGACAAATCTTTCAAGAGAAAACATTGAATTCTGGTTTTCTACATTAGAAATTTTCAAGAACCCAACATTATTCTACATAAAAGATTTCCAGTGATTAATTCTCCTCCTTGTTGAAAAGGTATACCTTATTTCTCTGAATCCCAGTATAAACCATCATTAATAAGTACTAAAAAATTATCTTTTTTTTGGATCCTTCCAGGACCAAAAATAAAGCTAGAGCAGGAAGAACAACTGATATCAGGTACTGGACAAAACAGATCCTCACACAGCTTATAACTTGTACTTATATTGGAGATGTGAAATCTCAATGTCTGAACTGGAGATGTGAAATCAGTTGCTAAAATCTTTTCCTTTCAGGAAGGAAGATATTTTTCTGCTCTAAGGACCAAAACATAGTGACTGAAAACATCAGGTTTGATTTTATTTTTAACCAACAATTACTCACAAAATGGGACAAATCCGAACACAATACTTGAGTACCAAGGAAGGGCTAACAAGTAAAAATGTACAGATCCACCACAAGGAGAAGGCTGATTCAGTGATGGGGACAGACGTCAATTGATTTTGAGTATGCTACTTTTGAGGAATGCTCTTATGAGCCAAAACACAACACTAAGAAACAATGTACATGTGTATATTACATCACATTGCAACAGTTTGCAGAGCTTTTTGAACAAATTATCTGCCAATTTTAATTCCCAGTATAGGCTGCAGCAAAGATATGCAAGCTTCCACCAGTTGATGCTATAGCCCATCTTCTAGAATAAAACAGAAATGAAAATGTTTTCAGGTACTGCATTGACACTGAAAATTACCATCTTACCTTTCACTTAAAATTCTTGAGCATTATTTGTATTTTTTGTTTTAAAATCTGAAAAACCAAAAATCTTTCCTTAGAAGTAAAAGTCATCCATGGAGAAAGACCAAATCTGAGAAAGAGAATGCCCAATGGTGAGCCAAAATCTTCCCTGTTCATCCTTGGCTGATGCTATAGTAATAAGGAATATTGAATGTGTTGGAAAACTGCAAGGTTCACTTCCCCTTTGCTGAACCTCTTCTCACTCAATGGCCAGCTAAAGGGATACTGTCATTCCTTCATTGCTGACACTGCTGACAATCAGCCTCTGCTTTGGATGAAAGAGGCACAGGGCTGTGCTAAGGGGAAAAAAGCCATTTGGATCAGGTTTACAAATCAAGAAAATTATAAAAACCACTGATATTATCCCAGACAGATGTAGTTTTAATAAACTCCAACACTCACATTTATTCATGCAGTTTCCTCACAGACCTCTCAAGGATTCATGTGATAGGAAATCAGCAAGTCGTCACAATGAAATTTACTTTTAAACCAAGTATTACTCCTCCTCAGCTCCTTTCCACTTATCAGCATTTTTAACCTGCTCAGATACTCAGAATTCAAAGCAATCTGTTTTAAAAACAAGATTAATTCCTTTATTTCACATTAGAAAAAGACGAGTTGTCAAGCACAATCAAAATAGTCTTCATTTTCCAGGAACAATAAAGCCAGCCTACCTAGGTTTGCATTGTTTTGCTTGTGTGAGATCCAGAGGGGCTGTCTTCCACCTTTGCCATGGAAATTCCAATGCATTCTAAATTTTATTAACACATGAGACAGCAAGACATTGTTTGTGGCTAAATTTTGCTAAGATCTCTGCTGCTAGGCAACCTGCCTTAAGCACAGTGTGAATAAGGTCAGTCAAGTTTCTAGGTCAGCAGGATGTATTTTCTGTGAGCAAAATTTGGTGGCAGACTTGATCTCACTCTTGAATCCAAGTTATCCCTTGCTCTGCATTCCTCCCTGTCTTGTATTTGGTCAGCTCCTTATCAGCTTTGAAATACTGCAAGGATGAGGCACCTCCTCACACAGGCTGGTGCTCTGACTAACACGGGCATCACGGGGGAGGCCGGATATTGCAATGCACTTTAGCCTGGAGACCTGCTGAACGTTCTGCCATGCTGAAAACACACCTTGCAGACCCTGGGCAGGTGCTGGGACAGGGACTTAGTAAAATATGCTAAGTGTAAATAGAATGGTGGCAACTGCTATGAGATTACACGTCTCACACTAGGTCACATCTGAGGACAGGTTGGAGACGCTCCAAGCCAATGAGAAGCCTCTCTACTTTTTCTCCAACTCCCCAGAACCTCAGAGTCCGCAGGGATCCGTAACTCAGTGCAAGGAATATGTGCAGTGCCACTGCCACAGCAGAGACACGGACGCAACAGAGAAATTAAGGCTTTAGTGCGAGCGGCTCAAGGGCCAAGAGCCAAATGACTTCATGTTATGGCCCAGATTCACCACAGCTTACTTCAGCTCCTCCACTGAGGCATCCCATCCCTAGGCTTTCTCTGTGCCTGCCCTTCAGGAAGCAGCTCAGACGGTGTCTGCAGGTAAGTCAGATGTTTTAGCCCATGTGCTTCAGCTGAGTGTCTCTGATGAAATGGGGTGAACAAGGAGCACAGATCCCTTTCTTGATAACTGATCAGCTGCAGGGCTTGCACTACAGCTCACTACAGCCTCATTCAGTGGTGACATGATGTCCCCTGACTCCAGCTAGCAACAGTTGTAGGTCTGAATTGCTGGAATAACTAAGAACCATGTCCTGCACCGTATTAGAAAAAAACCCAAACAACAGTTTCCAGCTTATGTGTCATATTTTCCAAAACACATTTGTCCTGAAGATATGGATGGCTAAGAAAAATGGATTACCTGCCAAAATCACCCAAATTCTTCTTTATTTTGACACTGGATCTAGACAAATATTAAGTAATGAATACACAGCATTTGAACATATATATGGTTGAATACTAATCCTTGCTACTGTGTGGCAAAATTCATCAAGGGAAGTTTTGATCTAGCTTTAAAATAGTGCAAGCAATGAACTGTGTCTATGCATTTTAAATAGCCTGAATGCATAATAGAGTGGATTTTTTCCCATTATTTCTTACACAAAATACAGGTGAATGGAACACACTTGTAATATACATAGGGTGGGGGGTTTTGCCTCATGCCATATTATGCTATGAATAATATGTCTGAAGTTTTATTCAGATTTTTTGCCACTTTAAACAGAATTGTCATATTCATGTTTAAAATAAGTTCAGCCATTAAATTTTCAAACAAAAGCAAAACATTAGCCATCCTCACTATAAAGCTGCACCTGGTAGACTTTCATATGAGAAGCACTTCCTGAAAGACCATGGACCAAATGGAGATGTCAATGAAAGTATTTTGCAAAACAAGAACAAAAAGTAACATGCATAAAATCTCCCTGTTTTGATGGCCAAAACAGTCACTGTTACAGTGGGGGGTACCTGAAATCTTTATGAAGTCAAACAAAACACTTTGAGCCAGTGACTATGTGCTGTCTAAATTACATCGTTCCAGGGCAGAGGGGTTTTTTTACTACCAGATGGTTGTAGCTCCAGTTGTGGTAGCCTAGATATGTGCTGACATCTAGTGGGCCTTTACAGAATAAATACAACCCAAACGCTTATTAATTAGCAATAAAGAATAATAATCTCAGATTCAAAAACATATTTTCTCATTTTTCTTTCTTTCCCCCCACAGCGCAAGGAATAGTGTTCTAGAAAACTGAATTTTAGTGATTATTATGTTTTTCAATATTTGTTCAAGCTGATGTTTTCTAAAGCACTGTTCCCATTGACACCATGCTGAGTCCTTTGGGAAAATCCACCTGGAGGCATTTCTTGACTGACAATCACCATGTGTTTAAGCAGAGACTGTAAAATTGGAAAAGAAATAGATGGGAGTGCAGTTCTGCATGTCTGGAGCCACAGTAGGATCTGTATTACACCTGATTTGATCAGAGGCTCCTTAAGCCGTTCCTACTAAATTCAGATCAAAATTTGTCTTTAAGCAGTTGTTTACCTATTATTGTAACAAATAGCCTTTAAATGATCATTTAGTTTAAGGTGTTCTTGAAAACACCTTACTATATTGTAGACACCAATGAATATTTATGAGATAACAGTCAAAACTCTACTTAGAAACCCACTTTCCATAGTATTTTCTCCATCTTCACTTAGCACATATTTCTGTTCATTTGCAAAACCATGCAAGCAATGCACTCCTCACTCAGAATAACTAAACTAGGGAGAAACTACTAGAACCTTAACTACTGATTTCAAAGTAAACTGGAAGAGGAAACAAGACCAGAAAATCAACTGCCTTTAGGAAGAACTGATTTGAGATACCAAAACCTCCTGCTTACATTTCAGATAATTTTAGAGTCCCCACCAGTGAGAGGCTTTTATTACTTGAGAAATAAGACACCTGGAGGTTTTACAGTGATGTATGTGGTGAGAGAACCCCAGTCATATTCAAACCCTAAAAAGAAGGTTTATACCACCTCCAAGTGGTCCCTGAGGCCGTCTTTTAACCAGCTTTGATTTCCAGGACATAGTCTTTTAGGCTAAAGGAATAGGCTGTTGCAGGAGACCCCAGGTCATAGAAAGGAAGAGGAATGATATGCTGAACTAGCACTGAAGAGATTTATTCTGAAGGAAGAAAATGGAAAGCACCCTCATAGCTGGCATATATGTGCTGTCACTGTTTCACACAATCACTGGGGCCCCTGTCATGTATCCACCAGTGTCCCTAATAACCCAGCATGGTCAGCTCCTCATGAACAGGTCATTACTTACCACTTGCATGACATTCATTCTGGGGGTATTACAATTCAAGTGGCTGCTCAGCTGGTACCCTATAAAGAGTCTTGCCACATAATGCTATTTTTCATTTTTCGCCTCAGTGTAAGACCTGCTCGTGATTTATCGGCTGTAGCAAAGCACAAAGCCATAATTTTCTTTTATTGAACTCGCTCTGGGTAGCCATCACTCTGCAGAAATGCAGATGGTCATCTTATTCTTATTCTTAGCAATGGGATGAATGCCACAACTCTGCTGACAAAGACAGCAAAGCAGCCATTTATAATAGTAAGAGAAGCATTCAATTTAATATCTGTGTTAGCTGCACATAGTTAGGCTTTTTGGACACAGTTGTTATAGGATCCTGTTCTGCTAATACTTCAGGACTTTACAGCATTTAGACAAATTTGCATAGCATGTGTACTGGCATCCAGGTGCAATTTCTGTGCTTGTGGCAAATGAAACTGAGCTATACCCTACTACATATATAGCTGGCCTCCAATTGAACTCTAATCGTAATCAGGCTTCATGATGTGTATTTGAGATAGTTTAGTTTAGTAATTTGTCCACCTCTTACTTCAATTTTCAGGGGAAATCCACACAGTGCAGATGAAATTCTGGTTCTGGATCAGAACCAATGAGCTTGAGTGAATTAAATGTATTTAACTATTTCATTGTCAATGGAATTAAGGAGATGACTTGCAGCTTCCCTTTTGTTTCAGAAAATATGGATTTAGGGAATTTCTGGTGCCAGCATGATACACAAAACACAGTTTCTCTGTTCTAGGGTGAGAAGAGTGGCAGTGAATTATTCACAGCAACAAGTGGAGTGCCCGGAGACTTGCCCTGTGATAACCAGTCAGTTTGTGGAGAACAAAAATATGGTGTTGAATATTAAACAGAAAGGGGCAGGTGTTTTCTAATAAGCACCCTGCTGGATCCTGCCAAAGGGCCCCCATACAGACCTTAACAGCTGAATCTGGAATGTGCTTCATTTCATCACAGAACTGGCTATTGCCACAGCAACAACTCTTGACTAATAATTCAAAGAAATAAAACAGAGATGCAAGTCAAATCCAGAAATTGGAGTATTTAATCGTTTAGAATAAGGGGAGATTTACCTAGCATTTTCAGTGAATGGGTTCAGAGCAAAAATTCATCCAACATCTGCTAATGCCACATTTTAGTATTGCCTCTTCAATCAGAGTAAATTATATAGCTTAAGTGTTCATATCACCAATTAATCTCTTCTGAATCAGATCTGCATATTAGTTGCTTGAAATAGGCTTAATACAGCCATAATTGTACAAAACATGAATACCATTTTTCATAATAATTAGGTAGTCACTTTGCCCTTTTTCTCAATTTGTCTAAATGTTCATATTTACATTAGAAGTTAGCAGTTAATTTTATCCATACAACCCTTCTCAATTACTCCATTGGACTGTCAACAGAACCTTCAGCTTAAGGCACCAAACCTGGGCAAAGTACAAGTATTCAACATTCACTGTATCAATTTCCTAAGAGGTCCATTTGAGAGGAATTGAACTCTGCTCCAACAAGCACATAGCAAGGAAGCAAATAAGATATTTCCAACTTTGGAAAAGGCTCACTGGGAGGAACCAGGCACATTGACCATCAGATCCTTTCCTCCTAAGCTGAGAGCAGGCTGAGAGCTTGCTGTGAGAGGGCCATGGAGCCTTGCAGAGCAACTGCCTTGTGCCAAAACTACCCAAGCATTACAGTGCTCTTCCATAGCACAATCTGAGTGCCTTGCTTGCTACAAAGACCCCAAAAGTGACTTGGAGATAATTAGTCTGACCTCTGCTTGTTGGACGTTGATAGAGAGAGAGTTGATAGCAGCACCATGAACTGTCCTCATGTTTCATTTCTTGATGTGCTGTAAACCTTTGCCTTGTTGCTAAAATTTAAGGTTGCCTTATGAGATAATCCCAGCGAAGAAGTTCAGTTTCTGTGCATCTTCCTGCCCTTCTGCTGGAGACAGGGGCATGATGTAGTTAGCTAAGAAAAGAAACACAAAAGCTTAAGGACTACGAATAATGATCTTGAATAAGTTCTTGCATTTGCAAAACAGAGATAATATTATTTACCCTCATATTAAATTTATAAAATACTTCTCCCCTGCTGGAGTCTTTAAATCCCTTATTAGACCACCAAGAATTCTCTCATACATTTCCTGCTGGTTTTAATCGCCTACTTTCAATTTCAAGGATATTTCCCTGAAAAAAAGAAACAACAAAACCAACCAAACAAAAATCATGCATTTCAGAAACAAACACAGCAGCATTCAAGAAGAGCATGAGACTTGGCTTGCAATAATAACTTAAAAGATACTCTAAATGCTTTATTAATCCATGGTGTTGACAGCTTGGAATGCCAAATTATCTGTGTTGCACTGAGCCATGAAACTATCTCATGAGATACTAAAGTCCACCTTGAGACAGCATTGAAGCCAAAGCTTTGATCCTCAAGGCTGACTTGAGTAAATCATTATTTTTAAATTCTTTAATCCCTCATGCATCCGTAGCAAATAATTTTTCTAATGCATTTGACTTAAAGTTCTTATTACTTCAGAATTCAATCCAGCTTCTACTGTAAATAAAGTCAGAGCTCCCAGGGACTCCAGAGAGAAGAATTACTCCTGCTCTGCTGACAATTCTCCATTGAACTGATGAGACAACAAAAACAGTATGTCATCAGGAATCATCATTTTACATTCTTTAGGTGTTTTTTTCTCTTTTAATGTATTTCAGTGCAGCATTTTCAGCAGAGGAGGAGCACAAGAATTAGAAATCCAGAGGTCTTTAATTTCAGTTCTTGCTCCCACACAGGATCATGAGATGACTGCTAGAAAATAACCACAGATATCATATTTAGTAGCAGACAGCACCTTCCATCAGCTCAGATACACCAAGCTAAGGTTTGGGACCTTACCCACGCTGCTAAATAAAGCTCAAGCTGGATGGCATTGCCTCATCACTCTGCATAATGTTTGGCCAAGAGTTTCCCTTTGGTCCCCTGTGGTTGCCCCATAGCCTGATTTCATAAACACTACTTAATTGTGTATTATTCTCAGTTCAGAGCATTTTAAATAATGCTATGGCAGTGTCACAACTCATCAAAACAACACTTTATCAGTACAAAATGCAGGCTATAGGTTGCATTATCTGTGCTTTGACAGAAGCCTTGAAGGTGCAAAACATCTTAGGATATCATTAGGGAGAGGGGAAAACAAAACTGGTCCTGACAACACAAAACAGTGCCAGACTGCAAAACTAGCATTAGCAGCCCCAAGGGTTCATTCCATGTCCCTAGTGTCTCCTGCAGTAGAGACACAGTCCTGGATCCCTACACACTCCAGCTGCCCTGGCCCATTCTGTAGGCTCTACCCTGTACAGGGCTGCCCCTCCCTGTAGGCATACATCTTGTGCAGCTAAATGCAAGCTCAGTTTCTGCCTGTAATGCAATGATAATAACATTTACTCAATTTCTCTCCATAAAGTTCACCTTATCAATGCCAATATACCGTTCATTGTATTGAAAAAATATATCTTCTTTGTGAATACATATCTTCAATAAAGAGAGTAAACAGAGAGATGTTTTATATCACTGCGATTGCAAGCTGTACCTGTGATTTAGGCAGTCATTTGCCAAGTGCTGTAAAACACACCCACTTCTCAAACTGCCCTATCTATTAACTGTCAGCTCAGAATCAAAGGCCAAAACGAGCTCCTGCTGGCAAAAATAATTAGTGCCCGAATATTGCCGCAGCATCCTGCTCTCTCTGCAGTTCCTGGAGGGACAGGTTGGAGAGGGAGCACGGGGTGCTCAGCCACAGGATAACCCCTCAAACAGAAGCTGCCTGTGGAAAGTACCACCTGCAAAGCTGAGAGGAGCTGTCTGTGCATGACCAGAAATCCTGCACACTTACTGCCTGGCTGATCTATGTGTCTGTTAATTTTCATGGTGGTGGTGCTGTAACTCAGACATCATTCCAGCTGAAGGAAGCTTATCCTGCACGATATGCAGTGTCCTGAAATAAAGCCTGTCACTGCTGTCTCAAGCTTACATTGCTACCAGGAGTCAGCGAATCTCAGTGAACTTGACAATGTCTTTGGAAAACAAATTTCTTGCTTCTCAGAAAAACATCACGTGCTGAGTGTGAAAGGGATGGATAATACAATCCCTTGCTTTGCCTGCTCTGCTCTTTTCAACTCGCTAAGTCTTCAAAAATCTCCTTGCTGGAAAAAATGAGCTGAAATGTGGATGATCTAGTTCTGTTTACCACAAGTATATATTGCACATATGTGTCAGTGAACCTGTTATCTAGATAGCATTTTCAATATCCACAATCAGCTAAATGTTTCAGATTTTTGCTCTTGCTTTCAGGGCATGAAAAATACAGATTTAGGCAGGGAAAAGAATAATTTAAAAATAGTCAAACTTTACTAGCTTAAAGCATCATTATTACTCAGGGAACACTGTTTTCATTTAGTACTGCACACATGGCAAGGGCAACAAATCCACTTAGATCAAGCAAGGGAAAGTATGCTTTCACCTGCCACCCTGAAAAAAAGATGAATGCTTGTCCTCTGGGTCATGTCCAGCAGACATCATCCCCTTAAAACAAACTTGTTTATATCAGCTGCACAAAATTACAGTTCTTCTATCACCACCACCACACAGTGGTGAAAAAATGACCCTCAATAGAGGGTCAACCAAGCATGCACTAAGTTCTCAGTGAGCAGGTCGGTGTGTTTGCTTTTAGGTGTTTGAGATGCTATACATCTCCCTGTTTACTTGAGAAGTACCTCATTTTTACTATAAGAGACACTTCAGTATAATTAAATGTTTTTCATGGACTGCCTCTCAGTTGCTCCTTCTGTCACTAACTTCTCCTGTGAAAAATGCAGAAATCAGTGCTAACAAAAATTCTGACATCATTTCAATACATTGCAGACCTCCCTGCTTAGACATATGTATCTTAGCAGCACCTTTCATTCTAGCTTTGCAACAGCAGATTAAAAATATGACCTCTGAATCCCATTTGGTTGGCTAGCAGACTGAGGGCCAAGACAGAGACAAAAATCAGAGCTCTCCAGAAGTCTGACATGCTGAATTTCCATACTGGTGGTATTGAAAAGATACAAATAGGAAGGTAAAGAAAATGTAGCAAGACTCTCCTTTCACAGCTAAAATGAGCCATAAAATAATTTTTAATGAAGAAATTCACTTTCTATGAATACAGAATTAGCAACAGTAATTCTTATGTGAGAATCAATTAAGATTAGAATAATGGTAGTAATATATAAGTTTATATGACAAAAAAATTATCTTCAGCAGTTCATTAATATTAAAAAGTGTCATTAATATTACTTTAGAAAACGTTCTTGACATGTTTGTAGGTATACATTTTCATGTTTTCTGTGAGGTTATAAGTCTTAAGCACTATAGAATCTGAGCACCTTACAACTTCCAAAGGAAGTCCATTGTTTTTTACTTACTTTTCTTCAAGGATGGGAGAGTATAAAGATCATGAAAAACAGTCAAAATGCTCTACATTTTGTCTGTAGCTCTGCATATTCACTTTAAACACAGTCCTAGTCTTCCTAGTGTAATAATGTAAATCAAAAGCTTTGTTATTTCACAAAAAGAAATCCACAATCAACAATTGTTGAAGCCAACTGAAAGAAATAAATGTGGCTCTAGATTCTATTTTCACCTATAAACTCTGCCACTAACACAGCAAGGAGCAAGCTGAACATGACAGAGAAATGATTGTGCTATTTGTACAAGATGATGCTCACCAGTTAACACACAGCAGAAGCTTCATGCTCTGCATTCTATGCAGCAAGGGGATGCTGCAACCTGCCATTCAAAACAGTCTTTGGAACTGCAGGCAGCTGGGGGATTTGGGGAAAACAGTGAGGTTGTACAAGCCAGTTTATTAGCAAAGGCAAAGAAAGAGTCTGTGCAATTATCTCAACAGTCAGACAAACTATGGCTTCACACCTATGTGAGGCCCAATTGCAGCCACAAACTGAATGGAGAGAACTGAAGGCTGGTGAGACATTTCTTCTGCTGTTGGAAAAATGTCAATGACTATCCAAGAGGCCTGAAGGGACAGGACTGAATATCAACCAGAACAGGTAGATTCCACCTCAGGAAGATTAAGCTGGAAAGAAGTGGCAAAATTTCATAATGAAAAGGTGTGATCATGGGCAGCAGGGAAAGAGATAAATAAAAATTCTCTTTTTTTATTTATCATCTCCATCATCCCTACTTCCCTCACAGTTTTGCTTATTTGAAATACCCTCTCCCTCCAGTCATTGTCCTTCACCATTCTCTTAAAAAATGCTTCAATCTTTCAAAGTCCACAGAATCAAACCTGAGCTAAGATATTAAATATATGCATCTTGAAGATGAAAGAACAAGTGAGAAGCCAGAGACAGAATAATTTAAATAACAGGAAAAATTCTGGCCATGAAAGCAAAAGGTGGGTGAGCTTATCCCACTTTTAAAAATTTATGCACTTTTCCAACATCCTCTTTAATTCAGATTGCCTCTTATGCCTGCTCTGTTCATATAATAAACTAAAGGATCACTAAAAAATGTTGTCATCACTCCCATGGGCCCTCTTGAACCTACAGTAGTTTCTGCATTCTTTGTAGGATGCTGCTTAGAAAGCAGACATGCTGCATCATCTTACTTGGGAGATCTAAAAGATAGGGTGAATAGGGACATTCTTCACATTAATACTTGGTCAGCTGAAGCTAAGAAATGTACATGCAGAAATGCAAAAAAAAATTGAAACACTGACTTGTGAATTTAAATCATTACAGGAAGGGATGTGGGACTGTAGATTTTCTCCACTGACTTGGATACATAGATGCATAAATCACACTGCTCTTTCAGAACCACCCCATAAAAAAATAAGACTTAGATTCACATGTCTATCAACGTGCCTTATTCAGAGTCAGTAAGTTATTTAGTAATAGCATATTCTGAGGTGTGTGAACTCTACAATAGGCAATATACAGAAAAAGGGTAATATCCTTTTAAGCAGTCCATGAGCTCTTTAACAACCTTCACTCTTGTTCTGTGTCCAGAAGGCTCATGAGAGCAGCTGTATACAAAAGGAGCTAGCCTTCACCTGCTCTGTATGATTAATAAATGCATTTAGTGGTTATTACTATAATTATCCATATAGGTAAAAAACTGTTCTGTTTGTGCAAGTCCTTATCAGGATTATATATAAAAAGACAGTTATATCATGCTAATATAGCAGAATATAGCTAGTATGATTATTAATATATGCTAAACTTATTCAATTTAATTATATTATAAAATTACATTATTTATAGAATTGTATTATAAGCCTATATTGTATTGCAACTATGCTTATAAATAGACTCTCACCCAGTTCCAGACATCAGTGCTTGCTTTTGAACTGCTCATGTTTGCTTGGAAAGGATGTTCCTGAGGCTGCTTTAAACTACAATCTCAAGTTTATGCCTCTTGCTCTTTGGACTCCTCACAGACCCCTCAGTCTCGAGCAGACCACAGGGTTCCATAATCTGAGATTTACCATTTATAGTTAAAAGGCACCTCGAGATAAACTGGACTTTCTGCTTAATTATAGTGCAGTATGGATGAATAATTCTGCACACCATGCAAGTACAGACATGTATAGTGGAATATGTTGACATCTTTTAACTACAAAAAAAATAATATAATGGAGGATGGTCAAGCCTCTAGTGCTTTTTTAGATGGATGGAAACAAAGATGACACACAGGAGAAACACATCCTGCAGGACACTGTGTAGATATTCTGTAGCTTGCACTAGATATGCATTGATATAATATGAGTAAATGTGGTAATTGTGGTCAGACTGCATTCAGGTGAGTAGATAGAGAAGAAAAGCAGAGTTTGGGTTTTAATGGTATTTGTGGCATCTTGGAACCTCATTCTGTGAACTGTGTTTTTGAACTCGAACTTCCAAAGCTTTACTAGTGCACTTCTCATCTCAAAGCAAGGGATGACCCATAGCAAATAACATTCAGAAGACATTTATACACCCACTTGCAACATGCACAGATAAAACTGATATAAATATAACACCATTTTTAAGATTCTAATACACACATATCTCAAAACTAGTGAGTTTTCTACTGAGTGCTGTAGAAAAGAGACATATGGGTAAGAGCATAATTTCTTTCAAATGACATAAATTTTTATATTGGAATGAAAACATGGCATGCTGTCTGCGCTAGGTACTAAATTTATTCTATTTATATATACACAAATATTTCATAACTTTGCTAATTTAAAAGGTTTCTACCTTTTCAAGTTTCCCACTTATTAAAGCAAATCAATTACTTATGAAAGGTTATACACTGCCAAGACTGTTTACACAGGACCTAGGACTGTGTTCTTTATTTTATTAAGCAACAACCATTTTTATGTGGGCCAGAGTGGCCTGAAAATAGCACTGACTGGGGCTAGATCTGAGTTAGAGAACCTCTCCACAAGCTGGGATGTCTCTGTATCCTGGCAGTAACTTGGAGTCTGAAGTAGAGGTGGAGGCCACACATACTTTGTCCTCTCTTTTCCTATGGAGGTAGTTGGTGCAGTATAGATTCTAGCCCTGAGCTGGTACAAATGTTTGACCAGCAGAGTAAAACATGCTGCCCCAACAGCTATTGCACACCTCTTCCAAAGAAGAATTGGCTAGCCTCATGGAAATATCTCACAACCTCCACAAATCCAACACTCCACAAATACAGCAGCACTATACTGCAGGTTTTGGACTGGAAGCATCAGAATACACAAGAAATTTTAAGCATGTGGACTAATTAGACCTATGCATAGTTCTCTTCTGGGTGAAATATCAGAAAGATACAGTGTATCAAAAATTCCCAAACCTTCTCACTAACACGCTGAAACTTTGGTATAGAGACCCTAACATAAGAGTTATTCAAACTCTAGCTATATTCAACTTTCATCTGCTTTGTTTACAGTTTTCACAAAACTCTTAGTCTTATAAGCATTTATTTTTCATTAGCAATTTGACTGACACCATATCAGTCACCACCAGCTATCATAACATTACGGTCTCCATTCCTACTGACTGGCAGGAGCCATCCTTTAACTGGCTTTAATATGAATGTCTCAGGTTATTCTGTGCAAGAGCAAATACACAGAGCATATCTTCATTAGAACCCAAACTGTTCACCAAAGATGCATTTGGAATCACAATAAAAATCTGCAGCTGCTTCAGAAACAGAAGATGCATTGCCATGGTAGGAATCACATTACAGACAATGCTAAAAGAAAGAGAAAGATAAGCCAGTAGGGTCAAATTAAAAGTTCAGTCCAAACACTGCTTAGCAGTGTGAATACAATTGTCTGTCAGAAAAGGAGTATAATTTCCAACACTGTCAGTCATTTACCACAGAAAACTACAAAGTTGCATTTTGAACTGGTCAGAGCCCAGGAGACTTCACATGAAATGAAAAGCGGAATGAAGAAATGCCAAGGAGGCAGCGAACTGTTTAAAGATCTTTCTGTTCAAGGAAAGAAAAAAACAAAAGGCAGATTGAGAGATATTTTAAGCTAAAAATAAGAAAAAATCAGAAAATAAATATAATTTTAAATAATTTCTTATGTGCAAACATTCCAAGTGGCCGTGAGCACATAGTAATCTCATAAGTGCTGTCAAATAGTGCTCACCAGTCAAAGTACTTTCCCAAGTTTTATAGCAATTCCTTAAATTTTATAGAGGCAGTTAAAAGGGATGTGAAGCAAAGGCAGCATTCTTCTAGCCTTTTATGATAGATCTCACAAATTGCTTTATTCTAAGGAAACAGCTATACCTATTTCCTACTGTATACAATAATGGTGCTTAAGAAATAGTTACTTGGGTAAAATCAATTGTAAACCAGTATTCTTTTTATTTTATATCTGAATTGAACTCCAAAGATATTGCCGGCATTAAATCCTCGCCATTTCTTGGCCATGTAGAAAATTAGTAATGGGTAGGAGAATCATGCTGCTTTACTTCTAGGATTACTACAAAAGGCTTAGTAAGACTGGGAAACAAAAATAATTTATAAGGGGAAAAAAAAGCTATTTAATCCAGAAATATAATCAGAGATATAGCTTGGGGTTTAGAGGAATGATTTAAGATTTAGTCTTTCTTTAAATTTAGCTAGTCATTAGAAAGAAAAATGCTTCTGGAATATCTTTACAGAACATAAAATCAAAGCACAGGTGAACAGCAAATCCAAACAAAAGGAGGAAGTGTTTGCTATTCAGATCTGCAGCTCTGTGAGGAAGAAGTGCTCACTACTCCAGGATGTGTGTGTCAGATGAATGTTAATCTGCCTCGTTAAGATACCTGGCCAGGTTTTCTTACATGTGACCCAAATAATACGACTCTAATTCGCAGATGCAGCACCATGCACAGGCATTCACTCAAGGATTTCTAGAAGGTCAAACAAAAAGATGCCAACTTCTGCAGAACCTCAGCAAGAAGGGGATGCCTAACTCATCCAGGTGCCTTGGCAGACCTAGACCAGGACAGAGGCAACCCTGAATGCTGATGTTTCAGTTGTGCATGGCAAGAAAATATTTGAAAGGGCATGTTTGAAAAAAAAAGTTAGCCTTTTAAAGTTTTGCCTTTATTTCTTCTACAATCATTCAACAGCTATCTAATTTGCTATAAAAATGCATCTGTCCTCATGAATGCACTTTTTTTTTAGAAAATGGAGTTTTTTATCTAGATAGAATTTTTCATCTCAGAAACAGAGTAAATTTCTCATTTCTAGCAGTGATATTGATTCCAGGACACAGGAATAGAAAGAACAGCTGCACCATGCTGGATCTCTGCCACATCATCAACTGCCACTGGCCAGTACCACTCTGCCTAGAGCTGAGTGTAAGAAAATAAGCATTTACCTGCAATACTGCCCCAGCTTCCTGCAGTTTATTGAGGCAGATGTAAGAATTTTCTTTAGGCAGCCTTGCTTAAATTTTCTTTCATGAATCTGTCAACTGCTCCATAAAACCTTAACATTTTTCAGCATCTTGTGTTGATAGCTTTCTTGGCTGAAGTGCCCATTATATTCAGAAATGCTTCTTTTTGCTGTGAAACTAACACCTTCTAATTTCATTTCAGGTCTCTGTGTTTTGCACTGGAAAGGATAATGAACTCTACTCACCTTCTTCATGTCAAGCTTCAGGGACTTTTAGCTTGTTGTCCCTTAGCCAGCTTTTCTCCAGACTAAACAGTGTTAGCATACTTAACTTCATATTATGGAAATTTTTCAATACCCATGATTATCTTTGTTATTCATCTCACTAACTTTTTAAGCTATTTTACATTTTATTTGAGACAGGGGAACCAGAATTGTTTAAAGCATTCAAGATCCAAGCCTAATGCGGATTTATACAGTGGTATAATAACATTTCCTTAAAATTGTGAGGACAGCTTGCTTTCATCATATAAAAATATAGAGATAAAGCATCAGAACTTAGAATTCAGTATCTGTAAGTAGATTTAGACAATATTCTTAAATATCCTTGCTGTCCTTAGGGCAATCTTATTTTCATATATATCCAAGAGAACCTACAAATCACTCCAATCCAATAACTAACAGAGACTGACCTGCATTACTTCCTGTTTTTTTTCATGAGGCAAGAATCACGGTCCTTCTGCTAAAATCCATGTTGTAGTTCTACTAATTTTTTCAGATTATTAAGTGATTAGATAAAACAATGATCAGCACATTAGAAGAACCATAAAATCAGGCAGAAGACAGTAATAAATCAACTTGTTCTTCACCCAGGGGTCCAACATGGGACTGGCATGGAACAACTGCTTCTCCTGTCAAGAAAAGTCAGTCAAGCTGATCAAAGACTACAAGATCCATGAGTAAATTTCTCTTGCAAAGCCCTGCACCCAACAGGTGGCCAAAAAAAACGTGGTTCAGTTTTCATTTTAGTTCTTTCAGGTATTTGCATACCAGAAACAAATGTTATAGGACTGCTCTACCCTGGACTCTACAGCACTCCTGGCAAACAGCAGAGCAGGTAATGCTCCACGCTGAGGTGCTCTGGCTGTGACATTCCTCATGACAACCTGATGGAAGTTATCATATCTGCTCTATCAAGCCTGGCAGCAGCAGACTACATCTTCCACTTTGAATGTTGTAAAAGTGTTATTAGGTTGAATGGAGTATTTCATTTCATAAGCAAATGATGTGTGAGGTAATACACTAAATCATAATGCAGATTCTCTTCTCTGCATCCCTCCCTCACAGCAAACTGCTGAGTTGTGTGTTGACAGGTCTCTTCAGACTGAAACTTTATCATCATCCTTCAGTTATCAAGCCCACAGCAAGTCACAGAAGGAATAATCAAAGGCCTTAAGGCTTTGTGCTGGAGGGAGAAGACAAAAGAGCTGCACTAAAATACACATACAGATGGTGTTCACACATTTATAACACATCCAAAACTGAGGTTGTCAACTGGTCTGCAAGATGTAACACCAGACTGTGATGTTCCAGGTTGCAAGGTCAGCCAGCAAATACCCTGGGAACTCAGAGTAGTCCTCAACACTGGAGAAAATCAAAGGGAAAATTAACCAGCATTTCTCAGCTTTTGTGAGCTGTTCAAAATTGTTTTATGGAGGGACATACATCTTTCCTTCTTGTAAAGAATATCTATGGTACCAATTTCCTACCAACACTATACAAACTGAGACAAGAAGCAAAAACCTGGAACTATTACTTGGCTGAGCAGACTAAATTCAATAAAACTGAACTGAATCCCAGGAGTACTTTAGTTATTGTGTATATACCACCTTTAACCACTTCTCAGTCCTTTTTCCAATAATTTAATATAAGTTTAAAGATTTGTGGGTCTTAAAAGAAATAAAAAAAAAAAAGTTAAAATTAAACCTAGCACTATGAGAATGTTTTCTAGAGAAAGAATAGTCAGGACATCTATCAGGATGTTCTTACTCAGATGTCTAACAAATAAGGATTTATTTTTGGATGAAGCCCTGCACTGGAACTGAGAATGTTTACATTTAATCAGCAGCACTGCCATCAGCTTCTTGCATGACCTAGGGCCAGTCAGTAAATTACTCTTTTATTCAATTCTTGTCAGTGAAGACAATAATAGTTAATTTTTTCTACTTGTGTTTATTTAGCAAGCCATTTGAGGCAGAGACCCTTTCCACCCTCATGTATATAAAGCACCTATCACAGAAAAACTCTGATTGCTTGTGCTGCTGTGATAGGAGTAATTGTACGTATTATTTCCTCCAGGTATTCCCCTGTTCTTTGAAAGCAAGCTCCTGGATCTACAGGATCACTATGTAGTCATCAGTAGAGACAGGGTAAAACTGTGTACAAAGGAAGAAGCCCTGAGGTAATATGAGTATTAAGAAACATTCACGGTGTATATGACTGAAACACATCTTGGCAAGATATTACAGTTCATTTAAGCACCACATTAGCCTTGATTAACAGTCAACTTTTGCTATCAAATACCACCTATTTAATTAAGTTATCTTGTAAATTACCCATAATAAGTAATGTTGTGGCTTAGATACAAGATGTAGAAGCTGTAGAGAAAGACTCTCTGAGACTGGTGATTGCAGTACAAAGGCTTGATATGTGAAGATACCACAGTTATTCATGGTGCTTTTTATATTATTTGTATGCATTAAAAACAGAAAGCAGGTCCTAAAATTTACCCACTGTTCAAATTATAGTTCTTGCCCTCTAGTATTTCCTTTTTCCAAAGCCAAGAAATGCCTTCAGGTGTACTTTTTTAGATCCTAAACAAAATTTAAGAAAATGTTATTCTGAAGGGCAGCTACTACAAAATATACTCTTGACAGTCAACACAAAAGAGCAGTGAAAATTGTTCAAGAAACTGACCTATCACTGTCTTCTCTATCTAGAAAATGAGATAAATGTGACCAAGTGTCTTAGACAAAAGACTGGGAAGTAAAGGAAAAAGAATTCTTAAAATACATCAGCATGATTCTGACTCAACTGCCTTTTACTTTTATTCCCCCTCTGTGTAAGGCCAATCCCCTTCAAAAGTCAGGTGGTCAAGTAGCTTAAAATCCTGTCATCTATATTTAGAGTACTCCAAAAATTTCCTGTATAGACTTTCTGTTGTCATCAGCACAAACATGTGCTCTGGAATGTAGCTGCAATGTCAGTCAAAATTAAAAGAGAAAAAAGAAAGATGAATTTAAAAAAAAAAAAATTTTTAAACCATGTAAAATATGGTTCAAGTTAATATTATCAAAAGTTTGCAAGACTTTTATGAGCATTTTTACTTTGATTAATAAAGAAATAGCATTTTGGTTAACACAAAAGACTGAAATTAAAATACACCTGACAGGATGTCAGGGATTTCGTGTTTGACAAGTATAGGATGTATTACCAACAATTGATCTTTTGTATTTATATTTTAATGATCTGTAGTTTTGCTGATTCATTTCAGAACCGTAGAAAACTGCACTTGCAGAAAATATTTTTTTTTTGGAATTATCACTAGCTGATACCAAAACCTGTGCCCCAAGAGCTTTGTTCCATTGCTTCAGTGGATTTTCAACCTCTGTTTGTGATTGAATCTTTTGTCAGAATTTATGTAACCTACAAATTGGATCTAAAAAGTGTGATATTGCACCATATTTTCTGAAATTATTCCTAAAATAACCCTTCACTAGGATATTCGATATGATGAGCGTTTATGATACTATTTTAGATTGTAAGTTGTGAAATTAACTTCAGCATTCAAGCATTGATTCTATATCTTATAAAGGGCAATGTTTGGAATATGAACAAAATTGTGGTCTGTCACTACAAAATGACATTGTGTTATCAAGTAATATCTGGCAAGATGAAGCAGTTGGATGGGGATCTAAACACTTTTGATATTCATCCAAAGTGAAGAAAATCATATCTGTTCTGACTGGTTGAAAATTGTTTTGAGCAATTTTTCAGACTATCAATGTCAAAGTTAGTGTTGTGAAGTACAGATTGAGACAGTAATTTTGGTCTCAAAGACAAACTTTAATTCCAGCAATAAGAAAATATAATATTAACACACATTGTTGTAATTTAGACAGCTGTCAAATCAGTTGTGCCATGAAATGAGCTTTGAGAGTCATTAACATGCGAAGATACTTTGTTAATTACATCAATGGTAGATGATGCACTGAGTATGCCTACCAATGAAAGCATCCTTAATGGAAAGCTGTAACATGTAAGCTAATGCTGTTTGTTTCATCTGAATGGCCCTCTCACTGGAAATAGCTGACATATAAAATCACAATTTACCATCAGAAAAGTTGCTTCAGCTGTTCCTTATCCAGCTCATCACAGGCCCTTTTCAGGACATAAAACTTTGGTATTTTATAAATTTGTGTTTATTCAAGAAAGTAGAGCAATAATCTATGGGCAAACCAGATTTTGGTTCAAGTGATAACCCGATATCCAACAGAACAAAAGAATTTCCTGACCCCAAAGGATTAATGATAGCAACCCTAAAAGACACCAATTTTTACACTTTTCCCTAGATCTGTCATAGCTATATACAAACTGAAATAGGTTTAAATCAGAAGATTTAGTGTTACATGCTTGGTAGAAAAAATGAACCGTAGCTCATGTGATGATCACAGTCATAGAATATTTCACATCTTCTACACAGCTATGCTTTCGAGAAACTCCTTTGGCATTTACCAAGCTTTTCATTGGTGCTGTGGAATTAAATTCTCTGCTTTGCTCTCCAGTTGTGCTCGCCACCTCTTGTGAGCTCCTCAGACAGTCCCATTCTACAACTAGTTTAAATTTTATAATTTTCAGCCAGTTTAAAGTTGCTTTGCCTGCCTGTATCATGGTTTTCACTATACCATCTTTTAAAATTCCTTTCCATTTAATGCACTTCTGTGTATTCAGAAAAATTCTGAACTTCAAGATATTTTTTCATGTTTGTTCTTCTCTGTGAACCCACAATCTCTGGGCCATTTGTCCTAATGGTTCTCTACACTTCCTCATGCCCAGAATGTTAAATCCCTTCTATCATGCCAAAGGGTACCATTTGTTCTTCCTAATCCCATTGCAAATATCCCTTCTACTGCCACCAACTACTCATCTCATCTGCTGTTTTCTCTCTGCACCACTTAAAATAGCAGTCACATACAGAAGACAAGAAAATTAAATGCCTCAAAATTAACAGGATGTGTCCATTCACCTGCATGAATTATTATTTTTATATTTCACCCCACAACACGGTTTATTTATAACCCCTTTCTGTTCTGCCATACAAAAAGGCAAAATTCAAGCAGAATTCCTCTGTCACCACTAGTAGCTCACTTTCCACATACTAATTCACACTGCAAACCCATTGAAGCAAGGATTGCTCTATTTAAACATCTTTTACAGGTGTTTGGGGCTTAATTCCTCTCTGCCACGCCCTGATTCTCTACCCTAAAATCACACAGCCCTTCTCTTTTACCTGTGAGAAAACACAGCACTGTATCTACCATTGTCTCCCTCCTCCTTCTCAGAAGCAATGAAAACATAATGTTTGTTTATTCCATGAGCAAAGGTGAAAGTGGATGTCTGCCTAGAATCAGGGTCAGGAGAAAAGACTTTGAAACTGAAAGATCAAAAGGGTAGGCATCTCATTTAAAAGTGAGGGCTCATTTTAAAGCAATATAGGTCTCAGTTATAACCCTGTAAGTGTTTTTAATTGACAGGGACCTAAGGAGCTGGGGAAGAAATCCCTCCCTTCAGAGAAATCGAAGTATCTAAGGGTGCTTGCTTATTTGTGTTATCCACCCAGTAGGATGGAGGCCAAGCACCACAACATAAAAGAGCTGCAGTATTAGAATTACATAAAACAAACTATTATAATGCTCCACTAAGTTATTTATGATCCAAAGATTAAAAATTATGTACTGAGTCACACACACACACTACTGCACAAAGCTGGTCAGATTTGTGAGGTTAGATTGGTCTACTGGAATCAGCTATATAATTCAAGACTCTCTGGGATGAAATTCTGGCCAACTTAAATATGCAAATTTACATCAGAGGTTGGAGATTGGGTTCAATTTGTATCAGTATCTGCAAATGAGATGAAGCGAAATAGATTAAAAATCATCTCGTGCTGAATGAGGTGTTCTCATTCTTGTGTTTTTCTCTTCACATTTGCACAGGAAACACCTCACAAATTAACAGCTATAGATATAATGATAAAAACACACACAGGAAAAACAAATAGAACGGGGCCAGTATACAGAGAAATGTACTGCACTCAATGTCTCCTATTTTAGAGTTATATTTTTAAGTTTCACACCTTATATCCACCAGTGCATTCTTTATCTCATAAATGGAGTGAGAACTAGTTCTATGTCTGAATAAATTTCTTAGAAATTATTTTGAAGCATAAATTACAACATACTTTTTCTGCAGACTCATTCATTATGTCTTTTAATTTTGATTAAAATGAAACAATACCAAATAAACTTCATTCAACCTGGAAGAAAACTGAATTCTGTCAAGCCTGATGAGCATATGAGATCTATAACCTTTACCTGTTCTAATCTCAATTTCTGATCTATAAAATATTGTACTCATGAATTCCTATTGATTGCTAACAATGTTTTTTTTCAAAGGAGCTTATTTTCAGCATGCCTTTAATGGCAGTGTTCATACACACTGCAAGGACATTGAGCACTCTGAAATCCCCAATTGCTTTTTTCTTTCTAGGCCAGTTCTGTAGTGATGTTCTCCAAAAAAGCTGAAGAGGGGTTTAAAAGAGAGAACATTTTTCTCTGTTGTTCAGGCTTTGATTTTTGTCTGCTCAGTAGAATCACTAATACTCCTTGTTTCACGTATGTTTTGAGGAGCTGAACATCAGAGTTCAGATTTCCAAGCACAAAAGATTAACACGGACCACTCCTATTGAACTCTTTCTGTAGGCACAAGGCACAGAAGCACAGCAGGACATTTTGTTCTCAACAGTTCTCAGAGCCTGTTTATAGACATATATCTACAGATGGTTTTCAAAATATCTAGTGCTTTTAGATGTTTTACTAACCTCCCATTTCATGGGGGACCATCATTTTCCTTTTTCCCCAGAATGAAGAGCCCCAGCATATTTTATATATGTATAAGAACTTACTGCAAGAGGTAGAAGGGTCTTGCATGAGAATTTAACTGAATTAGTCTTCAGTCTTGCACCTCAGTGCAATTAGTCTTCAGTCTCTAATTGTCCTGTGTGCTGTGCATGACTACCCAAAGGGATGCCAAGAGACAACAGATGAACCGTCACCAGATCCAGGGGATCTAGTAATGCATGTTTCATCGGTTCTGCTTGTAGAGTGTGCAGAAGTGACTTCACTTCTGAAACTGGAGAAGATTTATAGAGTATTGCCTCAAAATAAAACAGGGAATTAATTTGTTTCCTCTCCTGCCCACTGTGTGGCCTGATATTCAACATTGGACGAAACCCAAAACTTTGAAATAGGCAGCTTCCTTTAGCAAAAGCAAATGCTCAGATCACTAGGTGCAGAGTAGACTGTAGACTAGCAATCCAAGATCAAAAGGAAGAAACCAATAAAATAATTTATTACTCTGTACTACTTTCCAATTTAAGTCTTCAATCCAATACAGCTAACTTATCAAAGCATACAGAGTTGTGACAGATGGGGCAAAATGCCATCAGCTACAGACTTTGTTGACAGACTCAT
The DNA here is from genome assembly GCA_013397555.1 of Urocynchramus pylzowi. Taxonomy (NCBI): domain Eukaryota; kingdom Metazoa; phylum Chordata; class Aves; order Passeriformes; family Fringillidae; genus Urocynchramus; species Urocynchramus pylzowi. The sequence continues at coordinate 43,465 of VZRH01006476.1, forward strand.
AGCTAGGAATCCTTAGAAAAATAACATCTGAGAAGCAGGAGAAAAATCAAGCAGTGGCAATTGGATTTCTTTTTCATAGGAGAGATGCTGAAGAGAAGTGTCATGGGAGAAACAGGAGATTACAAGCCATGTACTCTGCATAACAAAGTCCCTTTTTTTCCCTGGAGTAAAGACGCCAGTCAAAGCTCATTCGCCAATGACATATGGTAAGTCGACTGTATGACTTTATTTCTTCTGCCAATAGAGGAAATATAGGCAAGAAATAGAAAGTTACAGATAAATATACCACAGGATAGCTCCTCTGAGCAAAATCACCAGAAGGAAATGTAAATGTATAAACAAAATACAATGTGAGAGGAATCACTCTCAGTTTGTAAAACTTTCCTTCCGTCTCCCACACCGGCAGAGTTCTGGGGCTGGAAGAAATTTGTGGACTCAGTGGAAAAGAAGAACTCTAGTGTCATTGTCAGCTCCTCCCTGACCTCTCCAGTACTTTTCTTTATTGTGAGGGCAACCCTCTGCAATCCTGTTATCTTCTTGAGTACAGCCAACCTCCTGCCAAGAAAGCTCCAGGGACAAGGACAGGACCTCTGCCTGAATGCAATAAAGAACAACAGGAAAAGTTTTATCCTGTAGACTGAGAATTCATCCAGGGGAAAAAAATCCATTGCTCTCCCTGATAATGAGGAGTTATCTCTCTCCCAGTGCCCCAGACTGAACTAACTTGTTTCCTCAAAAAAAATTCTCAGTAGAGTTCATTTCAGGAGCTACTTTGTGTAAGTAATGCTGACAAGTCCATATACATTTGGCTCCCTTTATCTATTTGTGTCATATTAAGGGCATGCAACACAAATTCTTTGTGCCATGCTACAAATTGAGAATTGCAATGGGCTGTAAGGCTTATTATGCAATTCTTACATTGCTTCATGGTATCTGAAGCAGGGGGAAAATATCAGGATATTTCCTGGATATATTCAGGAGAGACCAAGACCAAGTGCCCAGCAGGATGAGCCAACCCTGAGAGGAGCATACTCAAGGTACTCTGTACAATATTCTAGACCTTCTAAAATGCTGAAGAAACACAGAACAGTGCTTCCCACAGTTTGGGGAGAGACTTGGCATGTATACATGATTCCCTGAAAGGCTAGGGCAGACTATGCTGTCTTGTCCACTGCCCATTCCTGCCAAAGCCTCTCACAGTGCTCACATAAACCGCAGCCTACCAGTACTCCAGGCAGCACCTGGTTGTAAAACATAAACAGGATTTAGGAAGCAGAAAAACCACCTGGATGTTCCCCATTGTTGTTATACATCTTTGCAAGGTCAGGCAAGCACAGTACAACCTACAAACATTAACTTTGTGCCAGCTGTTCTCTTACTCCAGGAAAATAATGTTGCTTTAATCTCATTTGCAAGAGTCTGATAAAAGAGAACCATTTATCATCCACTTTAAATGAATAAATCTCATTTAAAAATCATTGTGATGCAGGTTATATGTGATCTATATTGCTAACTTATCACTGCAAAAGCTGACAGGCCTAAAATAAGATCTTCCAGATGCATATGGATATGGGGAAATAAGATTGAACGCCACACTGTCCGTTTGCTTCACTCTGCTCTATGGTGGACTGAAGTCAGAAACAACTCTGCAAAGCAGAGAGCAGGATCCTTGCATATTTCAGTCCTTCGAAAGATGTTTCAGGGCCCTCCTGAAACAAAAGGAAAAGACACTGCAGAAAACAAAAGATCCCTGAAGAAGTCAGTAATGTGTTTGAGTGTGTGTATTGGTGGCAATGGTGAGTTGTCTGTCTGAGAAGCTAAAAATGTTACATGTTTCATTTGTGTACACAGCTCCCACGCTCTTTAGGAACTACAGGATGAAAATTGTTGGTCAGTTTTTAGAGGGTCACAGGAGTTTTAAGATTGCCTACATATTGACATGCAATGATGTCAGTCAAAGCTCATTTATCATGTGGTAAGCCAACCTGGTGACTTCATATTTCTTAAATAGAGGCAACATGGGTAAGAAACAGAAAGCTACAGACACATATACCATAGGATATTCAGCCCTGAAAACATTGCTGTAAAGTGGCATGGGAAACAAACTATGTATCAGGACCTCAAGACTAATAAATCCATGGACTGCTAATGTAAGGGTTCAGAAGACATAAAAGTATGAATTTCCTATTAACCAGACATTTTATTCAGAGATCACGTCTTGTTTTCAGACTTGGTAGAAACAATACAATAAAATATGACCTGTAACACCCCCAGGGACCTTTCCTGAGAATATGATGGTAAGGATTAAAATAACTTCAGTTCCTAGTGACTTGTGTTCTCTGTGCCCTGACCCTCCCTCACTTTATCTTGGGTGCACACACAAGCACAGAGTGTTTGAATCTGGCATGGATGTGTAAATACATTACAGCAAGTGTGTGTACAGGCATCCTCTGCATAAAGGAAATGAGGCAAACAAGGATGCCAGGATATCAAAATGTCCATAAAAGTGTTTGTAAAGGTTGCTAATAATCCTATGTACAGAAACATCTAAGAAATATTACAACAACAACAACAAAACAAAAAAAAACAAAAAAAAAAAGAAGTGGGAGAAAAAAAAACCCAAACAACCCCAAACCACTGAGGATCTATCTGAAAAATCCAAGGATTATAGTCTATGCAGTGTTTTGAACCAAGTGCAAAGACAAGCACTGCCTCATGAAAGGCCTCTGTGTCTTTATGTATTTCTCCCTACTGAGGAAACTAATGGAGGATGCTTAATGCTGTACTTATCTGTCTGTAAGATGGGAATTCTGTGCAGTGAAAAGTTACCAGAGAAACCAAAGGAGGTTTGTAATGTACGAAGAGAGAGCTCTGGGAAGGAGATAAAAGAGGAACATTCTTTTCTAGCAGGAATGCTGGTCTAGCTCCAGGAAGGACTGAGGTTAAAGAGGAGCTAAACTGGGAGGATTCAACAGCTTGGGAGACCAGTCACAAGCTACAAAAAGCAATTCTGGACCACCCCAGAGGGACAGATCCAAGACTCCAAAATACGTTTCAGAGTAGTAAGAAAATTGAGTTATATAAACATACCCAGGATTTATTGTTTTCTGTCTCTTTTTTAACCCCCAAACAATCAAGGGTACTGTCATTCCCAAAAGGCACATGCATAACACTTACCTCAGTTTCCCAGAGGAGTTATGGTCCAACTACATCTGTAATTGAAATTGTGAGAATGAGTGCTAAATTTACACAAATGTTTGGAGATATTATGGCAAATTTTAGACCTAAGCTAGGAAGTCATCAGAGGCACAAGGGAAGAGACATCACTACAGTCCATTTGTATATACAAAAACTTCCAGCAGGTGAGCTCAATAAAATAGGGTCCAGCAGTCTCCCGGGTGTCAGTACTGCAAAGACTTGATTAGATCCCTGACAAATCATTAGATACGTCTTTGAAAAATAAAGATGCTCTGGATTATTCAACTACACAGTCAACCAAGACTCAGAAATAACCTTAATTAACTTTCAAGGACATTGAACCACTTAACAATGCCTCCCATTCAACTTTTGACATGAATATTTTCTATAAGTGTTATGAGAATATTAGGAACAAAATAAAATTATGCAAATGTGTCTCTGTGTCTTTCTATCAGTACCTGTGTTACTAATTTCCATTATATGGTGGAAACAGTACAGTTTCATTTTTTTGGTAAGTATTACTTCTCATGCAGTCCCTGCAAGTCATTTTGCTCTTCACCCAATATCTTCACCCCCCCCCCCCATACAATAGTGTATTGTAAAAGTCTAGAGTACCAAAGCATCCAGCCACTCTAATTTTACACACAAATACAGCATGCAGTACAGATATAATCTCAGCTCCATTTTCTCAGGTGTTTCATCTTGCTCTGTGCTGGTGACAATGAAGTTTCTAACTGAGTTCACACCAAATAAAATGTTTGTCAGTAAAAGTGGGGCTTCTCTGAGTAGATGCAGCACAATGGGCACAAATTCTCAGCACAGTAGCCACTCAGGTTTAATTGCCTCTACAGACACTCTGCACAAAGCAGGAGGCAACCTTCTCCACCTCACATAAACCAGCTCGTATGAGCTGTGCTGTTAGTGCACACTGCAGTGGTCTCACAGAGACAGCATGGCATGCCTATAGCACTTTACACTCATAACCCTCACACCAACTTCTCATTCAGGTAATCTCCAAGAGACACCTGGTACAGACTAGGAATAAGAGAAATAACATGACAGCAGATTATCCACAATCTCAACAAGGACAGGTCCATAGAGAATTTGAGAGATCTACTATATAACTTCTCTAATCTACTTAGGGCAAGCTAAACAGCTGTTAGCAAATCTCTAGACAAAAGCTGACTAAAAAATATTTTAAAATGTAGGATAGGGATTTGTTTATAGCCCACATACATAATTTTAAAAAATCTATAGAACAAGGAAGACAAAAAAGAACAGTGTGTCTTCCTTTGTCTTCTTTTCCTTTAACATAGGACGAATGCTATTAACTTTCTTATTATCTTCACTGTCTGAATCAAAGTTCAAAAACAGCATTTCTGAGATAAGGTCAAGGTCCTTATCCTAATGCTCCACCTTATTGTTATGGAAGAAGCACAAAGGGTCAGGACTCATGTCTTGTTGAGATTTTGCTTTCTCATTGCAAGGTCCCTATTACCACGGCTTCTGATAACTTAATGCTTCATAAAGAAACTACTGGAAAGACTGCACACTGAAATCAATAATATTTTTCTCACCACTGATAGAGATGTTGAAGTACATTTCATAGAACTAATTGATTGGAGGGAATGTGGAGCAGTAAAGATTAGAGAGAAAGCAAAAATTTTATAAAGTGCCACAATCTTGGCATGTACAAGAAAGATCATTAACTATTCTACACTGTTCAGACTAATCAAAAACTGAGGTCAGAAATGCAACAAAAGGTAGAGCAAAAAGTGCTAAACCATCCCAGCTCTCTGCACGAATCTTGAAGACACAATAACAAATACTTCTGCTGTTATTTTGTTTTTACTTTTAATTAGTGCCTATTTACTGTTATCAACCAAAAGGAATTGAAACTTTTACTAGATACAAGTTTAAAATTTAAGAACCTGATAGACTTAGAAGAATAAGAGAATAGAAACCCCTCTTTCAGGAAATCTTTCTTAGGTGATCTTTTAATGATGCATTAAATTTCAGCATACTGCTGAAAGCTGGCAATTAGTCAATTTTAGATATGAACAGATAAAAATGGGGTTGTCATGATGCCAAGGAGCACTGATACTGAAAACGCAAATACCAGCATGATAAGCTTTATAGTTCTGTTATTCTTATTATTATTCCATTCAGTCTTTCTGGTCTATTGCACCTAGGCATGCAGGTCAGCTTTACATGATCATGTGTAAAATGAGAAAGAATTCTTATAAATCAAAACCATAATAATTTACAAGTGTTTGGCTGAAAGGCAGACATTTTTCTTCTTCTGAGCAAGATCACTTAAATGAACTCCAGATTTTTCTACGCTCTAAATATAAATTCCTCTGCACCCAAATCTTAGTTTTAATAAACTTATACTGTAGGACAAAACAAGCATCCATGGGAAAGAAAAAACACAATCTGAAGTGATGAACTAGAGCTCCTAAAGCAGAAATTTGCTGCAGTTTTCACAGACATGCTCATGCAGCCCTAAGCAAGGCTGTGAGTGAATACATGAGTTCTTTTTGTTTAGATACATCAGCGAGGCTAAGCAGCTCTTGGCAAATTTATACCCCAAGGTTTCTATATTGCTTCCAGTCACCCAGTAACTCATGATCCCACAGACACATCCTTATGATATCCTCAGTGATCTCATTAGAAAATTGCCTCATTCTGTGTGTTAAGTAATATTCAGGCTGCCATGCCTCAGGCCTGCACTACACCACTTGCCTTGTTCTGGAAGTCAGAAACTGAAATACGTACTAGTCTCTTATTGTAAACGGGCAAGGTTTCCTTTGATAAATAAGAACCTTTTTCTTTGGCTGGGACTACCTAATTCAGGTGCCAGGTGGTTCTCATCACCACACAGCAAGGAAAAATCTAAATATTTGGGGAGAAAAGGCAGCACTCACACTCAAGCAGGATATAGCAGTGATCCAAAAGGATTGCCAGCCACTGTACTAAACAATGTTCCAATTGGTACAGAGAGGCAAAATTTAAATAAAATCCAGATTCTGCTTAGCCTCAAGGCAACATTTTCAGAAAAGTTCTCATCTTAAAAGAAAATGTTGAAAGCACAACCAGTTCAACCTGTCACAAAAATCCTGTGGAAGAAAGAAGTTATATGTAAAAATAACCAATAGGGCTGGAACAATTTGGACTCTGAGCTTGCACTCTGTTCCCTGTTCTTAAGCCTTTAAATGAGTACATCCCTTGAAAAGAAATGGCACTCCCAAAAGGTAGGTGTCTTTCCATGTGACTATAAGATTGAAAAGAAATATTATAAAATGCAACTGATCTGAAATTTGATACTGGTGAAAGTAAACTGTCTTTTTTGAGGGGAGAGAGAACCTGTTTATTTTCTTCTAACTCACATGGTTTACAGAATGATCCGTGACTAAGGAACCTAATGTAATTAGGGAACTGAATAACCTAGTAGCAAATGCATCTTAAATGGAGTTGAATGCTGAATAATGGAAGGAACAGAATGAACTCCTTGCATGCTCTGATGGCTTGTGCCCATAATCATTTAGAAAAAGAATTAGACATCTTTCTGAATAGCACAAAGTCCAATGGCAGTATGAAAATCACAAATAACCTCTTAGCCTTCATTTAGAAACAGATAACAAGCAATCTGGAAAACATCAAAGTGCCATTATATGAAATCAACAGCACAATCACATTTGCTTTCTGGTCATCCAATATCTCCAAAACCAAAGCACAAGTAGTACAGAACAGGGAAGGGCAATAAAAACAATTAAATACACAGAAATTTCTCCATTTTGGAACAGATTGAAAACAAAGAAAAAGAAATACAATTTTTGTTTGCAAAGCAAAAGAACTCAAAACCTGGGAATATAAAATATCTATGAAAAAAAGTAATGTATAGAGAAATGCAGCAACTGGCACCTAGATAATAAGGAAACATTCTAAAACAGAAGAGATTTTTAAAACTGAGAAAGCACGTGAAATTCAGTTCCGCAAGTTACTATTGAAATAAAGATTTCACTAGGATCGAAAAGAAGCTACCTGGAAAAAATACATTTCAGTAACACCAATCTGTTTGCTTTCAGATATCAGTGTGCATTGAGATATGACTGCAAATCTTCCAATGAAAGAGTAGATTTTAATCTTTCTCTAAAAGATGCAGTATTGGATACTGCTGGTCTTAGGAAATATAGCTCTAAATGAATCTTGACGTTGGTCAAGATCCCAGTGTTACTTGTGAAACTTAATAGTGTAATGTGTCCACTAATAAATTAGAATAATTTGGAAATAATAATTTGGAAATTACCCATTTACTTCAGGGGGAAAGGGAAAAAAAAAAAGCTAAATGCAAACGATAACATCCCAGTGTGTTATTTGTCAAAAAAGGAAATTAACCAAAACAAACAAATAAAACTCCCACAAAGAAAATATGGGGCACGTGATTCATATCAATGAAGTCTTATTGTTTTGAGTTGCTTAGCACAAATAACTTTTGCCAATATGTTTAAGACCTACAAATGATTAAAATTTCTGAAAAATATGATTTATAAAAACTCCTCAAAATGCAGTGCATTAGCTAATTAGCTAAAAAGGTTAATAGTTTCTCATGTCTCCCCCGCCAAGGTTAGCAGTTGATCTCACCTGTAATTGAGTTACTACTTCATGTAGTGAAGAATACTCTCAAGGTATTCAACTTTTTATGAAAGATCAGAACAAGGTTTAATGATTCCAGTTTTTCTACCCCCTTTGGCTTAATGTAGGAAGCTTCACACAGTATAATTGAAATAAATGAGATATTAAACCCTAAAAGTCAAGGTACATATAATTAAAAAGTAATCACTGCTCTCTTCAGCTACCTGCTAGGACATCGTCTTATAAGTCTCAAAAGACACATCATTTTAAGTGACTCATTTCTGTCTGCCCTTTATTTACAAATTACCATCACTATTGAAGTTTGTCTACTTTGATTATTCCACAGGCACCACCTAACAGAGAGGTTTGAGCTTCCCAAGCTTATTTGACAGAGGTTCACAGATCAGACTCAAACCAAGGACTCAGAGATAAAATGCGGTAAAGCCATCTACTGGAAAATCAATATCTCAGATGTAATGAGTTGTAAGACAAGTAAATTAGAGTACAGATTACTCTATCAATTGGAACACATAACTTTTCTCTGTAATTAAGTATTTCATATGTGATGCACTGCATTTGGCACTGGTTGCTTCATTTAATTACTGTACATTTTATTTTAAATGAACAAGAAACTTCCTAAAATACCTTGGCTTCCAATTCCAAAGGTGCATGAGCCAAAAGAGGCTCTGGAGTAACGAGAAGCATTTCCTGCCCTAGCAGGAGCTGGCATTGGAAATAAAGTGTGCTGTATAATTAATGTGCCTGTCCTTTCTCACTTCAGCCCTGCTACTGATATGAAAACAGTTACTTTTAGAATAGCTCTAATCATCACTAACCCAAATCACAGAAACAGTGTGAATATGGAAGGCAACATGAAAAATTATAGCACAAATCCATAACTCAAGGAAATATTTCTATTTAAAAGTACAGCTAAGAGGAATACACAATTCCTTCATGTTGTTCTTAAAACACTCATTGATTAAGAGCTTGCAAATGCTATTCCAGTTTGCCGTTGACTAAGGCACCTAAAATCTGTTACACCTGTACTGGCATGAGACTATGCTGTGAGCTCAGGACATGCACAGGCAATTACATCAACTTTGGAAGAGGAAGATCTTGGGGTAGAATGGGATTCTAGACAAACAGAGACTACTCTGAACACTTGGGAAACCTATACCATAGCTAGAGCTTCCATACTGTTGAAGATTAAGAAAGAGTTTGGAATTTGTCCATGTTCCAACAGAAGCATTAAGGACCAGAAATAATCTGAGACAGAGTTCTTATGTTGTGCAAACCTCTGGTCTCAGAATGGAGACACCAGAGAGGATATGGTATCTGCTTCCCAAGAGTCTGAAGATTTGTGGATATGAGTAGTGCCTGAACTCTTAGATTTAAGAGTCTGAAAGTTTTCAACTATCTCTAATCAGATTTAAACACAGAAGACTGATAGATAGCATGCTGGTATTTGAACGGATTTGCAATTTGCATCTGTTTTTTAAGAACAGGCTAGAAGACTTCAGATGCGTGGGTGTGGAGGGTTATACACCAGAAGGACCAAATGGAAATACCCTATCACCATGTATGCACTGATACATACTTTTTACAAAAGACATTTCATATTATTCTGTGACTCTTAGGTACTGTATATAGAAAGGTTTTGCATAGTCTAAGAATAAAAAAGAACTGAATATCTGCAGTTCTAAAGAACATCTTTGTGGACAGAGATGAAAAGTTCACTTTTTTGTGTTGTTCATTTATTCTTTATCTCCCTCCTTCTGATTGCTGCATCTGATCCACTACCCAGAGAAATCAAAGTGAGATTTTTCTGATCAGTGTTCCACTGTTGGTGACAGATGTAATCAAAGACTGGGAGTTTATTGCATTACAAAGTGTTGGGATTTAGTAATGGATCAGATCAAACCAGTTGGGGGAAAGTGCCACAGATCAACATTTAAAGTGCATTGCCTTCTTCTTGAGTAAAACCTGGCCACTTGTCAAGGAAGAAAACTTTTCACATTTTGATACCCACTTTGTTCTTTCAAACAAAGTCACATAAAAAACCCACAGGTACATGAGAAAACAGTTTGTGGACTGTCTGTTAAGAGGGATTTATTATGATTTTATTTAACATTCACTGTAGAGAAAATTTTTTTTGTGAAGGAACCAAATATATTCTAGACCAAAGCCCTCCTGTACGACCAGTAAAAGAGAAGAGAATCTGTGTACTTTTGAGTTATACTTACCTTCATTCTAAGTTCATTCTACATTCCTTAAGTGATGTAAAGAGGTCATGGTGTTAATTAAGATAGGGTCATTTCCCATCTTCAAAAATCTTTACTCAAACATTTTCTAGACACCTAATTGGGAGCTGGTGTGTCTCCTTCAGGCCTAACTACACCATGCAATGAGGCAACACAAGAGTTTATAGGAAGAAAATCTAAAAGCACGACACAGAGCTGTGTGTGTAACTAGCTCAGGTCAAGAAGATGTGTCTGATGAGCTCATGCACCACACTGAAACAATGTGCCCATCTTGCTTCTGAGACTGAGTGGCTCAAACATACCGTGACACGTACTCTCAAACATTTTCACAAGTCACGTGTCTTTCTTATTCTTTCAAACCCCCTTACAATCAAAAATAATCCATTTCCAGCAACAGAGATATAAGTCAATAAAGCAAGGACAGCTTTAGAATGATTTTGAGAATCATGGTTTAACAGATCTAAAAAAGCAGCTGCATAATTTTGCATTATAATTCAGCTGACAGGAATCACGACTTCTTCACATGACAAGTCTTACCAAAATCAGAAAGATCATAAGGATTTTAAGCACTGATATCCCACACAAGAGCACACAGACCAACTGCTGAGACTTCACACTGTCACACTAAAAATCAATAGATGTGCTTTCATAGCCCCCTTTCTACTCTGGTGCGACCAGTTGCTGAATTTGAGCTACATACTGCAGTCTTGTAGTAGGATATTCAAACAGGAGCAAATACACAGAGAAAGAAAATAACTTACTTGCTTATGTTTTTAAATAGTGGTTATGATTTTCTGCAATCCTGACCTTTAGTCAGTAAGCTGCATTGCACACCAGTTTTCAACAATAAGCATTTTATAGTTTCATACACACTGTGCTAAAGAGCTGATAGTGTAATTTTCAACTTCATACTGAATACTTCTTTTTAAAGTGAGAAAATGAGTTTTTTATTACTGACCTGAAAAAACAAACAAATACAAAATAAAATTAAAACAGCACAGTATTTTTCTTTTAACCACAGCATAGATAAGTAAAGTCATATTTGCCACAGTCTGGCCCGATCCAATGCAGAAGTTCCCAGTACTTTGTCTGCATTGGGATTAGACCTACAAAAAGTGGAAAAATCCACACTCCTTAGAGTGAAACTGCAGGAGACAAAGGTTCTGCCACACTCACAAGAAAGCCAGGGAGCTGGGCACACAGAGTGATCTCTCCACCTGAGCAGCCACCAGCTCAAAGTCAAAATACATAACAAAGAAGAACTTCAAAACTTTCCCAGTTATTCAGCACTCAGCAGGACTTAAGGTACAACTCACCTCTTGAATAGCAGAAAATCGGATTACATAAGGAGGATCATAACACCTTCGAGTACTCTGATCCTAGAACAATAAGAATTCAGAAGATTCAACCTGCCCACCCCTTATGCTACTTCCATCCAGTCTGCTGCTAAAATTAGATGCCTTTGTCACTCTGCATGTAAGCTTCCACAGTCCAAACATTGAAAATAGGGAATATGCATAGTCTGGAATGTTTTAATTTTGCCCATCAAGCTTCATAAAAATCTATTCACTTTATTCCTAGCAGCCGTGTAGATATTCTCCTGAGTATTAATCATAGGATCTAATCTTAGTGTCAAATTCAACCAAGCCCTGAAACCCTGAAGAAGGCACAGGTAAAGTCATTTATAGTTTAATGCAAAGGAACTAGGGAAGAGTATTCAGGAAAAGTAATCCTAATTCACTTTTTAATAAGATTAGTTAAACTGCATTAAGTTGGCAAGTGGATGCTTTTACTCAGAATGAAAGTGGCCTTAACTTGGTTTAGTTTAATTGCCTTTGGAAGAAGTTCAGGAATTAATCTGTTTTAACTAATCCACCTATTAAATCCATTAATTACTTCCAATTCTTGAATTTTCTTGTGCAGACAAAACCACTTTCACCCTAATTGTCAGAGTCTGAGCTTGAAGATCTAGATGGAACAGCTTAAGGAGCACATTCCAGATACAGATTAGTATCTCCATGGCTAAACCTCATTAAATAATTTTGTGATCTTAATACAATTCTGTTGCAGAACAAAGGAGATTAATCACCTTCAGTGGTCTACAGAACTGTTCATGTGTACACTAAACACAACAGACTCATTTCAGGCAGGCTTACCAGATCTTCTGTTGCTCAAGGTCCATTTTAGCTGACAATGCTTGGAGGTTTCATGGGTCAGATTGTTTTATCAGCTGAACTGGTACCTTGAAAATATCGGAAATGGACCTCAAAAGGAAGAAAATATAGAACATTTCTCTCTGACTTTATATTCACATTGGCCTCTTATCAGGTTTTTAAGAGTTTCTCCTAGAGCAGTTGATATGCAAACAGCATAGATACTCTGAGGCAGAAACTTCCAGGTGGCCCTGGGGCAGCAATACATCACCTGGTGCAGGTATGAACCCTGCTCAGTATTTTCAAAGCTTTTCCATCTATCATCTGAAGGAAGGTCAAACAGATTGATTATTTTGCCATTCTTCAGAGGATGGAAATTACCATTAGATTGGGGGAAATCTGAACAAGTGACACAAATGCAAATGGAAATTCACTCAAGGAAAGACATGCTGAATTCAAGCCTGCTGCAGTTACTCATTTGGGTTGTTTTGTGGCACTTGTCAGCCAGGTATCACAAGCTTGCTGCAGGGAATATGTAGACAACAGTCTTACTCTAGCCAACCCAGCCCAAATATTACCTGTAGCTTTCACCTGCAAATGCTTCAAGGAGAACTCATATCTCCACACTTCTCATTGTCCCAGCCATCTCAGGGAAGGGTTTCTACTCTCACTGCCTTACATCTCCACTGACCCCAGAAGGCAGGACTGGGTGCAGCTGGGGCCAAACCACTTTGCTTTCCAGAGGACCTGTTTAACCTGGATATGGAACAGAATTGAGGGGCAGGATATACTGAATCCATGTTAGTGTTCCTTCTGGCCACCAGAAAGAGGGACTGGGAGGTGTAGATTTCAGCACAAAACTCAGAAAAATACAAAGATATGGGAAAGACACCAAACCAGATCTACTCTTAGCAGGAAAAGTGTCTCAAATCCGTTCATGGCATGTTGGTCTGAGCCTGCCTACCATGTCACAGAGCCAATAAGCTGATGCCTGAAACACAACTAAAGACACATTTCACCATGCAGGGGGGTGCAGGACCTATTCAACCAGATACTGAACAGTCTGTCCTATCTGAACATTGCCACACTCGCCAGCCAGTTACAAACATCACCATCCACTGGTTGTGACAGACTGAATAGGAGAAATCCTCTAATCCCACTATGAGCTCCTACATCATCATGAGGCCAGGGACGTGCCTTGTTCTAGGTTTGCTGAATAGGCACAGCACTTTCTTTCACTGCAGTCTGCCTAGGTGCCCTCTGAAGTTACAGAACTGATGTAACTGATCTACATTTTGTCTAACACCTTTTGGCTAAATCCAGTTGCCACAGAACTAAAGCCATCATGAAAGCCAATGAAAGTAAACTCACTTATTCATCTAGGAAGTTAACTCTAGAAGGTTGTACCACGCCTGGAAAAGAAATAGTTTTGTGTGGTTAGCCCTCTCCAAGATTGTTAAACTTCTACAACAGCAAAATCCTAAATTTAGCACTGAAAAGACTTTCTATTTTAAAGAATATTTATGACAACAAAAACTACTATCTTACACACACAGGCAAGTGCTATTGCTGAGGTTTCTTATTGACTTAGAAAAAAGACACACACAGAGAATCACACAGAATTTCTAGGTTGGAAGAGACCTTTAAGATCATCAAGTCCAACCCATGTTTTAACACCTCAACTAGATCATGGCACCAAGTGCCACATCCAGTCTTTTTTTAAACACATCCAGGGATGGTGACTCCACCACCTCCTTGGGCAGATGATTCCAGTATTTGACCACTCTTTCTGTGAAAAACTTCCTCCTTCCTTCCTGTGCCTGTATCTCCCTTGGCACAGCTTGAGACTGTGTCCTCTTGTTCTGTCTGTTGTTGCCCGGAGAAAGAGACCAACCCCCAGCTCACCACAGCCACCCTTCAGGAAGTTGAAGAGAGTGACAGGAAGTTGAAGAGAGTGACACATTTTCTGCTAGCCTGACATTAAAGCAACAAAATAAGAACCTCACCTACCCTGTAAACAAAATATATTGACCATAAAAGCCAAACTCTGTGATTAATAGAGAAATAAAATCTTATGTCTTAATATTATTACCTGACTGTCAGTTACAGCAGTGGGCTGCAGTAAAGTTAATTTTCTCCACACTAGATAGTGTGGGGCTGGGGTTTGGATTTGTCTTGAAAATGATGTTGATAACAGAAGGGTGTTTTTGCTAGTGCTTAAATGTGCTCACACAGGCCTTTTCTGCTTCTCACACCATACCCACAGTGAGTGGGCTGGGGGTGCACAAGGAACTGGGAGGGGACACAGCTGGGACAGCTGGTGATACAGCCAACAGAGCAAAGGGATATTCCATGCTGTATGCCATGATGTTCAGCATAGAAAAAAATCTGGGTGAAGGAGGAGGAAGGGGAAAAGATTCAAAGCATTGTTATTTGTCTTCCCAGGTAAGCATTAGATGTGATAGAGTCCTGTTTTCCTGGGGATTGCTGAACACCTGCCTGCCCACAGGAAGCAGTGAATTAATTACTTGCTTTACTTTGCTTGTGTGTGCTGCTTTTCTTTACCTATTAAATTGTCCTTATCTCAACCCATGAGTTTTCACACTCTTACTCTTCCAATTCTCTCCCCCATCCCACTGGCTGTGTGGTAGCAGGAACCATCTGAATCAATGGAGGATAAGCCATGCAAGAAGTGCAAGTGCAGCAGTGACAGGACCCAGGCTGGCTTTGTTGCCCAATAACTCCATGAAACATTTCACTTCTCCTGTCCTGAATGACCACCATGAGCAGCAGACAACAGGAAAACATGCTCACAGTCTACAGCAGGCTACAACAAGATATTGCTGTACTTACATGCAAGTGATAGGTAACAGAGTATCTCCATAATCCTCTCGTGCCTTGACAATCTCCAACCCATCTCCTTTAGCTTTTGGATGGAAAAAGAAGAAGGAAACCACAATTAACAAGATTCTCTAAGTCTGATGTTCTCTGTGTATTTATCTTCTCCACAAGAGAGAAGAAGGGTGGAAGTATTTTCCACAAGAATAAAGGTGAGGGAAGAACCTCTCAAATGTGCTGTTACAGATGGATAATTCACCATGCACATTCTCACCCACAAATTGTCTATGTTTTCAAATAAATTGCATGTAGACATATAAAAGATATTTCCAGACAACATAATGCTACACAAGTTTTCATACTAAGACCACATTAAGCAAGAGAGGTATACAGGAATTTGCTACATTGAGTAACTCAGATGCTATAACTTTTCACAGATTTTAACAGAACATAAACTCAAGACACAAAGCAAAGATTTTTTGTTTGTTGCTTTTTTCTGTGCCAGGCCTGAAGGCCCACAGGACCTGTGGTTGTGGAGGCACTGGGCTCAGCAATGCAAAGAAATATCTTCATTCATACTGTTCTTGCACTTTTTCATGGGAAGGGTAAAACACAAGTTATTCACTACTGCCACAAAATCTACTCCTGCAGACCTGTGAAGCCCTAATGCAGCTGTCAAGGTATATGAACAAGAATCAAATCTCAGTACAAGCCCTGGATGACATTGAAGCTCCTTTGTGTGAAAAAGTCTTTCCTAGTCACCTTCTGCCTTCTTAGCAGTAGCTTCTATCTCATACTTTGATCAGCCTTAGCACTTTTCCCTATAACCTAAGGTCAAACAGATCAGCTCCCCAAAGTGCCTAATTCCCTCAGCCACCAGCCTCCTTCCTGCCTGTAACTAAACTCACTGGAGCTTCTGAGCCTTTTCTTCCATTGCCTTTCTAGATCTCAGATTTGCAAAGCTATCTACATAGCTTCTAACCAGATATTTTCCAGGCTTCCTCCCTCCCATCACAAATCATACTGATCATACACCTTCTCATGGCCCATTTTTCTTACCAGCAACCCTTTTTCAGCATCTCTTGCAATTGTATTTCCTTTATCCTCAGCTTTTCCATGTTCCATTAAAGATGCTACCTGTTTCCTGACTCTCTCTTTTCTCTTCTGCACTTTTTGGTACTTAAGATTTCTTTCTTTCCTTTTCACAAATGGTTCAATATGCCCTTTTCTCCTCTCTCTCACAGGCTGTGTAAGCTTCTGTTCTCCACTCATCCTACACTCTGATCTTTCTTTCTTGCATTTGATTTTGAAGCTTCATTCCACAAAAACTAAACAAAAGGCAGAAAAGAGAGCAAGCACTAGTAAAGCCCTGATCACAGCTCCATACGTCCTTCAGCAAAGTTTAGCCCTAGTGGCCTTTAAGGAGGGCAAACAGACCCTATTCAGGTAACACACCTGGAAGAGGAAATGACTACTCTCAGCTGTCTTGGCTCTCACATCACTGTCTGACAGATACTGCTGTGCCCCACAAAGCCAGGCATTACTCTCAGTGGAGATTATAAACACTGCATAAGCAGAAAGACCTTAACACAGGACAAAACTACTTACTTAATATTAGTAAAGCATCCTGGAAAATAAATTCCCAGAAGACTAATGCTCTTCCAGGTGTGTGGCCTGCAGCATGAGCCCTTCAGGTATCCAGCTGAGGCAGTCAATAACCACTTTGAAAGATGCTCCTGCCCATGGTGAATTATTGCTTAATTAGATGGAGCCAGGATGTTCCATCACATCAGCAATGCTTTATGAATAAAATCAAGTATATCCTGCTTTCTAAGCATTCATCTCACTGCAGCACAAAACCTGGGAAGTGACAGTTTGCTGTCAGGAGGGAATCTACCCAAAAGAGATATCTCTTATGTTTCAAAAAAGAGTACAGCTATAAACAGTTCAAACAACTCAATAGTCTGCAGTGCTGTCAGTCATAAATGCTTATGTGGTGCAGGAGCAGAGAAAAGCTCCAGTCAATATCAGGGCCCTACTGGGATGAGCTTTATCAATGTGGGAATACAGCCTGGCCAAAGTTTCCCCATAAAAGCAGCTCCATGGGCCCTCTCCTCCTGTGCTCACTCTAATGCCCCAGTAAGGAGGCCTTTATACTAATCCACTTCCAAACTAGCTCGAAGCAATTTCAGAAAGATCCTCTGCTTGGATTAAGAATGGCCACATGAGGAGCTGGTGCCAAAATAGCTGGCATGCTTCAAAGTCACATTCTAGATTGTTTTGAAACAGCTTTCACATACAAATGTATACTTTAAAATAAAATCTCTGCCTTGAAGGATTTATTATCCAAAAATCCAATCTTGCAAACACTTATACACCTTCTCAGCTTGTGACACATAATCAAATCCTTCCTGTGTGTTTTAAGAAGCTTGCATAAAGTTTCATGATCTGAAATGCTAGGAACAGTTTTTAATTTCTGAGTTAATTGGAGGTGATCTCCCTCATGTCAAACTCCTAACAACAGGTCAATAAATTCACTAGGAGGTCTTTTCAAGCAACATTTAAATTTCCAGTTCATAAGAGAAGACTCTAAAATCAGCATGTACTTCAGTGAATATTGCACTTCTCAAGAGGATAAAATCACTTATATTTCCCACATTTCAAATGTTTTGCTAGATCAAATACTATAAAGACACATGTTAAAACTTTAATTATTTGGTTAGTCCAATAATTAGAGAGCTTTCTATACAAAATTGGCACAACATTAATTCCCTGGTTAATTTAACTCTTAAAAAGGTAGTGCAAAGGGTAAACAGGAGGATGAAGGAGGATTGTAACTAATACTACTGCTGAAAAGTTTGGTAACTTGTGCAACACAGGAAAAGTCCTATAAATAACACATAGAGAAACATTTTGTGATGGAAGGGAAGGGAGGGGAAGGGGAGGGGAAGGGGAAGGGGAAGGGGAAGG